>CM022478.1:2831950-2945849 GCA_011952105.1 Coreoperca whiteheadi | reverse complement strand
ACACACACACACACACACACACACACACACACACACACACACACACACACACACACACACACACACACACACACACACAGGGGAGGATGTCAACTTCTGCTCCACTTTGTGTGAATGGATGGAAATCAGTCACAAGTATCTCTGTGTCCCATTGTGTGCCGGGAAGTCTTTGTTCAAGCATCTGTTGCCCAAACATTCTCCTCAGTGTCACTCGCTCTAAATTGGTCTGTTCAGACGAGTTGCAACAAAACTCACTCCTCTTCCCACACAACACACACACACATAAACACACACACACACACACACACACACACACACACACACACACACACACAGAGGGGAGGGCTGAGAGATTCCCCTGAACGCAAGTAAGAGAAAGAGTTCATCTTTGTTCCTTTTGTGCGTCAGTGAGACACAGATGATGGTAAAGGACGCAGTGGCAGCGTTTTAAAGTGATGCTCGTGGGAACACTTAACCCAAAAATGAACTGAATTTGTGTTATTCTATCATCCGAACCACAAAGATGTCCTGCTCCACTTTTTTTCCCGTGCCGTTTTTGGCAACCTAGCTTTTGTTGCCTTTACAATGAATTTGACTCCCAAACAAATGTAGATCTAAGCCATTTATTGGAGTTAGTACTTATACGAGCGTGAGCTGAGCGAGTCCAAAGACAAATTAAGTTTCCAGTGAAATCAATTAGTTCTGAGAAGTGTAGGAGTTGAAGTCAGCACTAAATCCAACTCCTTTATGTTCGTGCGTCCCCTTCATATTTCAGATATTCTTCTAACTATTTAATACAAAGAGATTTTGTCCACAGTAGTCTTCTCTGCAGAAGGTATAACTGCTTTTGAGCTGCACTGCTTATCTTGCTGAGCTCATCAGAGTCAGAGTTCTGATAATTTCCCCCTGAGTCATGATGATCTTGCAGAAAACAGGGAATAGAAAATGTAAGAGATGAGGAGAGTGCTTTTGTAGAGCTGAGAGTGAGCAGAGGGGGAGAATCGGAGCCCGGCCATGCTCACGGACACGGGGATGTGCGGATACCACTGCAGACAAACATTACATTCTCAGTGTGGATGATGTGGATCAGAATTAAAGTGAGAAGAGAACGAAAGAGCTGAATATCATTCTTAAAAGTAAGGTGTTGGATTTCATTCTTTTGTACATTTATGCTTGCTATTTTGCTCCTGTTTTTTTTACTCACAAGTTACTCAAGATAAAAATGACGTAATTCATAACAAAATATCTTCAATCCCACAACATCCTTGACCGACTGCATTTCATTGTCTCAGTACTTTTCTGTGCAGTGACAATAAAGCTGAATCTAATCTAATCTAATTGAATCCAATCCCTTCAGACTTCCTGTGCGTTCTGTAAGCAAAAATGACACAAACGTATAATGCGCTTATTTTTCAAGGGCTTTTATTTTGAAATAAAGATGGACAAATATATTAAGATAAAGAGCTAGGATATCAACATAACCCATGGAATGTAAACAATAAATGCACTTAAATTATGTAAAAAAAAACAAAAAAAAACAATATCAAACAACACAATATAGGTTTTGCTTTGAAAAACAAAATAAATAAGACTTTAAGTTAACAAAAGTTACAAAAACGGCTTGCTGTCAAGTCAAGCGAACAATAAGCTCTAACAGCAACAAGCGTCTCTGGACTCATCGGGGCAGGCTGAGTCGATTTCACGACAAAAACAAGCAATACAACTCTTGCCTGATTTCATTTGAACTCGCTTGATTTCACCTGCCACTCAGAGAGTTAGCTAGCTAGCTAGCGTGCAACAGAGGTCGACCTAAAAACACATTGTCATCAAGGCAACTCTGATAGATAGAAACTATAAACTAAGGTCACCTTTTCACCTGTTTGAGAAGAAGACAGCACACATTTCAAACAGGTAGGGATTTCCACACGCTAAGACCACAGTGCAGTAATACAGCAGCCCTCAGATTAGTCACACATGAAATATTAGCTCTCTTTTCTAACATTAAAATAGATAGTTTCTTTCTTTTGATGGTTGTGTGGCACCCAAACTAATGCTCACAGTGTACCCGCATTTTTGTTCGCCACCGCTGACTCACACTGAGGCCATGAATGTGTCGTGAACCCCCTCTTTCACCACCGCTTTGCTTTGTATTTAGATAACAGAGCTTAACAATTGTAAAAAACCAAACAAAAAAAAAAGGTTATTACAGTCAGAGGTGTGAGGCTGAATGGAGAGGAGAGCAGACTCAGTGTATCCTCACACCAACAGCCGAAAGCGACGCCAGTGCTACTGATCGAGGATGTTTCCCAAACGTTCAGATGCAGTATCATCTGGTCCAGCTGCTCTTGATGTGAAAACTCAGTGAGTCTTGATTTCTGCCAGGCCCATCAGCCAATAAGGCAACATACATATAGAATGCCAATTTTATTTTCCCTCCTCCTCTCCTCTCCTCTCCTCTCCTCTCCTCTCCTCTCCACAAGCCTTCTTAAAGCTACCGGATAGCAGGCGAACATCATGAATGTATTGAAGTAAAGCATCATTTCTCTGGTATTATAAAAAATGCATAAACACAATGACAAAGCAAACTCTGACAGGAACAACAAATTATACACAAAGCAATAAATATGTCTGAAAACGTGTTAGGCTATAATAACAATAATCGCAACACTGTCTATTACCTGTCATGGCTAAAGGCTAGGCTAGGTGTCAACAGTACTAGTAGGTTAGGGGAACTCAAACATCAACTTTGGTAACTAGAGAGAGTCAGTGGGTTGCCTACACTTATGCTATTTTTTTTGTTGCTAAGGCAGTTTAGCTGAACCCCTGCAAGGCAATTCAAATGGCTAACGAATACAATCATGTGGCCACAGCCATACAAGCAATCAATCAGTGACAGCATACAGTTGTTTAACCCCCCTTACTCACGGACAAGAGGTTGGTTTCATACAGTCAGAGCCCTAAATATGACTGGTGAGGTGCTGCAGGCTGGCATCACTGAAACTATTTGCAAGGTGTAAAACAAGAAACAAGATCTGCAAAAAATAACATTGCCATAGTGGATAGCACACCAGCCATACATAGGGCAAACAGCACTAATCTTAAAATCCTTCTTAAATCACGGTACGGGAAGCTCTCACACAGAACCTCCCACTGAGCAGGAACAGCATACGGGTGAATGCCGAGCTAAGTGAAGTACCCTCAAAGTAGTCTCTAAAAATGGGTATACAACAGTATACAGCAGTAACAATGGCATAAAAGAACAATCTTAAGAAAACATCGATCAAAGAGAAAACGACAAGAGAAGTCAGCTAAAACTGGACGAACACTGAGCAGCGCTACAACTGCTTGGATGACAAATGCAATATGCACAAATACGTTTACCTGGCTGGATTTAGAGAGGAACTTAAAATCTATTATTTGAATCCTTTGTGACTGGTATCTGAACTCTCTTTTAAAATGTCTAGTTTTAATAATGGAGTTTCTGCTTTATTTTGACCCTATATTGTGTGGAGATTACATGCGTCAAAGCTGCTCTTTTGTTTTTGGACTGGACACAAAAACCCTCCATCAGATCCTGGTCACACAGAGTTAAACAATTAGACCGCCAATCCCGATCAAATTCAGCTCCACAGAAAAAACCCTTCCCTACTCGTCTGAAACAGACAGGCGGCTAAAGATGGGCAGGCGTCGGCCCTCGAAGCTTGGGGACTCTGTGCCGCTGGAGGAAGAGCTGAGGGAGCAGGAGGAGGTGTAGCCTTCCTCAGAGAGGGAGTCCGCAGAGGAGCAGCGCTGGAGTCCAGGGGGGGCGTTCAGGGAGACTGGCAGCTGCTGGGGCAGTTGGTAAGGGACTTTATGGTTTTTGGAGGTGGGACACCTGGCGCTGATAGAATCACTCACAGCATAGAAGCGCAGAGCTGAATCACCGCTGTCGCCTGACAGTTCGGTGATGCCAGAGAAGGGGTAAGGACAATGCTTCAGGGACCCCGGCTCAGGGAAGAGAGGGGAGAGAAGCTCTGGGCTCCCTACCGAGGATGGAGGCGGGGAGACGGAGGAGGCCCTGGTGAAGAGAAGGGAGGAAGGCTGCAACTCCTCAACTGGTTGGAAAGTCTGTGGAGAGGATGAGAAGCCTGCAAAGCTAAAGCTGTGACGCAGCAGAGGAGGCCTCAGCTTCTGTTTCTGTGGAGGAACGGCGTGGAGCTCGTCGGCGTTGTGGATGAAGTGGCAGCGGGCGCCGTACGGGCAGAAGCCTATCGTATGGAAAGTGCGGCAAGGCTCTGTCTTGTACTTGGGGTGCCTGCTGAGGCCTCTTAGCTCTTCCAAGCCGTGGGCGAACTGGCACTTGGCGCCGTACTTGCAGGTCCCGCTTTCCTCATAGGTGCGACAGAGTTCGGTCTTGTACCGGGTGGAGATGTGAGGCGAGGGGGCCGGGGGTCTTAAGGCAGAGGAGGAAGCAGAGGAGGAGAGAGAGGTGTTGCTGATGCAGAGACCTGGTGGAGGGAGCAGCAGTGGCCGGGACACATTAGCCATTTTGTCCTCTCTGGCTCCCAGGCTGCTGACGTTGCCCTCGATCATGCTGACCGAGCGGTCGACTCTGAAGGGGATGTGGCTGAGCGAGGAGCGGGGAAACTGACCCTCCCTGCTCCACTGCTGGTTGGAGGCCACGTTGAGACCCCAGCAGGTTGAGTCAGTCACCTCAGTGCTGCCGCCGCTGTTGTTGAACTTGGAGTTGGGGAGGGTCACGGGGCAGAGAGAATGGCGACGCTGGAAGCCCAGGACTCTGACACTGTGCTGCTGCCGTTGCTGCTGTGAGCCGGTAGGCGAGCCATCTGTCGCCTCCAGGCCGCGGAAATTCTGTCACACAAAAGAAGAGAGGAGAAGAATAGATGTGAGCTTTCTGCATTCCTGGAGCGCTGGAGCGAGACTGGCAGGACCAAGTTGAGCTGAAAGGAGATTTTAAAGAAGCAGCTGAAGCAACAGGGCTGATAAATTACAGAAATTCACTCAAGAAGTTGCACTATGTTTTATCTTGAAAATGTACTAAATTAGTATTGATGTTTTGCTTCATGCAATAAATAGAAACTACATTTTTAATAGAAAAGGATATGTTGAACCTGTGTTTAACTGGATTGTTAGGTAACATAAGTTGTCACAAAGTCAAAACACACAAAATTATACTTTTATGTGTACAAAATACTTTACAGTCCATTAAAGAAACAGTCAAAGAATGTGCTGTTTTCCCATAAATAGTATTATTTGAGCGAAACCAAATTTAAAAAATGCTTTTTGAACCCATAACAAACAAACATGTGCAAATGCAAGACTAATTTGTCTAGTTTGACCTCATGATTTAGGGAATCCCATTAAAACACACTCCTCACTCTAGATATTCACTTTTCTTGTGAAGTATGCAATACTTTTAAGACTTTTTTTTTAAAAGGCCAAACATTTGAGCTTTAAACCAAAAGCTGCAGTAAAGATGAAATTTACAAACTGACCCCCAATCCAGATTTTCCCCAAAACACTGAATTGCATCATACCATCATTATCATCTATCAACACTATCTGTTAGTAATTAGGCATTTGTTTTCTAACTTTTCTCCATTATCATTATCTTTTCCCACACACAGAAACATTGTTAATACTTTAATCTAGCATTGCCTTAATTGAGAATCATCTCAGGCAAAAGCTTAAGCAGATCACAGAGAAGATAGTTAGATGTGGCATGTTGGTAGATAAAAGTTTTAAATGGTCACTGGTTGCTCTCACCTTGAAGAACTCCTCGTCCAGTTCCAGGAAAGGCGTTAGAAAGTCGGAGGGCATGATTCGCTCCACCGTCCTCGCTGACTGAAGGAGCTGAATGTCTGATCCCACAGTGGAGGACGGCTGGGGAGGACAAAAAACCTTCCGGGTCCGAAAGGGAAGGAAGAGCGACGGGCAAAGTCTGAGAAGACAGAGAAAATGCTGAAAGGTCTGGGGAAACCTCAGAGATTTCAAATGTGGCCCTCTGAAGTGTCCTTTTAGACAGAAGGAGGCGAGAAAATGCTTGCGGGGAGGGAAGGGGAGAGAAGTCAAGAAGTAGTCAGGTCCGTTGTGAAGGAGACAGGGAGTTGGGAGAAAGAACAACGTGACCCCAGGAGGAAAGTTCCTCGACCATCTGTTGGAATCTGCTTAAATAGCTGGGGAAACCCACCCATACACACCCACCCCCTGCCTGTGTTCTTCAGGGGGCAGGGCAGGGAGTGTGTGTTAATGTGTGTTAATATGTGTGTGTTGGCGGGGGGGGGTTCTGCATTGTAATAATGTGCTGGGGGGCAGGGTGGGCACAGAAAGAAGAGGAGGAAGCTGAATGAAGCTACTTTTCTACCCATTCATTACCAAATCCTTAAAGATGCATTCTTTACTTTTTTTTTTTTTTTTTTAACAGGCTGTCCCCTCACTTTGTTTAGGATCAATACAGCTAAGGAGATAATGACAAATACCAAACACATTCACTGTCATCGTTGCAGTTAAACTGCAGCAAAGTTGTTAGAAATATTAAAAAGTATACTTGACATGTACATGTTTTTTTAAAAAAAAAAAAGAAAAAGGGTTTTAACAACTCTTATTTGACACGTAAGGTTTTTCTCCCCCTCCAAATGTTTTCAGCTACACTGCATTCAACCCTGATTAGGGCGATCACGCAGAAAATGAGGGAATGAACATGCTACATGTGACAGGAACTGTGCAACCTGATTTTAAGAAGTTGAACTTTATTACACGGCTGCTTCTGGAAACTGACAATACAGTTAATATAAACAAGTCCCAATATCCTTTTAACTATGGAGTTTTCTCCTTTGAACACTTATTAAAATAATGTTTCGTCATGTGGATTCCTGACTTTATCAGGATTCATTATAAGTTAGGATAACAGTTCAAGCAATCACAACTCATAAACCTTTAAGAGCAATGAAATGCATCCTAATTGGACACAATCAAGGTTTCTGCAATGAAATAGCTTTCACTCCAGCTGCAAAGAAGAAAGATTTTTTTTTGACAGATTTGGCACTTTAAGATTCTGTTAAGCCATTTTGTTAACAGTAGCAAAATTCACTGATTTTCTACATTATGGAAACGTTTAATTCCAACCCATGATACACACTACTTTAATAACACAGAGTCTGGGATATTAAGAACATTTATTGTAGTCTCAAATGTTACATTATTTCTCACCATAAATTATAGATGCATGGATCTCAAACCCTTTCACAGTCTAAAAATGAACTGAGATTTGATGGTTGTCTAATTACCAACCCAGACTAGCCTTCTAGTTTCTGGTTATAAGAACAAATGAAAGTACTAACAATGGCGGCATGGTGAGTCAGCCTGGGTTAGGATCCACTTGAGGTCTTTCCGTGTGGAGTTTTTATGTCTTCTGTGTCAGTCTGCTCCGGTTTCCTCTCAGAGTCCAAGCTCATGTTGATTGGAACCTCCAAAATGCCCACGGGTGTAAATGGAGTGTGAATGTGTTAGACTGACGATCTGTTCAGGGTGTACCCAGCCCAGTTTTCTGAGTAGAGCTTTTGTTCTTGAACATTTCTCAGTCAGAGACGCCTCGTTGTCAACTGAGAAAATGCATTCAAAACCACACACACGTTGTCTACATTAGGTAGCATGCTGACCTTCCTAGCACAGTGTAATGTATTTTTTACCTTTTAAGATTCTGAATGAATAACATTTATGAGAGATAAGTCCTGACATGTGGGTCAGTGGTGATCTGACCACTCCCTCAGCAGTGATGTTTTCATTGTCACTTCAAAGCTTGCTGTTGTGTTAAAAATGCAAATTCAGATCAGTCAGGATGGTTCAAAGCTTGCAGGATGGAAAAGTGTCAACTGTTGTCTCTTCCCCAGTAATACACCTTTCACGTCAACATGGGATTTCCAGCTTGCATGATTGTGCTCCCAATCCAGACTTTATAGGCGACTGGGGCTCAGGAGGTAGATTCAGTCCCCAGTATGGACATTTCAGACAGTTTCGATGTTGTGGTCAGGTTCTCCCGGGGTGTGGAGCCCATCAAAGAGTCCAGGAGCTACACAAGAGAAGTGTAAACACTGCAGCGTTTACTGTTTGTGGGATTCAGCAGGTAATACTGAAACGATACAACGAAATGATTCACTGAGAAAGTGTGTGTGCGAGCGCGAGACAACAAGTATCATGGAGAGTGTGAGTGCACCCATACTAACCCGACTACATTTGAAAACATACCTTCCTCTCTCCGTTTTGGCCCTTTGGCCCATCCAAAAACATCTCACATTTCAGTGTGGATGCCTTTCTAACCTAAAGTGACCTTTGAGAAAACAATGAAGTAAGCCTGCTCAAACATGGTCAGAGGCTTGTGGCAATAAAATTAAGAAGACAACTTTCTGTTGCCTCTAACCCAGTGTGTAATCCCTCATTTTAAATGTAAAAACAGCCAATCACACAGCACAGGGGATGCTACAGAACTACTAATAAATTCATGCTGTATGCGGTCTGCCCCACTGCTGACCAGATGGTGGCTGAAATAAACCCTGTTATTATTTGCTGACTGAAGTGGAATGAGGCACAGATTGTTTGAGTGGCAGTGGAAAGAACCTGAAAAAGCTACTGTGGATGCATGTTGTTTTCACATGTCAACAGCATTTGAAACATTTAGCGGGCATAGTGTAATCTAAGAGAAAAATGCATCTAAATTGTACTTAGTTTACATTAACAAGTAACCCGAGCCGTCAAGGTTTGACGTTTGGGTTGTTTGTGGCTGTAAGCCTGAGTGACAGTTCATTGTAAAGAGGCTGCAAAGACAAACTGTAAAACACACAGCAGACATTTCTTATCACAACGCCTCACTGATACGTTACTGTGGCGTGTGTGTGTGTGTGTGTGTGTGTGTGTGTGTGTGTGTGTGTGCGTGTGTGTGTGTGTGCGTGTGTGTGTGTGTGTGTGTGTGTTCAGGGTTAAATAACTGTATTCCAGTGTGGTTTCCTCCCTGTGGTCGGTTGGTTTGGTAACAGAATGGCTGTCGTTATGTCTCTCATTTCTTTCCTCGTTTCTACCTCTTTTGCTTTTTTACTGTCTACCCTCGTCTACTCTTTCTTTCTTCCCACTACATGTTAGACGATCCATTTGTCCATCTCTCCCTCCTTTCCCTAGACTATGTTCTTGTGTTTTTCCCCTTACCCCTCTCTCTCTCTGCTGTTGTGGTCTGGTCTAGTGACACAGCAACTGAATCTGTTCTTACATAAACAGCTTAACTGTCCGTGGCTGTGGGATGTGTGTGTGTGTGTGTGTGTGTGTGCGTCTGTGTGTGTGTGTGTGTGTGTGAGTGGGAGTTGGTGGTGAGTATGTGGGTGTTTTCTTGTATAGTTTTGTAGTTGCAAAGCCCAATATGTAAAGTGCATTGGTGTAATGCAGTGTCATTATGGTGGTTAAACTAATGAGCTTCTCATTCACAACAATCTTAAATACAACAGTGCTCAGCCATAGAGAAACTTTGTCTAAATAAAATTCAGTTTCAAACTAACAAAACAATTATTAAAATCGGGTAATATCTTACCAGACAATAAGTAAACAGGGTAAAGAATATGACCAAGCCTTTGGTGCAAACTTTTGGCCATAGTTATACCCTGTTACAGTTACTGTCACAATTTGGTCGGCTGTCAAACAGCATTGACTTTTGATACGTGACACTACATGGCACAAAGGAAGTGCTGCATTTTATATTTCATGTTTGCCTGTGAAATACAAAGAATTTGCATTTGAATGCTCTTTGGACAGGTTCAGCTAAATTAAGCTATAACATGCTTTTTTTTGGAAGCAAATTCTCTTCCTTCCTTCTTTGTGAAACACTGTGTGGGGCGAAAATGCCTTTAATTAGTTACGGATGATTGTCAAAAACATGTTAAAATATACTGACGGACGTCAGCTGAGCCAAACCTCCAAGGGGAACACGAATCACCTTATCAACTGTGAGAGGAAGGCATTTGTAAAAGAGCCTCTTATCAGGCTTGATCAGATGGTTGGGGACTCACATCAAGGGTACGTTTCACCATGTCTGCATGAAATTGACAGTCATATCATGATGATGGCTTACTTTAACTTTGGCTGGGGAATGCGCCTTGCCGTGTCAGTTAGCAGTGGTTTGGGTGGAGACGAGGGAGGAGCACGTTTACAGAGGCTGGTACAACACAGTAACACAGGCTGGCTAAGTTTTAAGTTTAATGGGTTGCAGCGTGTTGACAACAAAGTCAAATATGGGATGTAATGTGTCTGTCAGTCAACATGGCTAACACACAAAATGTTATGGTTAAACATGAAACGGACAGCCAACGAATGATCTGAAAACCAGTTTGGCTAGAAAGCTGCTGAGATAGCAGATATTTCTCTTACAATGCTAAACTATTCCCGTTGATCATGCAAAATATAAGAATGAGCCACTTTTCTCAAGTAAACTGTCAGTTTGCTCAACCGAGCAATTTCCCCCAGTTTTTCAGAAAAGAAAGGCTTGGAAGGGAAATGAAAACATAAACAAAATTATGCCAAACTTGGAATAACTATGACAAAACATACGTTTATACATAAGTATAAAGCTAAACTTATTTAGGTGGTGAAGTTAATAAAGTAATTATGAAAACTGAATTACTGAATAATACGCTGTGGACTTCTTCCTGCTTTGTCACATGCAGGCACCATCTCAAAACCACCACACAGACAAAAACACTCACACACCCCAGCTTGTTTGTCGGCCCCCCCTGTCTGAGCCTGTCTTGGCCTCTTTGTTGAGGCCAGCATGACAAGAGCGCCATTGTCCACAAGCTTCTCCATATGTTCCCATACACACCACAGTGAAGCGTTATGGACAATACCAGCACACAGGATCTAACTGTCCGCTGTGGCTTAATCAGGGACAAGAGCTTGTCCTGAGACTCGCATGGCTGAGCTGCAGTGAACTGTATTTGGTGAAATGATTTTAAAATAGAGCCGCCACTGCACTCATCAGCATTCAAACAATTGATAATTGAAATTTGATTGATCCTATAGGGTTATGTTAGTTCCCGTAATTTCGGCATGACTGATGGCTCTAAACAACACTATATAAATAAATACCCATGAGCGCAAGCCACTGCTGCCAAGGAGAAGGAGCCAATTAGAGGCATGAATCGGAACGGTTTCAACGGGAACAAAAGACTGCACCATAGATGCTGAATTTATCCATAAGTGACCAGGATCTGAAAGTTTAACAGAGAACACATTTTGGGGTTTCGACAACGCATAATCTGCAACTCGTCGTTAGTGGTGCGTGCAACAGAATTTCTAGCTATGTGATTGGATGTTTCTTACTGAAATGCACCATTGGAGTCGTACCTAACTTATTTTCTCTTACTTTTTTTCGTACACGGGCTTATACATTTGAGTTTTTCTTATCAAATAACCAGATCATTTCTAACACAATTGCTCATCCTTTGTACTGATGATTTAACCAGGGTAGTCTCAAATCCATCCAAGACTTGGCAGTGCTCAGTGGTTTAAACAAGCAGATTCTTGGATGTGTTGGGTTGGTGGTGAGCTTTACTTGATACAAGATTTTACATACAGTATGAGACTATTTTGCGGCTATTGAGTAAGCAGAACATTGTTTCTAGAAAGGCATGTGTTACTAGTGAGTTCTTCAAATGCAATCTTTTTAATTGCTGTGAATGGATCCTCTTACATGTAACGTTGCAGTCCCACATGAGGCCAATGAGTTATTCACATCCTAAATAAAAACAATCAATGCTTTTAACATTCATCCTCATCTCCTCCCTGCCTGCACATTGTCATGGATGTTGGCTCTTTTAGGTCATTTCCATTTCAGGGTGGATCTGAATGGTCGTCAAGTACCCTTTTTTGCAAAGCTGTAGTATATTGTTGTAACCTGCTGTTTGTTTGTCATGGTGGTACTTTGTTCCCACTTTCCTACATACATTGATGAGAATGAGGGCCATAGCCATCGGATGTCCACCGCCTTGTTTCCTCCTCCACTTCATCTGTTATTTGTTGCCATCTATTGCACTTACACTATATCACCAATGAGGCGTAGAGCCTCAGTTCGCTTCAGACGAAGTGCTTTGTGGATTGTTCAACAGTATTTGAAACCCCCTTTCCAACACTGGAATTGGGCTGCTTCCTCAGACAGTTTTCGGAACCTTTCGAAGCAGACAATCCGACAAACAGGCCCACTCCAGGCAACGAGTGGCCAAGTGTGCGGAGGTGAGAAAGCAATTCAGCTTCTCTCGGTCTCTCTTTTTCATTCTTCACACATCACTTTCCA
This sequence comes from Coreoperca whiteheadi, assembly GCA_011952105.1. Classification (NCBI taxonomy): domain Eukaryota; kingdom Metazoa; phylum Chordata; class Actinopteri; order Centrarchiformes; family Sinipercidae; genus Coreoperca; species Coreoperca whiteheadi. The sequence continues at coordinate 2,933,524 of CM022478.1, read as the reverse complement.
TGTGTACAAGTGAGTGACACTATGAATGCCTGTTCCAAAGCGTTTGCCGCAGGCTTTGACAGGCCATAAATACATCTGGAGATTTCCTGAAAAGTCCAAGTTCACAACTTGTGACAAATGCTGACATTTTTCTTTTCTTGCTTTTTTTCGTATGATTATTTTATTTTTGGCCTGTTTGCCTTCATTAGATAGCAGATAGAATTCAGGACGGCAGAAACATCAACTGGAATTTGGAATTTAACAGGGGACATTGCAGTTAGGTAGTATGCACTTTACCATTTGGCTATCGGGATGCCCATTTTGTCATGGCACAGGTGCTGGTAAAATAATTTGTTATAAGGTCTAGGGCATTTGATGACCTCAAAGCCTTATGGCTACGTACCATACATATACACTTTATCCCTGGTTTCCAACAAAAGACAGGATGCTGGCCTAGAACTCGACCAACTTTCCACTGTCGCCTCACTCATTTCCCGTGGTGTGCATTGAGCTTTGGTTGGCGCCAGTTAGTTTAGATTAACAAATAGACGCAGACAGAAACTAAACCAAAATGCGTCAGGGATGAGGTCGTCATTTATTTGCCGTCACGGTCCCAACAGGAGAGTTGTGTTATTAGCAGCATGCCGCTCCCCTCTCTTCTTCCTCTTGTCTCGATCTCTCTTGCCTCTGGGGTCTGCCCTCTGGCAAGCTTATTTTACGTAAGACCCACTCCCTCGAGACTTGCAACCAATCAACATGACAAATGACAACCTATGACTGTGACAATATGCTGACATTTAAAAAGTCAGAGCTCAAGCTAGTCACCTTTTTAATTACTTACTTCTGCTGTTGTCCCTTTTGTTATTAGCATGGCACTAAAATACGAAACCAAACAATACAAAAATGTTTTTATTGTCAGTCATCGGGCAACAGTGTTGCTACGACCGACAGTATTCCTCTTTTCTTTTGCCTTTATTTGACAGTGACAGCTGCAGAGATAAACTGGAAAGGCAAGCGAGAGGGAGGATTAAGTGCAGCAAGGAGCCGCAGGTTGGAATCGAACCCAGGCTTAACGGTATGTGCTCAACCCGATGAGATACAGGGCGCCCCGTATACCTGTTTGCAAGCAAGTATATCATGGTCTCAAAATCTCGTGTCCAAAATGCTACCTCTCATGTTCAATTTGAAGGCAGCAATAACTGGTGACGTAGCACAAAGCAGATAAACTGTTGCTGTCAACCTGCAGTTTATTGTACCTGAGTGGTGGTTAAACTGCTGTTTTACAATTTTAGCACTAACAACAATTATAATCATACATCTTTGTTGTAAACCTTCTTTGTAATTCAAAAAAAAATAATCATCCAATGCTAATCAACCAACAGATGAGGAAGGCGCTGACTCCAAAAAGTCATCATAAAAAATGAAATTGTTGTACAATAACCACAGAGGTTTTGGTAAAAACCTGATATATGATGTTCATTCTCTGCTGGGGTTAGGGTTCAACAGTAACGGTTCGTGCCAATAAAGCACACAGGACCACAGCAACTCTGCTTTTAAGCTGGTGATTTATGGGTCCTTTCCTAAGGTGCCAGAAAATATTTCCCGCCCTGATAGGAGCGAAACAGTTTTACATGGCTGATTAAAGCGAAATGTTACAGAGATTAATGGTGACTACAGTTGAGAAATGAACATGTCGTTGAAACTGAGAGGTGAATGGTGACCCCCCGGCTGTTGGCGACTGTTGTACAGAGGTGGATAAATCACTGTGCTGGGACCGGTGAGCCTGCACAAACAGCCGCGTCACGACAAGTTGCTGGAAGAGTACATTTCACTTTGTCTTTGGCCTCGTTCCATCCGTCAAGCCAGCTTCCTCTTTTCTAATTGTACTCCTACCCCTCAGAAAATGTTTCCACAAGAAAATATGCTCTCTCTCCTGTGTGGTAAACCGAAATAATCACGACTCTGTCTTCTCCTCTTTATTCTCCTGCACACAGATATTCGCACTCTTTCTCGCCTTTCTAGATTTCAGAGAATATCTGCAATGCTGTAAAAAAACAGAATGGGGCAGATGATGATGATTGAAAAAAAGAGATAGTAACTGAATGAAGACACCTACCTCAGCATTGATAACACAATGCTCCTGGGATTTCCTGTCTAAAAGATTAGAGAACTCACCAGCCTCTCACCCAGACAATGAAAGCAAACTTTAATGCCCAAGTTTGCATTGTAAAATTCAGGTTGGGAACTACAGGTGAGTGGTATGATAGATAAGAAGATAATACATTTAGGTCACCAGTTTGTTCTCGCATTGAATCTGCTCAGTGAAACTGAAACAGGTGTTTGGCTCCATGCATTCTGTTCTGGGGATCTCGGGGTTTTGTGCACAAGTTTGACTGGGCCCAGCAGAAGCTTGGAAGAGTTTCATAAAACGAGCAATGCTGCAGCTTAAATTCCCTGCTAATATACAACACATTACTGGCTTGAATGTGGGGTTGTCAAGTTCGAGATTGTGCCCGTTACTTATAAAGTGCTTCAATTTTCCAAGGGTTTATGAGTTAGCCAGCCCTAATCAATTTAAATAGAGACCTTTATTTAGATATTTGTTTTCTCTCTATTGCTGCCTCCGGCATCACTTCATTGGGCCTCATATATTCTGAGCCTCTGAGGTTTAAATTATATTCATGGTTTCTGATATGAGTTTAATTTGTTAAACATTTTATTTGTTTTGTTTCTTTTTACATTCCTCATTCCTCCACCCTTCATTTCTTTTACGTTACCACATGGTTTGTATCTCTTGATGTACACCCGGAAGAGGCAACTGCAATGGTGGAATCTAATGGGGAGCTTAAAAATAATAAACACAAAAAGGGCCTCTTTTTTAAAAGCTTAGACCACTGTACTGCTTCAGTGAATCAGGTAATGGAAGTTTTTCATGTAAGTGCCAAATTATTTTTAACCATTATTTTTTACTTGAAACCAGCTGGAAGCAGCGCCTCAGGAAATTGTATAAATTATTAATTACTTTTTTTCTGGACTCTTGTACTTTCTTGTAAGTTCTTCGATTGGAAAGATCCTTCTTGGCCTTGGCCTGGGGAGATTGTCACGGGTCCTTATTGGGTCTGGTGCAAATGTTTAGACCCGGGAAGGCCTCTGCTTTCAAGTCATAGCACTAGAGGAGGTTGAGAAAAACCAACAAACCAATGAATTGGATTACAGAGTCTGCGCCATGTTTGGTTGATACGACAACTAGAACTACTGGTTAGTCAGTTACAGAGGAAACACACACACTTTGAAGTAATACCTGATTTTAGTGATGTGCTCAGGGTTAGCAAGTGTAGATGTTGTGAGCTGCAGACATACACAGCTAACAAATGTAAGCCATGTACATGTTTGCACAGTTTGGTGAAAATGTTTTGGAGGTACTGAACATTTGGATCAATGGCGGAGGAGTGAATTACAATATAGGAAAGGTTTGAGATGTTTTCATGGACAATTGCTTTCTATGGATAGTAAATACAAAATTCTAGTGTTAACTTTTAAATGTCTGCATGGACTTGCTCCCCATTATTTATCTGAGCGTCTGCACTGGTATTGTCCTACACGTACTCTCCGGTCATCTGACTCTAGACTACTCACTCTACCACGTTTTCGTCTCTCTACTGTGGGTGGAAGATCGTTCAGTGCTGTGGCCCCGAAACACTGGAATTCCCTACCTTTTTCTCTACGCGACACTGCTACTATATCCTCCTTCAAGTCTCAACTAAAAACATATCTTTTCTTACAATATTTCCAATCTTACTCTGCTTAGAATTGTTTTCTCCTCTGTATTTTTGTATGTTTATGTCCATATAGTGTATGTATGTATATTTTGTGTACAGCGACCTTGAGTATGGGAAAGGCACTATATAAATAAAACTTATTATTATTATATTATTATTATTAAATGGATAGTGAAATATAGTCACTGTTGAAATCCATTGTAACTCTTTTGCCAAACAGTCAGGGTCATCAGGTCTATAGCCACTGTCCTTGTCTCGCTTCCTCTGATCCCCCATCCATACGGCGTCCTTAAATCCTTTCACTTGACCAACTGCACTCGACCCCCACCCTGCACACACACACACTCTTGTACTTCTATCTTTGTGAGGACCGTCATTGACATCATGCATTCCCTAGCCGCTTACCCTAACCCTAACCATCACAACTAAATGCCTGACCCTAACCCTAACTCTCACCCTGACCATAACCTGATCCCTTAAAACCAAGTCTTAACCTTCAAACAGCCCTTTTGAAGTTGCAAAGACCGGCCAAAATGTCCTCACGTTCTAAAGATGTCCTCACTATGTAGGTGAAAAACATGTTTCAGTCCTCACTATATAGCAGACCCCCCCACACACACAGCTAACTGTTTCATCCCACTCTCTCTGAATCCCTGAATTTGCCTCTTCAGTTCACTCAAGGGGGGGGGCAGCAGCCGGCCCTGCTTCCTTCGAAAAATATCATGTCTGCAGAAAGAAAGAGTGAGTTTGTGCATGTTTGGGGGATAGGGGGAGGGTGGGGGTGAACAGAGTGTTAAGAGAGTCCACTGGATTATGTTTTGACAAAAGACTGGACCCCCCGCAGCTGTAATTTTCCCGCCAGTCAGTTTCCTGTTTCCTGGAATCCTGGAGCACGCACACACACGCACACGCACACGCACACGCACACACACACACACACACACACACACACACACACACACACACACACACACACACACACTCACACTCACATAGAGGCCATTTGGTGCCAGATGCTCACCATGATGCAACAGCAGAGTGACCAGCAAGCCCTCTGGGCATCTGGTTAATAAAGACTTCCTTTCATCAAATCCCTGGGAACATAATCCATACATTATTTTATCACATCGCTTGGAAATCGCCTTAAAAAGCAGGCGGACAGAGAATCTGCAGAATCCCATTCATCGTGTGACAATACTAAAAAGATTATCTGAAGCTGACGGCCGGTGTTTTTGATGCTCACAGCATGTTAAACATCTGGTTTATTATTTCAGTAGTTAAAGGAATAAAATATGAGCAAAACACACAAACACATTAATTGTTTTCTATATTTTTTGTAAAGGTATTAACAAAACCTTCACATTACAAAGCCAACAGAACACTTTCTTGGATTTACAATAAGCAAGTTTATTATTATTTTTGACAATGACAGACAGATACATCTTTCCTCTTATTAATAAACAGAAATACTGAAAATGTTATATTTTTTTTTACAATTGCTTGCACGCTTTTCCCAATATTGAGTTTTTGAAAATGTCATAGAAAAAAAGTCAATATGAACTAAACTGTGGATCACTTTTCATTGCACACAAAATGTATTTCGGTGACCATATCTTTCAGATTTCATGAACTCAACCACCACCAAAATTCTGCATTTTGCACATATTTACATGGCATTTTTAAACCTTTATTCAGAACCAAACATAATACAAAGTTGCTGTGAATTAGACCAATTAGCTACATTCTGCTACGTCTGCATCTAATAAATAAATAAAGCATAAACGTCTAGTTGGGACACCGAGCGCCTGTTGAAATCCAGGTGAGCAAAGGGGGCAGGTGAGGTGGACTCCAGAACGTCCTGTAATTGTATGAGACGATGTGACGTTTCACCACTCTCTTCCAGTCACAGAGTGGCTTACAGCCCATTCCACATTCCTCAACAACACAGACGAATTATTTTCCTCGTGGAGGTGGAAAGCTTATGGCCACCAGCCACATGATCAGATGGCCCTGTTGGACACAATGAATGCTGGAGGTCTGGACATATTACTTTAGTTTCATTTCGTGCACATGGAATTACTCAAATGGCCAAAAAGAAAAAGAAGCCTATTGAAACATAATACAGCATTTCTGATTCATTTCTGTGACATACACTGTGAGGTAGCACAATCCATGCGATAACGAAGTGACCTTTTGGTTGTAATGGAATCTTGGTTGATGCTAAACAAATTTTGAAAACTTACTTAAAAGACAATAGTGACACCAATTGTAATGCCAGTGTTTTTTTAGGTCTTTGTGTAATGAGTGACAGCGTGTTGCTGTTGGGAGACAAATGTTGTCAGTGTTCGGGTGCAGGAGTATCAAGTGTTTGAGTCGCATTAGTGCATTTTGCACGTCAAATTAACTGTTGTGCTGAGCTGCTGAACTGTGTGAACCTCTTTGAAAAGGCATACTCAGTATAGAGAAATGTGACTGTAAACTGTAAAGATGAAATTCTGTCAACATGACGTTGAAACAAAATGTTAATTAGTGCCGTATCTGCAGCAGCGAGCGCATACATATACGGTAATCCCAGAGGGGAAAACATGTATCAGTCAATCACCACTAACACTGCTTCTAGCTAAACTTTGTGACAAAGTACCGATTGAGTGTTTGTAACACTGTTTAAGGTCGTAATGCTTCAATTTAGAGGTCTGGCAGTTAGTTTGGTAATATATAACGGCAGAATAGGCGGGAGAAGGGTGAGAGCCTTTGTCATTGCAGACTTAGTGCGAGCATATGGCTTCATATGGCTACTTCCTGGAGGCGATACGTATCTGGGTACGATAAGTATCAGTAGAAAACAATTGCTCGTTCACTTTTGCCCAGCGCTACTGCTGAAGAAGAAGAAAGACTAAAACATGCAAGTGCAAATACAGGTTTCTCCTGCATCACAGCATCAGTATGAGTCAGTGGATATACAAACGGTAGCTTGCTGAAGGGCCGCCTCTAAAAATAATCACCCTCCAGAAGCGGCTGCAGCTTTAAGTGAATCTACAAATGTATGCCACTGTGCAGAGCATGCTGAGGACGCGGCGCAGACACTACAAATGTCTGTGAGGACAAATGCCAGCCTCCCTGACAAACACACACACACACACAAACCTCCTATGCCAAACTGTCAGCTGCCACAACTGGTGGACGTTAGCTAAGGTGTGTGTGAGACAGACTGGACCTTGTTCACTCCAGACAGGCCCAGTCTTCTGATACAGTGTGAAGTAACACGCACACAGACACACACACACACACTCATCGGGTCTGGGTGTGAGTCTAAGAGGTGTTGTTCAGTGCTAAATGAGACCAGTCTCCTCAGCAGCTGCTGTTATGTTATTTTAACAGGCGCTGTCGTGTGTGTGTGTGTGTGTGTGTGTGTGTGTGCGCACCTCTTGAACCCTCAGCTGTTGGTGGCTAACGCTCTTTTGTTTTTGAATTACATCACATAGTCGGGAACAGACAGACAGACAGGAGTGGGGCGTCCAATCTTTTAGTGGTTTTGTTCAAGTTAAATAAGGTCAGCAACAACAGCAATAAACAGTACTAAGACAAATTCTCACATTTCTTTTACTGAGACTGAGAAAATAAATAAAACCAAAAAAAAAACGACAGTACACTCATGTGCCAGGTGTGTAAATTCATCGAATATGAAGCACATTCATGCATTTGCCAGAAATGGATTCAAGCTGCGTTTCAGTCAACAGTAAGAAAAACCTTTCCAACACACGCACCTGTGTTACACACATAGTACAGTAGTACAGTTTGCTCTGTCGCTCTGGTTTGAATTACAGACAAAACATCTTGTGAATGCGATGCTGTCAAGAGACAGACTTGGAAGTCCCCAGGGTTGGACTCCCGCTCCCGATGGCCATTCCGGGATTGATGTCCACTTTGCTCTGAAAACCTTTGGTTGTAAAGCTCTTGATTTACAAAAAGCACATTCATAAAGCAAAATGAGCTTTGAGTCCGTATTTCTTCTGTGCATTATGCGGAGCTTGCACTGGTATTGTAGGAATTTTGGCTATGGACCAGTATGATAGGATGTCGGAGGGGTTAAAAGTCATCATCCCATTATATTTTTTAACATAGCCTCCTTGTTCTTCTCAGTCTCCCATTCAGCTGCTGTGATTGTATTCCAAACTGTGAAAATTGTCTGATTGTGGCTTTAAAGGGTAACTGCACACAGCCTAAAGATCCTATTTCCTTACAACTAGTGGTGCTTTTTCCAACACTAGAGGTGTTCACGGCGCTTGCATAGGCTAGTTTTGTTATGAACTATTTGTAACAGACGGAGGCTACGTCGACACCACTACGTTTTTTGTTTTAAAAAGCATACGTTTGCACCTAGCGTTCACCCAACTGCGGCGTTCCCGAGCCCCTAAAACGGAGAAGTTCGGAAATGCTGGTGGCCCCTTCTCCGGAAGACAAACCACACGGATAACGAGTCACAGGCGTTGATGACCTTGCTGTCTACGCTAGCAGCTGTTGTGGAGTTAAAGTCTGCATTTTATAATGCTACCACTGCCGTAATGCGCAGGTGGCAAGCTATTATTCGCGCGATTTGTGAGAATTCCCAAATCATCAGCCCAGGTCGAAACAGCAAAACATTTACAATCTCAAATTTCGTACACATTTATACAAAAACAAATACTTTGGATTAAAAAGTATACATCTAGGAATCGTCCCGTGGCACACCTTTGGGTGAAGAACCAGTTCCCGGTGGGATAATTTTTTTACTGAGGTTCCTGGGGAATGGCGAGGGAACTTTCGAATGTCCAGATGTGGAAGGAACATCAAAACATCCAAATAACAAATACGGAGCCCGAAGAGATCGATACAGAGATCGTTTTAAAACAAAAACATAGTAGTGTGGATGAAGCCTGAACCTACTACTGAACTGAAGACAATCAGAATCAGTGCTGAATGTCGCAGCCGTATGAACAATGATGTGTTTACTTACGGTTTACGTATTAAAGTGCATACGAACGCTCACGCGACCGCTCAGCTCTGGACAAGAAGGTAACAAGCTACATAGTCAGTTAATATGAATCTTTAAGCTCAATGACAAAATCAACTCATTATTTGGGTGCTGCAGTTTATTTCATACATTTTTACAAGGTATAAAACATGCGGAAAAACATCAGGCCTAGTGTGCAAGGTTTGTGTGCAATGGATTAAAAAAACCCTACAAATTCAAACACAGTATTCACACTTAACAGGAATATTTTGTTTCATTAAGTGTCACAACAAAGTGAAGTTGATAATATTTCAATTTCTTGCTTGTTGTGGTGAAGATTAAGAAACTACAATATATCGTGGTTTTGAACTTCAGAGCGTCAACAGCATCATCAGTCACATGCCCGAGAAATAAGTGTGTTTATGGATGCAGCTATCCAGCCATATCCAACGGAGTCATTTCAATAACAACCATTAATTCCCTTTGGAATTCCTGCCCTCTTTCCATACAATACAAACCAACAGAGTTAATGCAGCAGTCCACTGAGCCGTTCCCCTTCCACTACTATTGTTCTTGACTTGTTTTCCATGGCGGGTCTCCTCTGACCCCATTAGTCCAGCAAGTGTTACTTTTGGGTGACTGAACCTTCTGATGGGTCAATCAACACTATTACATGCACTCAAGAAACCAGGTTACTCAGAGGAACCAGGTTATGCAGGTATCGGACAATGCATTTACATGCACTGTAGTAACATGGCCACTGTAAATCCAGGGTTTACATGCAGCAAGTCAGTAATATCTCCTACTTACTTATGTGAATATTGTGTTGGGCGCATTGAGACAGTTGGTTGGAGCTAATTCTCCAGTTGGGTGTCATTAAATCGTTGCAGAAGAAGAGGACACAATGAGATCACTTACTTAAACCAGTCAAACCAAAACAATGGAAATGTGGCATTTAGCCTGTTTGTCTAATAGCTACATTAGTGTGAGGAGCATTACATTCTCCTCATCGCTCCACACAGATGTGGTGGTTTTATCTGCCGGCAGTCCTCGTCACATGCTTCCCGCGCTTCATTTGTTTGTTAAGTCTGTTTTCATTGCATTTTGTTTTTAATCGATACGGCAACTTTTCCACCTCAGCCAAGAATAAAATAAATGTTTTTGTATTTTTACGTTTTGAATTTCCAGCATTTCATTGCTTTATGTGCCAATTTAAAATGCTCAGAAAAGCAGGAGTGTTGTGTTTTTCCAGTTAGTACACAAGAAATCAACAGACATTTGGACTTAACAAGGCCACTGTCAATTGAACTTAAATAAGAGGTCTAAATATTTTTCAATTTCTTTTGTGCATTGCACTGTGGGATGATGGTGCTCTTTAACAGCACCCTGAAAACCAGTTTAAAATTAGTTTGTGTTATAGAACTGAAACACAGTGAAGGTCAGAATCTGTCAGGGATTGTGTTGGCAAAAGGACCCAAACGCAGACAGCTTGACGGAGGATGATGACTTGCTTATTTCCTAATCACAGGCAGGCAAATAAACAGCAGGTGGTCAGGCATGGAGCCAAAAGAACAGGCAGACAAAACCAACACAGTGACGATGACAAACCGACCAAGAACAAAGGTGAAGCCACAACTTCAATACACCCAGGTAGGGCAGGATAACAAGGCACAGGTGAACCAAATCAACACAGGTGGAAACAATCAGGGCGCTCCAAGGCAGGAAGCAAAGCTGACAGACACATGAGGGAACAGACCAATTACAAAATAAAACAGGAACTAACGGAACCTAAACCCAAAACCCTGATAGGAACAGACATATTTAAAATGGAACCAGAACTCAACAGCACATGAACCCAAAACCCTGGCAGCATCAGCTGTCTTTACATGGCAACGAACTCGTCAACGCAATCAGTTAACGTCACGTCAAATGTGACCTATCTGTTTGCGTCGGTGGTGGCAGATCAGTTTCAACCTTTCTAAAAATGTTTGTCTCTCTTTTGCTAAAAGCAAGGACGTCATGTGAAAACATGTACACACACACACACACACACACACACACACACACACACACACACACCTCTCTCTCTGCTCTGTTACACTCTTACACAAACGCATGCAAGGGAGAGCGATACACAAGCTGAACTGTGCATATGTGTGTGTTCGTGTGTGTGTTCACAATTACATGTGTCTCCTGTCAACAGGTCTGCAGACCAAACACACGGTGACATAATTACTAAGGGAAGAGAAACAGGGTCGACAGAGGTGTGTGTGTGTGTGTGTGTGTGTGTGAGTTTCAGGGGGGGGTCTGGTACACTTACAAACCTTGATGGAAGACATAAAAACAAACACGAGCGTACACACACAGACACACACGGCACCTTGTACACTGTGTCCTTATGCCCGGTGTTACTGCGTTTTCATGTGTCCGCCATTGACGTGAACCAATTGAACTAAGTAAGCAGTTTCTCTGTGTGTGTGTGTGTGTGTGTGTGTGTGTGTGTGTTGTCCCATTATGTTGATAAGCAAGTGAGCTCTGACCACATCCATTGCTTCACATTGATAATCCGAGCAGTTAACGAGACACAACCTGGTGTTACGAGGCTTCCTCTGTGTGTGTGTGTGTGTGTGCGTGTGTGTGTGTGTGTGTGAGTGTGTGTGCGTGTATGTGGTTAGCTGTGTGGTAATGTTTGAGCGATGAGGGGTTAACGAACACAGCTGCCGTCAGTTAGAGCGCACAGCCAGAACTCTGGATGTGGTTTACTGTATCTGTATCTGTGCGTGCGTGTGTGTGTGTGTGTGTGTGTGTGTGTGTGTGTGTGTGTGTTCCTGTATGTGACAGAATCTAGAAATCAATTTTACACATCAGAGTTGTTTGACACTTGAAGCCTGCAATTGTAGTGTAATAATAGTTGTTTTTAGGAAATTTTTTATCCGCATCTGGAAGAATTTTTGCTCAAAATGCACGCAGTCACAGTGACGAGCATGCTGATTCATCTTAGGGCGTTTTCACACCCACAGTCCATTTGCTCTGGTCCGAATCAGGGAACGTGTTGCGTTTTCCCCTTCAAGCTTCTTTTCGCACACACACACAAAAAAATCCATCACTAAAACTGGATTAGTGTGGGTCGGGAGAGAGAACGCAAACACAGAAAGAAGCTCTGATCTGCCAACATATCAAGAAGGCAACGGGTTTTGTTGCTAGTCCACGTCAGACCTTGATGCGCTCTCTCAAACGTGCCGAGTTCGCCATTCCCACCACAGACGAACCGCGCCAGAATTTGTTTGTAGCTGTGTTCAGATCTGCTCAAGCTAAACTGTACCAAGACGGAAAGCGAACCAGAGCCGGATGAAACTGCACTGAACAGCGCAGGTTTGAAAAAGCTCTTTCGACACACTCTCTATCTGGTCACTCTTCCTTCACAAAATTCCCCTTGTGGACAAAAGCGATGGATTTTATATACTGCATATTCATTATATATGGCTGGGAATAGAGAAAAGTGGAAGAACCGGGCAATTAGCACGATTAGGTGCACCTTGGCTGAACCAACGAAGAAAAAAACTGCAGAGCCTCACACCTCAGCAGGACATCAAAGGGAGGAGGAAGAGGAAGAGGAAGAGGATGTCGCTGTGGACCGGTAATGTTTGAGTGACAGGTGATTTCTGAACTGCAGAGCAGAAACCCCACAGGGGGTAACATTTATTTTGCAGAGCTGGAGAACAAGGTAGGATTACAACTTTTACAGTTGGCTATGCGTGTGTGTGTGTGTGTGTGTGTGTGTGTGCATGTGTAGTCATTGTCTATTTATTCTTTCCTGCAGTAGCAGGGTCTTTTAATATTTTAATATAATAGGGGTCATGTTGCTTCCTGTCAATGAATTGTGTGTGTGTGTGTGTGTGTGTGTGTGTGTGTGTGTGAGAGAGACAGACAGACATAGAAACTGACAGAAGGGAACTGCCTGTTACGTAAAACCCACACACACTTTTCAAATACCTCTAGTTAGTACAGACAGCTGGTCTGTTGGCGGGAAAATGGAGGCCAGCTGTCACTGGAGAGAGAGAGAGAGAGAGAGTGAATGGGGTTACATACACCAAGTTAGAACAAGTTCGAACAAGAACAGTTAGAATAAGAACATGTTTAAGATTTATCAGACTATTACAATCTTAATCTATTCTAATCTAATCTAATCCAAAAACTTAATCCAAGAAATTTCGAACTTCAGTATTTTTGCCTCTACATCCAAGTCAGTTCAATGTATAGTTTCAGTTCAAATCAAAGCATAGCCAAAGAACTAGATATATTCAAACCAATGAGGAGGGGTGCAACGTAACATAAAAATGCAACAAACCACTTACGTTGTTCAGCAGTATTTTGCAGGCAGTGCAAATATTAAAGTGAAGAAGGTGTTTTTCAAATACAAGTCAATACAAAATATGTAGCTTTTAACTGCTAAATGTTACAGCAGAGTACGGTGGCTTTAATTAGAGCTTGTTTGCAGTAAACGGCTGCCTTCTGCTGTTGGAAACTGAGAGCGTTGAGACTGACCCGTACTGTAAATGGGCCGTAAAACCATAAGATAAAAGATGTTTCAAGCTTCATCGCGCTCCGTTCTTGTACAGCGCACAAGTCGCAGGGAGCTGGTGACGGGTGGACGTACAACGTGCACCGGCTTCATGTGTAGTTTAGGCAACAGAAGCTCCCCGGTGATGTTTGGGTGGGGAAGAGACCGTGGTTCCGGCTGAACTTTAGTGCAAGAAACCCGTTGGGTCTCGTACTTCACGTGACCGTCAGCTTTCTCAGTATTTAAACCGAACACCAACATCTTTCCCTAACCACAGCCAAGTGCCGTGAGAGCCTAAACATAACCATAAAGGAGCACCCAGCTCGCTGTGGATATTGTACAAATGAAAAAAAACCTTACCATTTGGCGACTTGGCAGATTTGTACATCAAAAACCTTTACTCATTATGTAATTGGGGCGCCATTTCGCTTCTCTCAAAACGTGTTTCCGGCTGCACATTAATACAAACAGAATTTGCTGGAGACATGATCGCATGAAGATGTGCACATTTTGAAAATATTCAGCTCTTGCTCTTTCCAGCTCTCTCTCTCTCTCCCGCTCTCTCTCCCTCTGCAATAAGGCCTTCATTCAACATCCAGTTTGAATGAGGTTAATTATCTGTCACCTAATTGGCCTCAGGGAAAGGTCCCACACACGCACACACGCACGCACACACGCACGCACACACGCACGCACACACGCACGCACACACGCACGCACACACGCGCACACACACGCACACACACACACACGCACGCACGCACACGCACACACGCGCACACACACACACGCACACACGCACACACTGGCAAAAGAGCAAAGTTACTCCACATCAATCTTCAACCAATAGCAACATCAGTGCGCACACACACAAATAGACGGATACAAACACACACACACACACACACATGCAAGTGTTTCATCTTCAGCGTTGTTTTTTTTACGGTTTATTCCCATAAATACTGTATATGTGATCTTTGACACACACTCTTGCAAACTGAACACTACATGTTTTCAAAGACACACACACACACACACACACACAGGGTGACAAACAAACCTGCCTACATGCGGGAGCCAGGGAGCGTGGTAAAATAGGGGTGAATAGTGAAAAGCACCTATTTATCCCCGCTCCCTCAGGTCTCCTGGGACACACACTGATTGGAACAATGACCGGTTTAACGCCATCCACTGACCTGCCCCCCCCCCCCCACACACACACACACTCTGGTGTTTTTTTTGTATAACCTGACTCACACACTCATCATTCTGTCAGAGACACACACACACACACACATCTGCTGCTGAACACATACATAGACTCTCACACTAGGCGCACTTTCTGTCCAGGTCACTTGAGAACAAACTTTGAGATTCTGGTGAAGCAGTACGCAAAGACTAGAGCCCAGATGTCCGTTTTCATACATAGATCCCATTTTTAGGGGAACGAAATCTATTGGAAGTTATAAGCCTAAATAAATTAATTCTGTTTAATATTTGAGGCCTGTAAAGTAGGCCACTTCTTCACTTCTTGCTTGTTTTGGTGACTTTTTGCCTTCAGTCTGGTCTTCAGCAGTGAAACGCACACGCACGCTGCCGCACATCCACACACGCTCTACATCGCTGATGCATTGATTCCTATACGTTTCAATGTTTTTGACTTATAGTTTGTGAACCAATTATTATTATTTTTTTATCCGCAAACCCGCGACAGCTGTGTGGTGTGTTGTCCTAAATTTAAGGTACCAGGTACAGAGAGGGCTGCAAGTCCGACAATGTTCACCCAATATGGGCGTAAACACCATAAACATGTCCGGACATGCTTGGCGATGTTCAGACATGCAAGTCGTTCAGAACAATAGATCAGTCTACTGCCATTATACCTCCGCTCCATTGTCTCCGCGCCCTCTTTCAGTGTATGCACACTATTGGAAATATCTGATTACAGTAACTTCTCTTCTGTGTGCAAGTTGGTCATATGTTTAAGGGTCAGGTTCTCTTCTTCTGTCATTCTTTCCTGATACTTTATGAACCCAGCATAGTTAAAGAAAATGCTTGCTTCCATTCGTCGTTGTACAATATGGAGACCAGCTATGACAGAGTGAGAAAAGCCCTCAAAATAAATAGGACGCTTGCACTCGTTTTTAAAACCAAAAATTCCTCCGTGTTTCTCCCCTTTTCCCGATGATTTTAGAATACAGCCCAATTGTCTTTCTTCCTTTTCTCATTTTCCCACCCTTCCTCTTGCTTTCCAACCCTTTCTCTTTGTTAATTTCTTTCTCTTCTCATTCTTTATGTCTTCTCTTTCTCCCTGTCCCTTCCCCCAGTTTTCCCACCTCCATGCTCCATTGGGAGCACCACAAAGCCTGACGCTGCCCTAGAAACCACCGCACCGCCGCCTCTGCCCCGGCAACAGGCTGTCGCCAGGGCTGCTGACCCCTGACCCCAGCACAGCTGCTCAGCCATCGCATATCCCACAATCCCCTGCTCTCTGCTCGCTCCCGTGACCAGGGGGTCGTACGCGGGAATCAGCAGTGAATGAGACGGCTTCGCTTTTGCTTTGTCCTCCGTCCATTTCTAAAAGAGGACGAGAGGAGAACTGAGGAGGGGAAAGGAAGCAAGGAGAAGAGTGGAGAGGAAAGAAGGGAAGGAGGAAAGGAGAAGAGAATAGACAAGGAGAGGTTGTGACAAGAAAACAGGATTGAGAGAAAAGTAGAGAAAACCGCAAGAGGAAAGGAAAGAAAATGAAAGGAGAGGAAAGGAAAGGAGACTAAAGAAAATAAAGGAGATGACAGGAAGGGAGAGAAAGACTAGAAGAGTTGAAATGAAACAAGTAGAGGAGAGGTGATGAAAGGAAGGGAAACAAGGAGAAAAAAGGAAAGAAAACAAGGAGAAGAGACTGGGAGAGAAGGGGAGAAGAAACGGGAGGAGAGAAGATGAGATAAAAGGAAACAAGGAGAGGGTAGGAGAAGGAAGGAGAGCAGAGAAGAAGAGTTAACAAGGGGAGATGAGGTGACATGAAAGGAAAGGAAACAAGGAGTTACGAGACAGGAGAGGAGAGGAAACAAGGAAAGGAAAGGAGATGTGGTCGTGTTTACCCTAACCAGAAATTATGTCAAGGCCACTTTATGATGTTTTCTTAAGATTGTCCGTCCATATTTAAATGCTAAAACAAACTACTAAATGTATGGAATTTTTCGAACATGTTTATCAGAAACGAGCCTTTTCAGAAAGATATATATAAAACTCCAGCTGTGTGTCGAGAAAACGTGAAGCATTTAGAAATACGTCTGCATTAGTGCGGCTCGACTGTGTTATCAGTTTTCATGCCCAAATCCAGGCCAACAATGTTTTTGCATTAAAGTTGCTGTCAGATAATAGTTTGTACCAGTCATTATTTGTAAATTACAGTGTTCCCACGCAGATTTGTACTGATGTCAACGTGTCACAGGGAGTTTTTTTTTTTTTTACACTCAATTTCAATAAATTGAAAATCAAAGACAAATTGTAGTTTCACGGATAAAGAATTCAATTATCTGCGACTCAGCTGACCAACTCCAACTCCCCTCTCTGTTCAGCAGACTCCATTATACCATTCAAGTGCAGTGATCATATAATACCAGCACCATGCGTCAACACACAGCCATGAGGACGACGGCAGCGACAACAAGTCACCGCTCATTAGCGGAATAATCAACCACATCATTGGACCGTGTGTGTCGACAATAACACTGTTGTGTTCGTAACAGTGCGACTTTGTGTGTAGGCTGTGTGTAAGCCTATGCGTTTGTGTGTGTGTGTGTTTTGTGTTGCCCACACCTGGTGAGCCCTGAGTGTCCTCAGGAGGACGAAAAATAAAGAAAACACTCGAAGGCAATTTGTCTCTGAGACGGGGGTTTGTTTTGGGATCGAGTAGTTAGGTGACATTTTCATCAGAGAAACACAACACAGTATGATTCAACCATCACACATCGTTGCGTATGGGCTTGAAAATGAAGACTTATTTTCGATGAAAAAGCAATTTTGCTGTAAAAAAAAAAAAAAAAAGCTAAAAATGTTCCTGTGTGAATCCTGTTCCACCTTGTGTAATGAGGTAAATATCACAGACATTTTCAGTTTTACCTCCAAATGGGGGGGGGTTTAAACAGTCTGGCAACCTAGTCTGATCGTGTTTCTCGCCTGTCTGACGTTTTATTAGACGTCGCTGTGTTGCCTGGTCTCAGCTCTCCCTTTGGTATTAAAACCAATAGACACGATGGCTAAAACTGCAAAAATCCAGATTTTTTTAAATAAAGTTGCTACAATCAACACATTTATATTAATATTCTATGTAAAAGAGGTCACTTAGTAGTGACTCTGATGAACCCACTGCACCCCTGCCCACCGCCCAACGGCAGGCAGACGGCGAGCTGGTGAAGACAGCGGAACACCCAGCAGCATCAGGGCCCGATCCTTTTCTGGAGTAGCTGGTGGAGACCAAAAACAGAGCCAAAAGGAGAGCGAGTACTGGAATGTGACCGGCGGGTGGCCGCAAACGCAACTGCAAATGAATGCTTAAAGTAGTGCTGCATGTCAATAAGCAACTGTTTGCTAAAAAAGGTTCACCATCAGCTCTAGCAGGTGATAATATTTCCGTCTTGTGTTTCCACTGCCCCCGAGGGGCTAAAACAATGCAGGTTTAAGGTGTACTTGGACGTTAGTGTTACGTAATTAGAGCACTGGTCCACTAGGATGCCCTGTGATCAAAGACTCAACAAGAAAACATCACATGTGTTTTCTTTGATATCAGTGTCTCTAGCACAGGAGCCGACACGCTGCTGTTGTCTTGTAGTTTCCTGGGTGGTTCCAGGACAATTGCTTTCTGCCAGCGACGGATGACGCGCAGGAGGCGCTGTCAGTTTTGCGGTGATGTCGGTCACGGGCCGGCCAGAGAGCGTGTGGCGCAACTCACGGCGGCAGCGCCAGCACAGACGGATCGGCACGAATACCACCGGCACGGAAAGAGTTGACGGTGAAGTTTAGTTTAGACGTAGAGGGTGATCGTATTCAGCAAATGCAGTATGCGTTTGCGAGTGGGTGCGCGTTACCGGGTTCCCGAGCGCTGTCCCCGGTGTAACCGGAGCTGGTCTTTATTAATAAATAATGCATCCGAGCCAGTCAGCTCATCAGTCAGCATACGTAGCTCCGGCTGATTCTGCCATTTGCCCGACAAGAGGACAGATACAGCCACAACGCACACACAACTACTTATACACACACACAGACGCACACCAACACACTGACACAGATAGGTGCAGCATCCAGGAGTTTGAGATAATCTCACTGTTTTCAGCTTCAGGATTCAATTTCAGGGACTTTGTGTTTTTGCCGTGTCACCTGGGGCGACCTCGCAGACCATGAATCCTGAATAGTAAGTGTTGTTTCACCCTGTACGCTGCGTGTTACCGCGTTATGCAGGTGTGCATTTTCACTTCTTAAAAGACGCTCACAGCTGCTCTTTAACACTGACGGCTGACGTGAAAAGTCAGGAGACTATTTGAAGACCTCGCAACATCCTGGAGCCTTGTTTTTGACCGGGATAGCCAGTGTTCAGGGAGATATATTTGCAGTCTGGCTTGTGTCTGCCCTGTATTTAAATACTGATATACCAACTTGTGTGTTGGTACTAATGTTTAAGCTCCGTCCTGTATATTAGTATAGATATGTTACTATGTGTGCGTATGTAAAATATTAAGTAAAAACTGGATGGTGTCATAGTTTGAAGTCTAGTTCATTTTCTGCATAGACAATTCTAGGTAACTTGCAGTTGGATCGCTAGGCCCCGGTGGCTGATGGGTATCGTAGTCCTTAGAGCCAATTCAGTTGCCACACCGAACTGATGAAGAAGGTTCTTCTCCCACACAGCTGTGCTCTGTTCTGTTACTCTCAGAAGCAGTACACTCTGGAAACCTTTTTTGGTTTTACCCCAGGATTATTTTAGTAATAATAGGTTTTGTTTTCCACAATCTGCCACAGTCCCTAATCACTGTTAAACTATATAACAGTGTGTATGCGTGTGTGCATTTATGTCCCGAGTTTGTGTGTTAGAGCTCCAAAGTCAGAACATAGATATTTTGGACGGTCCTCACTTTTTCAAGACTTGCAATCAGTTTCACACAATGCTAACAGCTCATGGAATTGCTGTTTGCCAGCCAGTTTGACCGTAACCATAGTCCCTACACATGTACTCGACAAGACAACGCTATATAGACAAACGTAAAATACGTGATCAGGCAGACATGGAGGTGAGAGGAGACAGTCGTTTCAGTGATAATCCATTTTCTCTCTGCCGACATAACGTGGAAACGTGTTGGCTGTGTTTCACAGTCGTGCTGTGGTTACAGGGGTGTGCAGCGCCTGCGTCTGTTAAATAAAAACACATCTGCATTCGTAACTATGGTGGGATGTGCACCAGGCGTTGGGGGGATAATATACTGAATGTGAGTTTTTTCAGAATGACTGGTTTTCTTTGTTGCAATTGACATTTTTGACAGGCTGGTTTTCTAAGGATTCAATATGCCATTTCACATTTGAACTATGTAGCTGTTATTAAATATAACATCATAATTCAATTATCCACAAACTTGACTCCCTCTTTCCTAAATCCCAGCTGGAAGACACTCAAATGTTTTTTATATGTACGTACATCTCTGTGTGTGTGTGTCCTCCTCCAGTGACTACCTGTTCAAACTTCTTCTGATCGGCGACTCTGGAGTCGGAAAGTCATGTCTGCTGCTGCGCTTCGCGGTAGGCCTGTAAAACAAAACCCGCACACAAGCACGCTTTATCCCAAACTCTTTACCGCTTGTTGCTGATCATGTGTCGCGCACATCCCCCCCCCGCAGGATGACACCTACACTGAGAGCTACATCTCCACCATCGGGGTCGACTTCAAGATCAGGACCATCGACATGGACGGGAAGACGGTGAAGCTACAGATTGTAAGAGTTTGTTTGCCAGACGTAGTCAGTGGGATGCCGGGGAGCGGGAAAAGTCAGAAAACGCTGGGTCATTTAAGCTCGGTATACCTGCAGAGGCGGGACTGACTGGCACACCATTTTACCGTGCGTGTGTGTGTGTGTGTGTGTGTGCGTGCGTGCGTGCGTGTGTGTGTGTGCGTGCGTGCGTGCGTGCGTGTGTGTGTGTGTGCGTGCGTGGGGGCCCGTCAGTGGGACACAGCAGGTCAGGAGAGGTTTCGAACCATCACCTCCAGCTACTACAGAGGAGCTCACGGTATCATCATCGTCTACGACGTCACTGAGCAGGTCGGTGTGTGTCCTTGTCAAGTCATCAACAACATAAGTCAGTTCCATTGTGTTTATATAGCGCCAATTCATAACAGACCTTCTTATCTCATTGCACTTTTCATATATAATAATAGTAAATATAGCACTTTTCTCAACAATGTTACAAAGTGCTTTACAAAAGAAGAAGCAGATAAAATGAGAATAAGGCCAAAGAACATGAGCAAGGAGGAGGTTAAAACAACAGGATTGAATAAACGCGAATAAAGACAGTCAAAATAATAAAAGAAATATCAGACATTTCCAAAAGCTTTCACAAGGACGGAGGCAGAGTTCCTCTAATAGCAAAAGCCCGTCGAGGGCACATAGCAAGTGAATAAGTCAGCGATGTAATTAGGCCTCTAAAGTGAAAAATCCGTTCTAAGGTGGGCCGCGATCATAGATCCAGACTCTGCAGCTGCAGAGGCAGAAGCACCGGCTGAAAGCGACAGGAGGCGAGAGGAGAGAGACGAGAGGGCACAAAAACTGCGGGAGAGAGAAGATGTCGAGCTGGCATAATAGGAGAGCGTTTGAGCATTAACTGCTCCCCTCCTCCCGCTCCCTTGGTTCTCTTTCTCGCCCCGTCTCTCTTTCCTCCGCAGGAGTCCTTCAACAACGTGAAGCAGTGGTTGGCCGAGATAGAGCGTTACGCCTGCGACAACGTCTCCCAGCTGCTGGTGGGGAACAAGTCTGACCTCGTTAGCAAGAAGGTGGTGGACGCTGCCGCCGCTCAGGTAACAGGCTGCGCACGGTGCAACGGACAGCTCCAAACACGATCAAACAACCGCAACCAGCCCTCTCGCAGCGCTGAGGCCGTGATGCTCATTAAACACCAGACAACAAAATTGGATGCTCCATAAATGGAAAGGCGACTTTGCCACTGTAGATCCTTTGGGCAAAATGTAAATGTTTGTTTGTTCAACGGCCGGCGCCAGAGGAAAGGCCAAGTTGCCACCTGAGTCAAATGCGTGCAGTGAATGCTAACATTAGCATGCTAACATGTTATGATTATCATGCTGGCACGCATGTGGTTAGTTTGTTGAACATGCTACTTTTTGCATGCTACGTTGGCAGTGCGTTTAAATAAAGCTCTTGTCATGAACTGAAGCGCTGGGCGAGGCCGGGGAACGCTCGACCTGATGGCGGCACTAGATTAAACAGTTTTAGTCATTTTTAGCTTTGGGAGATTTTTCCCCTTTTCCTCCACATTTCAGAGAGAATTTGTTCAACTACAGTTTTTACATAATCATAATAATACATAATGAAAACTCATAACTGATTATGCTCTGCTGTAGATTTTAAACACCCAACAGAATATAAAGCAGTTACACCACCTACAGTATTAATCTGCTGACATGTCGCCTCATCAATAATTTAAGACTCTGTGGGGATTCATTTTCACAATTACTCACTTTTAATACATGAGTACATTTGACTGCAAATACTTAACTCTTTCATATAATTTTGAATGTAGAACGTTTTACTGGAGTATTTTTACACTGTGGTATTGATTATTTGTTACACTTTGCCTCCCTTCTGGATCCCTCCCTCCATCCCTCGCTCCTCTATCGCCACCCCCCCCCCCAGGACCTGGCCTCGTCTCTTAAGATCTCCTTTCTGGAGACGAGTGCTAAAAGCTCTGACAACGTGGAGAGGGCTTTCCTCACCATGGCCTCTGAGATCCACAAGCGCCTGGCCAGTGAGGGAGGGGGGATGCAGGGCGAGTCGAAGGAGGCCAGGGCCCAGGGCGCCAAGATCAACAGCGCCCCTCTGTGGCTGGGAGGGGACCAACAGACGCAGGAGGCCAGTAACTGCTGCTGAGCGGGAGATGACATGACTACACTGTTCAAAAGCAAGAGGTGTGTCATTTTAAACACACCCACCCGTCTAGTTTCAGGACTATGTGATTGCGTGTTTTGGACACACACATGTGGTCCAAATTGTGACATCTTTGCTATTGAACTAAAAACATATATTAAAGGGGGAAAAACACATGTTTTTAGCTTGACTACAGTATATTTTTGAGCTTGGCATTTTTAAATTAAGTATCATAATGGCATTTCTGCTTTATTAAAGAGCAGAGGCAAACAGGACAGATGACGGATGACTCAGCCAAATGAACAACCAGGACAGTGTGGGTGACAAGAGGTTTGGGAAGAGTTTCAAAAGAGGACCAATAACTGAGTCGCTTCTTTAACAGAGCATGAAACATGGAAATTGTAATCCTGAAAATAGCAATATTTGAATAATAGTTAATACTCACACAGTATGGGTAGGGCTTTATTCCAAAATGTGATATTAGCAGTTTGAGCTGCTGTTATGGATGAATTTATGTTGTGATTTAAACAGTCAGTTACCATCATTTCCCTCAGAGGTGATTTATTGCATTGTGGGGTTTTTTTGTGTGTGTGTGTGTTTCGCATGTTGTTTGTTTATGTCAATAAATATATCTTGGGAGTCTCGATGCTGAAAATATGGGCAAAAGATCTGATAAATATATAAAGGCCTCATATAACAATGTATATATATATATATATATATATATATATATACTGTATGAGCGTTTTGTGATCTGTCACCTCTCTGGTTAAGTTTAGGCTACAAAGTAGTTCAAGAGGAACATTTCACAAAATGTTCTCATAGGTCATTCTTAGAGTTTGAACAAAAGACAGATGCAAGCTGCATAATCCAAAGTGTAGGGTGACACTTGTAGCATGACATTTACATTTAGCAGACGCTTTTATCCAAAGCGACTTACACATTTACAGACCGAAGGCGCAGCTTCGGGAGCAATTTTTGGGATTCAGTATGTTGCTCAAGGATACTTCGACACACGGCTGGGGAAAGCCTGGGATCGAACCGCCGACCTTCCGATTGGTGGACGGCCGCTCTGCCACCACTCTGCCACACCAAGCCACAGAGCAACTAATGCTAGGTGCTAAAAGTCACGATCTCAGCTTCTTTGATTGTGGCCCTTCTTTTTTAATCTTGTGAGTCCCCCAACTTTACAGAAATGAAATACTACATCACCGGAGTACCCCTCTTAAAATGCTATTCAAAGGATCATAAATGGACCTGTTAGGGGCACTGTAAGGCACTGTAACACAGCCGTAACTGGAGTAATGTGCTCAGTGTTGTTCATGGGCCGTGCGGATGCATTCTGGACCAATTTAGATGCAGGTGCTGCACCGTTCAGACACGTAAACACACAGTTGCAGTGAGCGCGGTGGGATGAGATGACACGGAGGATTTTAACGGTATTTCTTAATTTCATGGAGCAGGACTTTAAACGTGGGGATTCCGAATTCTGACCGAAGAATTTGCTGTCAATGGCCCAAAACAGGAGGTTGTATCATCTGGGATCTGTTCGAAGCCAATAAGCCGAACTACGCAAGCTATGTAAAATGTCCAGTTGGAGGAAATAAGGGAACATTTGGCTTTTAATAGCAGCACAGCAGCTGTTCAGGGCGTCCACATGATCAAACTGTTAAAGCTAAAATATTCTCACAGGATTAAATTCACCATCCAAACGCTGCGATTATGACAAATTGCTGGACATTCTCAGGAGATATTAGCCTGACAAATATCACTTGGGGGTGTGAAGTGATTTCTCATAATTACCTGACAACCCGGAATATGTTATATTAGGGCCATTGTTCACGTCCAATCACATCCAGCAATCCATACTGTTGCTCTGAAGTGAGTAAAGGACCCTTACAGAGACACAATGATTCACAGCAGATTGATGCCGATGTCAGCGGGACATATTTCAACAACCTGTATTAAGTAGCATCCAGGATCTCTCGTGGGAGTCGCATGAAAGTTAAACTAGAACTAAAAACCGCTATTACCTCCGAGTTGTTTTTTTTTTAAAGCTTTTAAATGACGCTTCCCTTCCTGACTTTCAGCTGGAGGACAACTCCCGCGAGAGAGCGTGACGTCACTGTTTGAAACTTGACTGAACCGCACAGAAAAACCTTTGTCAGCCTGACCTGAGCACGTTATTTTACAATGTCCTAAATGCAGCTATGTGGTATTGTCGTGACAATTTTGGAAAAATCTTCAGAAAACCAAACAGGAGATAGGAAGACACTCTTCTGTTTGGCAGGGGAACAAACTCCAGCCCTACCCTCACCAGCCAAGATAAGAAAAATGCATGGAGGGCAATCTCACAGACAATCAGCACTTCCTTTCAATTTCCCCGTTGCTCCCCTCAGGAGTGGGAGAAGCGCTGCACATACAGTCTTCACAAAGTGCTGTGCAGAGATATCAGTGTTTAATAAAAGAGACTGAACAACCAGATCGGAGTGGCATCCTGAACAATGGGCCCGCTTTTTTCCCCCCTAAAAATTCATTTCATGACTTGCAGTTCCTCCCACAGCATGTGTTTCCGCCTGACCTCCGTCTCCCCGCCATCTCCGGACACGCTGAGACACATCTGGAGCGCTCTCCTCAACATCAGCAGGGATAGTCGCCGCGTCCAAGGTTAAGAAGGAGGCGATGCATTCACTCCTCAGTCTAAACGTACGACCAAAACGTGCGTCCACCTGACGAGCTCTGACCTGATAAGTAGGGTGTGGCGGACGTTTTTTCCCCCCCAGATAATTTAATTCAGAAAAGGAACAGGGGCTGCAAACAGTAGTTCTGCTGGACCACCTCTTACCAGAAAGAGGACATATAATACAAAACAGGATGAGGGAGAGAAAAACAAATCCAGGTAAGCTGCTGTTAGTTTTCCTTCCACTAGATGTCAGTCTTGCTTTGCTTTTTTTTTTTTTTCAGCTCTGTTGCTGCTGCAAGAAGGACAAACTGAGTCTGGGTGACACATTGGTCACATCTGGACCGCTCACCTTCATACGTTCTGATCTCTCGTTTTTGTTCTCCTTCCTTCCCTTCATCTCCAGCTACCTCTCTATCTTCTCTTTCATCCCCCCCCTTCTGGTCTTCCTTCACCCCCATGTTCACGTCTCCCATCCTTCCTGTTCTTCTGTCTCAACTTCTCCCCTCCATCTATTCCTACCTCATCCTATAGCCTTCTCCCACATCTCTTTCCCTCTTCCACCCAGCTTGTTCCTTTTTCTTTCTTTCTTTCTTTCTTTCTTTCTTTCTTTCTTTCTTTCTTTCTTTCTTTCCCTCTCTCTGGTCTGTGGGTGTGGCTGGTTGCTGCTTTGTTAGTTTGGCTGCTTTTTGATTCGTGGAGGGTTGATGTAGCGTGTAGTAAGGTGTGCGCTGCATGTCACAACAGGGGGACGCTATGAACGGGTGTGGAGCTGTGATACCGCGAGGGGAACAAATGAATACCCAGAAAAAATAAAGACCAATAGATTAAACAATCTGGAATATGAGTTTCCTGACATGCACACACTAAAAATCACTTGGTCAAAATATAGCAACAATGCAACACTGGGTTAACTTTACCCAGTGCTCATGGGTAGAAAGCCACCCGAGATAACAGGTAATTTTGACTCAGTGTTAGTGTTATTTTTATATATAACTGTTGGCTCATTTACCCAAACTGAAATATGGTATGTTATAATCTACTCTAGCTATTTTAGAACTTACATGTCACTATTAGTTACAGATAATGAGTTGACAGCAACTAGTACCTCAATACTTTAGGGTCAGTTTTACAGGTAAATCCTGATGCTTGATGTTTCTAACACTGGGTCAAAATAACTTGTTTGAAATAACTTAGTTTGGATAGATAATCCGACAGTAATGTAAAAAAATACAACGCCACCACTGGGGCAAAACATTTCATTGGTACAGGCTACAGTTAACCGTGCTGTGTCGGTGCTATAGTGATTCTAAGTGATTCTAAGTGTAGCTGAACGAAGCCTGAGGTCGCAAAGACTGACTGAAAACTTACTGAAAAAGCTGAACAAATGACATCAGTCACAAATCCATGGCATTGCATCGTCCAACCAAAAACCTGTATTATGCTTCTCTGTAACACTGCTAACACAAATCAAGACAATACTGCCGCCTAGTGGCCTCTAGTGCTTTGAGTTAAAATTCAAAACCGAGATCCTTAGACTAAACAGGCAGTATTAGAAGGATAAAATAAGTTTTGAAGTTGTCAGTATGCAGTCGGGGTGCACTGATGTGATCCGCCACATCGGTAGTGACAATGATCAGGTACTGGCCATAATGTGACCACTTTAAATACAGCTTCTTTGTCAACGTCATTATAAAATGCAGTGTTTCCCCTATCAGTTACATTCATTCAGCCGCAGCAGGCTTCTGTTGATCAGTTCCTACTTCGTTTTTAAAAACAGATTACAATTTGGGACGAGGCGAGGACTCAGCATCAACAGATACCCTGAGTCGAGGTATTGTAATCCGTACTAAGATAAACATTGTCGGATCGGTGCATCCCTAGTGTGCGGCGTAAAGGCTGGCTGGAGGTAGGCAGGAGGCAGGGTGTAGCGCGAGTTTTCCCCGAGGTGGAGGAGAGTGTTTCCGGTTCTGTCGGAACCACAACCTGTGAGTCCACATCATGAACAAGGACAGGTGGTTGTTTGAGGCGGGGGTCCAGTCAGGCTAGAGGAGAGGTACGCGATGACAGAAGCTCAGGTCCTACTCACATTACAGTTAACTGTGCTTTGAGCATGTAACACATTTTAGGGCTGCGACTGGAAGATCCTTTTTGATTCATTTATTTTTTTAAATCTGTCCATTCTTTTTCCAATGAATCAATAGTTCAGTCTACAGAAGGGATCCCACAGGAGCAGCACGTCCTCAAATTTAAAAAAATGGAACCAGAAAATGTTTTTGCTCAATAAAAGACTTAAATGATTAATACATTATCAAGATTGACTGTCAGTAAATGTTGTGTTGACCAGCGAAGCAACTTTAACACTGAAAAGCCAAATATAAAGATAGAATAAAGCACATTTACAAATCCCTAAATGCGTACTAAAATGCTCGAGGTATGAAGGTGGTGTGGATGGAAAATTACAGTTTATTACATCTTGGGACTTTGTAGTTTTGTAGTTATTTTAAAACTGTATTCAAAAAGTAATTTCTACAATGAAGTTGGACGGAGCAAGAAGAGGGATGGCCAAACCTACAAAAATAAGACCCCGGCTGTATGACACTGTCAAATTTCCTTTCATGCAGAAGAAGGAGTTAAACTCTTGACAGAGGTCCGAGGGCTCTGACGAGTGCTCGGAAAACCAAAACTAAATAAATGAATCACATGAAATACATATACTTTTTGTGAGTTTTTAAAAACATTTATAGAATGGAACATATTCCGACAGCTTTACAGGCCCAGAAGTCAGCAGGCCCACTGGGAGTGCTGGGACAGATGAGCAGAAAAGTGCTTTAGTGGCAGATTTTTTCAATCGAAGCAGCTAGATATCACTTTCCCTTTAAGAGGCACGCAGCGGTCGAGATAACGAGGCTGATTGATGCTTGTGGTGAAGGGTCAGCATATCCTTCATCATGGGACCTATTTCTGTGCTGGCGAAACTGCGGAAAGCAGAGCAGAGTGAAGAATATCTTTTTATTTCTTTAATGTTTCCACCTCTAATTTGGGGGGTTGAAGCTTTACAGGAAACTTAAGGAGGTGTTTATTGAGAATGATTGGGGACCGTTGACATTTGGATGCACATCATGCTTTTCTCTTCAGAGAGCCTAGCAGCTCACAGGCAGCAGCTGGTGTGTCTGCAGCAGACTCAGTCACGATCCCGCAGCTGTCAATCATGACGTGAAACCCCCTTTTTATAGCCTCAAATAACTAATTAAAACCAACATTATCAGATAAATGAACACGTGAACCTACATCAGCCTAAAATGACAGAAACCATGTTTGCAAAAGATGTATTTGACGTGTACTTTGATATTTTACTTTTGGCCCATGTCGCCGTCTGCTAACACGGAGGGGGCGGAGTCAGCCAGCCACCAGGGGGCGATTGAGATCGTTTGGGGAGCTGACATGTCGAAATCCAGCAGGTCCGCACCTTGAGACTCTAGCCCACGCTTAGATCATCTGAAAACGGAGGTGCCCGCATTAACGTCTGTTTTCCCGGGACTGATGGACTGCCCACCGATGTGCAACGATGTCTTCGTTTCCAAAGAAGCCCTTGCTTCAAACCCTCAGGCTTGTTGCAGTATCATGCAGCGATTATAAGACTGTCCAACGGGCTAAACGACTTCATACCGTGGGCCTGGCCTAGTTCACTCATTTTGTTTAAATGCATGCCACTAGTACGCCATGGACATCGGCATACTGTCTAGAAGTGGTATAAGTCCCTTTAGCACGGTTGTGTTTGTGATTCCACGGCATCTGAAAAACCATTAAGATGATACAAAGAGTGATAATGAATTAAAACGCAATGGCTTAGTTTAAGACGTATAGTCAATGGGCCTGACACAAGAACATTTTTGTATTCTTCTCCAAACGAGCTGCCTCCATGCGACGGTTCCACGTTGGACTAAGAAAACCCGTGGCACAAACTTTTAAATTTGCTCGCGTTAAATACCACGTCTTTGACTACATGCAAATTTGTGCGAGTTGATAATTAACATAATTTGCAAGAATAAAAAGAACTTCATGTTGCAGAGCTTTAAGTCATGATTTTTCCGTCATGACTCTGCAGACAAAACCGCAACGTCCTGTGTTAAAGAATGCACCCCTGGACTGTGACTTGCATAAAGTGACTGACATGACTGCCATGTCACTTTACTTCCTACTGCCTAACCAAGTAGTTTCTAAAGGCATCTCCCACAGATGCTAAAGCCTGGTTTGCGGTCGACACAGTGTGCCCGCCGCGAGGGTCCGCGGGCCAAATGTCATCGTGTCTTTCACGTTGGGCCGCAAGCTGCTGCGGAGCTTCGTCGTGCACCTCTGAATTTGACTCTAGGCGCCCAGGGCACCTTTTCATTTCAACATGGACATCTAGGCTGACCGAGCAGGTTCGCCTCTACAAACGCATCTACCACCCTTCCTTGAGAGACCGCAGGGGCAGACGCATGACTCCTGGGAATGAGAACGGGTTGCAGGTATCTTTTGCAGTAAAAGGCAAACTGTAGAAACTGATTATGTAGGCTAATAATCAATATTACAATAGAAACACAGTAAGTCAAGGATGTTGACTGAAGAGTCTCAGTCCAAACACAAATTCAACCAAATCCACATGCAGATTTTACAATTTGTATATGCAAAAAACTTTATATACATTAATATGGACAAGAATCAGTTCAAGTGCAAATATTCTCCGATTAATGAACTCCTACGTGACACCAGAACACGTCATGACTAAGGTTTTTAGGTATCTTTAAGGTGGTATTTATTTTATAATAATGAAACTGATTGATGATGGCACTTCATCCCTAAAAGCCCCTTTTCACTTTTTTGTTCTCTTGTACATTTTTGATGTGAAGTGCCTTTTTGCCTGTCATGTATATGCATTACTCCTTAATGTGACTCCTCAAGTACTACCAGCTTTAATAAAGTGCTTTTGA
The DNA here is from genome assembly GCA_011952105.1 of Coreoperca whiteheadi. Taxonomy (NCBI): domain Eukaryota; kingdom Metazoa; phylum Chordata; class Actinopteri; order Centrarchiformes; family Sinipercidae; genus Coreoperca; species Coreoperca whiteheadi. The sequence continues at coordinate 2,903,422 of CM022478.1, read as the reverse complement.
AATTGAACCCCCCCCCCCCGCTACCTCTCGACCTTTGTCTCACTCTTCATTTTGAAAAAACTGATAAAGCCAGCATCTTCCTTTTTTCCTCTTGTCTTTAAACAGTTGAATCCGTTATTGTGTATTTTGAAGCACTGACAAACTTGGCTTATCTAAATTAGTGATAGAACTGTGTGTCCCCCCCCCACAGAAATACTGATAATCAGTCCCTACCTCTTCCTTGCTCTTCTTTGAAAAGGAGATAAGCATTGTTTCTCTCTCTCGCTCTCTCCTCTAAAACAGAGCTAACATGAGCTCTTTCTCCTTTGAAATAGTGAGAAGAAGAATCTCTTTCTCTTGAGTTCTTAGTTAGTCCGACTTGCTGACAGACTCCATGTTTTAATAAGCCAGTGTCTCTTTCTTTATCTTCCTCCAGCCTCCATTAGATTGAGGCTAAGCCATGTCTCTTCAATGCACCATTCTGGGAAATATCCATTTGTACGATTTGTGCTTCTTATTCAGATGTGAAATACTATGAAGTAACAATGTTCATACCATGTGGATTGACCCCTCTGTACACACACACACACACACACACACACACACACACACACACCATCGTCCCACCTGAGAGGATGATTATAAGATTATGGATTTTTATTCTACTCCTTTAGGCTGCATGTTTGTATTAATAATATATATGTGTCTGTGTGTGTGTCTGCGTGTGTGTGTGTGTGTGTGTGTGTGTGTGTGCGTGTGTGTGTGTGTGTGTGCGTGTGTGTGTGTGAATGAACAGGTTGGATTGTCATTGAACGAACAACAAGCTACAAGCGGGTCGTCGCCTGGAGGCAGCTTGTTGTAAAGTCGATAACTGTGAAATTGATCGTCATCATCGTGCTGCTGAAGTATTTTATCTCCATTGACTGAGAGAGAAACGGTTTCATAATGGTTTCATAACACACACACACACACACACACACACACACACACACACTTCAGATCAGCGTACACGCAGTTTTCCAGAGCGATCTGAGGGTGATATGAGAAAGTGGAGGTGTAAAGTACGGTCAGAGACAGAATCTAGAAACTATTTTTAGCCAGTTTCAGTGATTGTGATTTTTGTGATTCCATTATCTATTCCAATCAAGGGCGCACTTCTAAACGTATATTTTTACGTTCTCAGTTCTTTGAACTTAGATTGGAGGTATCATTTTATCTCCCTGTGTACACGTCTTTTTCAGTTTTATTCTGTGAACCACTTAAAGCCTGTTTTCAAGATGAGCGCTATAAACTAAATCATCATTTATCTTTCTCGAAGTTTGATGATGACTGAGATATCATTGCAGATGAGGGTTTACAGGTACATGAGATGCGTTAATTAATTATACAGGTGCCAACAGGTGTGTGGAAGAGATGTGTGAAATCATCTTTTGGCAAATTTCTGCTGTTTCTCGTAATCTTCTCCATCATTTCTTCTTCCCCACACAGAGTTCCTCTCATTCTCAAACTCTTACGACATCATATCAAATTTGGTGGATAAATGTGTCATTGGGAATTCTGCAGATCTGATTGTAGACTGCAATGAAATCACACAATCAGTAAAACTACTTATCAACCAGGTTGGTGGAGAGCTCCTGCCTCAAGTGGAGCAGTTTAAGGACCTTGGGGTCTTGTTCACGAGTGAGGGAAGGACGGAACAGGATGGAATCTACGTTCCTACTCTCACCTGTGGTCATGAGCTTTGGGTCGTGACCGAAAGGACCAGATCCCGGATACAGGCGGCCGAAATGAGTCTCCTCCGCAGGGCGGCTGGGCGCTCCCTCAGAGACAGGGTGAGGAGCTCGGAGTAGAGCCGCTGCTGCTCCACATCGAGAGGAGTCAGCCGAGGTGGCTCGGGCATCTGTCCCGGATGCCTCCTGGACGCCTCCCTGGGGAGGTGTTCCGGGCATGTCCGACCGGGAGGAGGCCCCGGGGAAGACCTAGGAGACGATGGAGGGACTGTGTCTCTCGGCTGGCCTGGGAACGCCTCGGTATTCCCCCGGAAGAGCTGGAGGAAGTGTCTGGGGAGAGGGAAGTCTGGGTGTCTCTGCTCAGACTGCTGCCCCCGCGACCCGGCCCCGGATAAGAGGAAGAGGATGGATGGATGGATGGATGGATACTCACCAACAAAATAAAAAATGTCTTATTATTACATTCAGTCTTTCACCTTATTTGTCCATCTCCACCTAACATATCACCCTTGATCACTCTAGAAAAACGTGTACACGTCTGAATATTCTGTTTTTATAAATCCCAGTTTATGTGTAGGAGATGCCGGGTTTTTTTTGGTGTATGCATCAGTTTATACATCCGGCCCCTGGTTTTGACGAGTCTCGGCCTCAAGCACTAAACGGAAGTCTTTCTCAGCTGAGGGCTCGAGCAGTATATTGCTGCACCCTTCCACTTGATCCGTCCTTTCTGAAACCGCTTCACAGACTTCTAGTCGTGAACCTATGCAGAGTTTTAGGCATCTAGCCCCAGGGAGGAATGAGGTGAGAGAGACAGAAATAAAAGTGAGAAACAGTGAGCTGGCGACAGAAATGAGTAGAGGGATGATATGCAGTCAGGAGAGAGAGAGAGAGAAAGACTTCAATCTGCAACCAGACACCGTAATCACAGTCTGAGCTCTGACTCCACCTGAACCTCTGTTTTCCTTCCACATAACTGGCTTGTAAAACCAACGAGAGGTGTGGAGGCTCATTATCTTCAAAGCAGATGTAGCCTTCACTCTGCATTATCAGACTGGTGTTAATGACATCAGAAAGGAACGAACCTCCATTTCTCTACAGAAATGAGTGTGTGTGTGTGTGTGTGTTGCAGTCTTTTGGGGTGGGGTGGCAAGAGTTGTCGGATGCATTATGCAAGAGGTGGGTGAAGAACCCTCACAAGAGGGCGTCTGAATTGATGATGAGACACTCCATGGCCTGTTTTAGGAGAGTATGCATTATACAGCACCGGTCCTCACACAGACAAGTTCTCTTGTCTGAACTACTGCAGTGTTTTTACAGTTGAAAACATCTGAAAAATCAGACTGTTTCCCACCGGGGGGAATCAGTCATCTGTGCTGCTGCAACCCCCCCACTCGTGTCCCAAAATACATGCCTCAAATCACAACAACTAATCCAGAAAGCTGCATCCCTGCCTCATCTTCTGGCTCCCCAAATTCTCCCGTGTCACCTAATTCTTATAAATTCCCCTCTCCTGGCTGACTGGATTGCCATGGATCAAATTCGAAAAGCCAACGTTGGCCATGGTTCAGTCTCGCGCGGCTGCTGATGCTCGGCAGTCACAAAGTTCAAGTTTATTTATAAAGAGTGTTTAAGACAAGTCTATCTCAACGTTCGTTCACAAATGAGCTCATAAATGCACGACTAAACGCCAGAAACAAATCACTAACACATTTGTATTTACATGTAAGACCTTACTACCTTACTTAATCCCCGTACAAGTGCCTGGTAAATGCACTGAACAAGTCAACAGATTGGATGTGCCAGAATCGTCTAAACAAAGATAAAACTGAAGTCACTGTTTTGGGAGCCAAGGAGGAGCGACTAAAAGTCAGCGCTCAGCTTCAGTCTGTAATGTTAGAAACCACAAACCAGGCCAGAAATCGCGGTGTAGTCGTGGACTCAGGCCTGAATTTCAACCGCCACATTAAGACAATTACAAAGTCAGCCTATTACCACCTTAAGAATATACCCAGGATTAATGGACTTATGTCTCAGCAGGATTTGAAAAAAACTAGTTCATGCATTTATCTTCAGTCGACTCGACTACTGTAACGGTGTCTTTACAGGTCTCTCTAAAAAAAAAAGTTGCTGCTCGCGTCCTCACTAAGACCAAGAAAGTGGATCATGTCACTCCAGTTCTGAGGTCTTTACACTGGCTTCCTGTCTGTCGAAGAATTTACATTTCTGATCTTCTGCTACGATATGAACCATCAGGACCTCTCAGGTCCCAGGTCTGCTGATTCACTAGTTTGATCTACCATAAAAAATAGACACATGTCAAATTACTGATTATCTCTCTTCCTTTCTATTTGCCACCAGGCATCACCTACTGGGGCCAAGAATGAGGTCTTCACATTTTGTGAGATCTGGGAATGTACACACACACACACACACACACACGCACACACACACGCTCCCATAGATCTGTAATAAATACAGAGAGAAACCATCCCTTCCTCTATCCAAGCTAACGTCTTCCATTCATCTCTGTCCGGCGAGCCGCCCAAATTAATGACGCAGGACGTGTCCTAACGAGGTGCTCTAATGAGCTGACCTAACGAGAGGCCAGCCCCTGCGGCCCGATGGCCTTCCGCTCTGCTCCACTGGTCCGACGTAATTTTTATATTTGCACTGGACAGCAGCGTAACAAGCGGCCCATTCCCCTTTTGTCTCTATGGGCAGGGCCAGGCTAATGTCTGATGACTTTTTGCTTCACTGACCGGCACAGCAATGTTCCAGCATCTCAGCGCTATGACCTCAGAGATTAGAGGAGCGCGCATGTGAACAGTCGCTGGGTTAAGTTCCAGGACAGGCAGGATAAAGCGGAGCAGTGTTTGCATCTCTGCTCTGTGTCAGTACAAAATGTACAGTTCTGATAGCTGGCCAGCTGCCTTACTAACATACACTGTATCCGTGTTGAACCGAGTAACAGAAAACACTGACCATATGATGTGAGTCTGCTACAGTGGAAAGATGCCTGAAACACAAGATGTCTTCTCCCCGTCAGCTGATCTGGAGCCTTCCGGGAGTTCACCAGCGCGGTCCCTCATGATTTCCACCATCGCCGCTGTGTTTCTGCGCTAAATGAGCCTCAGCTCGCTGAGGCCCAATTCCCCGAACCCAGGGCTAAGTGTCTGGAATAGCATTTTACACTAAACACGGTCCAGCCCTCGGGTTAAACATGCTAAAAAGAGACTGTTGTCATCCAAATACATTGGTGGATTTGCTAATTGGTCACGTTTGAATTTAGCCTGAGGTTGGGTCAAATGAGGTGAGTGAGACAGTTCAGGGCAATGAGGATTTATTAGGGGAGGAATAATTGAAAGCAAATGCTGCTATCAATAGAGGAGAAGGATCTGTCACTTAGTTAATAGTGGCATTTACAACAGATATGGGTGGTCAATGATAGGCTTACATATGGCTTTAAAGGGCCAGTTAGCCAGCAAGGTTGTATTGTGCAGACAGTTTGGTTGGAACACAATAGCCCTGCAGCTAGTTGGATAAAGGAAAGCTGTCTAATTCCACTGTTGCTTTCTGGATTTACTGCTAATATCACCTGTGGAGACGTTATTCACTTCTCAGTCAGCTCTTTCCTCACGCTTACGTCTTCTGCACTTTGTTGCCTCTTCTCTCCCCTCATCTTGTTTTCTCGTCATCTTGATATTGTGACACGTTATATGCTATACAGTTTCAGTCATTTTTACCACTGGACTTTGTGTGTGTGGGGGGGTTGTTTACAACCTCTCTCTGATTTTCTGGCTGCTCTTGTTCGTCGGACCTAATTTTCATAGTAACGTCGCATTCTGAGATCTCAGCAATTACTTTGGATCCGTCGGTTAGGTAATACTCACCCATGACCCAAGCTGCCATAATGAAACCCAAGTTTCAATCAACCTTTCAGTGGATTCCAATGATGACAGTAAAAACCTCTGAAACAATTCCTGGAGCATCATCAACGTCTCTGCCGTCAATCCATATTCTTGATATGTTCCAAGTAATCATTCCTTGGCCAGTATATGCCTAGTTATAGCTGTGTAAAAAACATGCTAGTTGGTCCATTTATGTGGCATGGTAAAATACAACTTCTGCTCCTTTCTCTCTTTGTTTCTGTTCCTCTTTGTTCAGTACACAGAATGAGGAAGACGTCATCTCTCGGTGACATTACCTTCTTGCAGCGCACTGAAGTATTTATATAACAAAAGCTCATGAATGCTTTATTAGTTTGTTTGAGATGTCCTGTGGACGGCGTCCTCACACAGGTCTGTGGCAGCACAGTTTCCATCGTACAAACGTTTTCAGGAGTCTGGAAAGATAGCGAGAGAGCGGAGTGCTGCATTTTTTATAAAACCCTGCTCATGAAATGTTGATTGTGTGTCAGCGGACGTCGTGCCACAGACAGGAGGTGTCAGGGGGAGGGAGCGCGTAGTCAAAAGGGCTTGTAAGTAGGGCACCCCCGGTAGCTCTCCTGGTAGCGGCCAGGGTTCGAATCCAACCTGCTGCCCTTTGCTACACATCATCGCCCCTCTCTCTCTCTCTCCCACATTTCCTCTCTCTCTTCAGCTGTCCTTATCAAAAGAAGGCAAAAAGCCAAAAAACTAATCTTAAAAATAGGCTTGTAGGTAAAAAGTGGCCTCATTATGCATACTTTCACATGAGGACAGTTTTTCTTGTCTTATACCATTTTAAGATTTTTGGATGCACCATGGCTTTAATCAATAGAAATTAAATTCTGTAGATTTGATTGATGTTCTTTGATTGATGTTCTTTGATTAAACTCTGACATCTTTTGCCTTCTCTTAAAGGACAGCCTTCTCTTAAAGGACAGCTTTTCTGCAGCTTGGGTCACATTTCCGTATTTTTGGCTTTCATTTCTATCAGTTATGATGAAACTGTACTCACCAAAGTAGTGGCTGGGGAACACAACGTCAACACTAAAACAAAGGTCAACAGGGCAAGAAATAAGAGCAGTCTGAAGCAATGTGGAAACAAGCGCATGCAGATCATCTAAACCACTTTATTTGGAGATTAATAAAGTGAGCACACCTGAAATGTCGCTAATCGTCCCGCACTGCGTTAAGCCCGGCGCATACATGAGACAGTTTGGGTAATAATGTTACTGTTGTTCGTTTTCTCTTCCAAATGAGTTTAACTAACCTGGGAGTTTGTGTCCAACCTGTCTGATAGCCTTTTGGTTCATATGAAAATGGCTGGACTTCACAACCTCACAATCCTCACAAGGATTACATTACTTTCTGTTTTCAGAGCTGTGAGTTTTGCACCCCTGATTACATTATTTTCCAAAAGTTTATCCTTCACTTACGTGTACGTTTGTGAGGCACTTTGTGCTGCACTTTTTGCTTGACTTGTGCTTTAAAAATTAAGTGTATTAGTAGGTGAAGAGATGTTCTGACTGGCTGAGAGATTTTTTTGGGAAAAAATGCCATTTTGCGACACGCCATATTCAGGATACGCTGATGCGCTGATAATGAGCTCCGCATGAACATGGGGTTCATTAACTGGATGGGAATCTCATTATATCATGAATGTACTACTCAAATGTCCCCATGTGTCTCGAACAGTTGCTTCAACTGTGCAGCGTTTGCATGATTAGTAGTTTGCATGTGTCAGTGTTATGATTAAAAGTGGATTAGCCTGTCTTGATTTGACAGGAAGCAAGTTGTCTGCCTATGTGGAGAACTCGCTTTCATTGTTTATTTCTTTTTTTCTTTTTTCCGTTTTAGTCGCGCAGCGGAAGTCTCAGTCAGGAAATAATCCCTCAAAACAACGGCAAACTGTCACATTCCCATCTTCTAATTTAGGGAGTCGTTGGGACAGTGGTTAAAACCCCAGTTTGACATGGTTAAATGTAATTATAAGAGGCATCCTTTGTAAAATGACTTCCAGAAAAAGAAGCTAGGAGTAGACAGCAATGAATGTAAATGGGCTATAAGAGCTGTAATAAATGACACTATTCTCGTTAAAGCACAATTCAGGTTTTTACAATACGACAAGTGTATATATTGCATGTGTGGATATGAGCAGGTATACATTTAACGAGTGTGCGCCTCCATTTTCCTCCCGCTACAGTGGGTGTATTCGACAGTAGTAGTGTGTATCTCTGTCTTTTAACATCCTGACAGTGTGTGTTTTCAATTCTGGTGTGTGAGGACATAATGGATTGGTCCCAGAAATGTCCCTGGCAGAAATGTTTGTCACATGACGCGTGTCTATCCAAGAGCCACTCATTAGTTGTTGGTGAAGGTGCACGAAGACGCCTTCTGCACGTGCGGTTTTACCACTTGCGACACACACCAACACACACACACACTCACACACACACACACACACTGGCAGGCACACAAATGAGAGTTCAACCCAATTATAGTTTTAATTACTTTCCCTTTCGGGGTCATCTTAACTTTGGAAATCTCGTTACATAAAGCTGGTGTTCATATCCAGCTGGACGGCTTAAAACAAGTGAGCAGGCACTTTATTTCTGCTGCATGTGGGAGAATAAACACCCACTTCGTATCGCTGAGACTTCTTCCCCACTGCTGCAAAATGGCAGCTGGCCCCAGTGTATCCCTTATCCACTCCTCCATTGTTTTGTTTTTTACCACAGTGGTTGAGTTATTTTTGTGTGGGTCAGCACTGCGCTCTCCTGCTGGCTGCACGGAGACAACAGTTTCTGCTGCTTCAGACTTGCTTGTTTTCTTATCATGAAGCTCCACTTCCTGTGACAGACAGAACCCCGGGAACAATCGGCCGGTCATCGGCTCCCACGAATCACCTGCAGCGACCCGCGACCTCGAAACTGCAGGAACGGCAGGAACATTCACACATGGACAGATGACATCTCAACTAACAACCAGCCTTTTTAAAGTCTGTCCTTGGATGTCCTTTATGCCAAAGATAAGAACAGACTGAGGTGTGTTAGCAGTAAATAGTAAAAACATCCACAGCTCCGCGCACAAGCCCGCACTGGCAAGATAATGATTGAAACAATTACATCAAAACCCCAACAGGATTTTTCAGTAGCCAATGCGTGACAGAGAAAGTGAGTACAAACATCGTCATACACTGAAGCTCCCTGTAAGTATAGCCCTATGTTTGCAAAGACAAACAGTATTACTGTTCTTCAGAGAAGATACCCACCCGACCCCTTATGAGAGCGAATCCGTACCGCCCGACCAAAATATGTGTTAATCAACCACCCGAACCTGACCCGACTTGACGCACAAACCAAATCTAAATCTATAGCTGCTTTTCGACCGCGGGAACTTTCATCCAGGGACTAGGGACCTTTGGAGGAACTCTGGGACCAGGGTCTAATAAAGTACTGGGGCCACCTTTTATCCCCCAAAAGGTCCCTGCTGTGGGGGTAGTACTTTCCGAAGTACCGAGACTTTCAGATTGGTGCTTGCTGCGCTGAAGATTTCTGATAGGTTGAGCTGCAGCGGCGGTTTGACCGTCAGGGTCGATGCGCTGCTGGGTCACAGGCCGGCCTTCTCCGGCGCGGCGGCTCAGCTACTCTGCTGCTGGAAGCCGCGGTGGAAGACACGTAAACCGGTGACCAGTCGGTTGAAGGAAAATCACATACGGCCCCCATGCTGCTTGTTAAATGCAATAACAGCTACCTGTTGTCGTGTTATTGCTACCCTAGGCAAAAGATCCCGTTAGCTACATGCTAACCCCAACTGTTAATAATGGCGTAGTAATAATGGTGTTCCTTAAGACAAGGGCTGGCTAAATCGATCGTACAAAATGATATCTTGTTCATGTTTCCCCACATTTTCCCACCGCGCTTTTCGGATGAAACAAAGGGGGGAAGTGAACTGCAGGCTGCAGAGACTAGAGCGTAGCTAAATGTGTGTATAGTGGCTGTTCTTGTTTCTGAAGTATATACCACCACGTGTGTAAAAAGACACGTAGTGCTTATGCTTGTGTTACCATATTCTAATATTTAACACGCTCTGAGGAGGTAGTGGCTTTCAATTTCACCAGTAAGCTCAGTATTTAAAATAGGTGAGAGTGCATAGGTTAAAATAAGGAGTGTGACAGTAAGTCCTTATGCTGAACTGCAGGTGATGGGTGTAGTTTGCCTAATCTTCCCGGATCTTTAGACCTTGGTGGAAACGCACACAACAATGGGCTGAAGGAACTTTTTAGTTCCTGGGGATAAAAGTTCCTGGTGCTTTTGGTCAAAAAGCAGCTTATCGGATCTATGTTAAACTGCCCTGCCTGAACTGACCTTGAATAGAGTTGAGATGTATCAGATAATTAGCTGTTATCATCTCACCTCTTAGTCACCGATGTTGAGCACCATGGACATTTGGGTCAGCCCCGTTTCACTGTTTTCACCATGCAGGCATCTTATGTTAATAAAATAAGGGAAATAGATTTTTCTAAACTTGGCTCCTTGAAAAGGCATTTATTTATTATGATTGTCAACATGTTTTTTCCCCCCACTCACTCAGTTTTTACACTTGTGTTAGAAAAAAAATAAAAAATTGTTATCCTGTATGATTAAAGTTGCTGGAAGCCGAATAACTGTAAGATAAGATGCAAAATAATAAATCAATAAAATAATGAATGAACAAGAAAAATAAGGAAGAAAACAACATCGGTATGACTCCGTGACCTCTGAGAAGCAAGCGTGTTTGTTTTGTAACAGCAGGAAATGAACACAATGTTTGGGGTTAACAGGGAGGTCACAATGTTTCCTGCAGACCCACTCTGTGTGTGTGTGTGTGTGTGTGTGTGTGTGTGTGTGTGTGTGTTCACTCAGTGGTTTATTCGCTGATCGAAGTCTACAACACAGTGCCTAAAGCTAAAACAGCTACACACACACACACACACACACATATAAAACATACATCTTAGGGAAAAAAGAAGGGTAGAAGAAGAAGAAGAAGAATGGACTGTGGTAGAAAGCAATAAAGGAAGAGGAATTCGAAGATGAGAAGTGAAAGAGGATGATATTTTTGCAAGATTAAGAAAAACCATATTCCTAAAACATCACTGTTATTGTAGATGTTTATCTTGCATCCAAAGAACTACATAAAAACAGTGGGTTCTAAACTTGAAACAATTGTCACCTTATCATAACGTGTTGTTCGGGGGTCCGACAGGGTCTCCCAAGACAAATTGGTCAAACACAGGTCAAACAAAACGTCGTTTGTGCATGTTTTACGTTTATTGTAGGATGCGACCTCTAGTGGTCGTGGTAATTACGACGGGAGCAAACCAGGACATCTGGTGGCGTGGAAGGTGGAGGGGTGGACGGATGGCTCAAACAAACAGGTCACGCAGGAGGCCGAGGACTTTCCCCCAGGAGACCGGGGCTCGTGTGGACTCAAAAGTCAACGTGGACTTATTTAAAGTTACATAACGTCACGTGCGTGACTTGCGTAACTTAACATACTGCTTGACATTTGTGGACGGCAAATTAGGGGCGCTAATTATGGAAACGCTCCTGTTAGTCATATTAGAAGGTAAGATCAAACGATCTATGTGGCTGTATGTGTTGGAAGACTTGGACAGGTTGCAATCTAACGATTCAAGATCCCTAGGGACAAATGTGGGGGCCTCAGCGTGCTGATGCCCATTTGAGAAACAAGCCAGGTTTTCAAGCTACCTTCTGACATTTGTCGAGGTACGGCGACCTCTCTCCGAGTCGGCTGATGAGAAGGGATCCACACGAGACCTACAAATGTCTTTCAAGCAGTGTTTATTTCCACACGAACAAATAATATAGACATATCTGGGGAAACACACAACACAGATATGTCTGGCGACACAACCTACAGCACTCACCATCCTAAAGCTACGGCTCCCCCAGTTGTGTCTCAAGCTGAAGACTAATGCAGTGGATTATATAGTTAAAGCCACACTCTGTTATCCAACGCTCAGTCTTTTCCCACAGCTCGTTGTCTCAGTTCCTTCTGTTAACTTCGGAGCTTGGTTTGACCCTTCCCCCACTTCCTCTTCATCTTTCCTGTGCAGCTGGTTTCAATTAGGATTCGGTAACAGTGGCAGTGGTTACAAGAGACACATATTATATAAGTATAAAATCTTTCACAATAGGGTGTGTTCATAAGCCCCTAATTCCTGCAAAGCATATCTTTTATTAATCACACTTTAACACGTTTCGGGCTTATCATATCCACACGTGCCTGTTAGTTTTAGTTAGCCACGAGAACGAGACATGAGCACATATCTGGAGCACACACTCAGCAGTCCCAGAGGAATCGCGGGTTTATTCTTGCCTCTGTACGTGTCTGCAGGTGTAAAAAAACAAAACAAAAACTCCCTCTCTCAAATGGTTTGTTTACACATCCAAATGCCTTACACTTGAGCAAAAAGTAAATTCAAATCTGCGTGTTGATGTGAACACAACACTACAGTGTGTGGCATTTCTCCTGCTGTCATGTTTACCCTTTCATTTGAGTGGAGAACAGGTTTGTAACAGGGGAGCGAGCAGGTCTTCATTTTATCAACATGCAAACCGCTCCACCTCATACAAATTGCCAGTACTTTATACTGAATATACTAAATACTGTATACAAAGACGCAAACTCAACACTGAATCTTTACACACACTTTGGCTGCTGTGTTACACACACAGTAATCCAGACGCACCATGAGGCTGCTTGTTTTTTTCTCATTACTTTGACTTTGGGACTAAGGAAGATCAAAGGAAGAGGAAAAGTGAATTAGCAGTCGAATGATAAATTAATTACGGCTCCAATAAAAGGTAATTGGGAGGAAAATGTTTAATCTATGAAGTGTCACACTCCAAACTGAAAAATGTGTCCTAGTGAATTCGTAAATGGTGACACATGCATTACCTGCAAGTTATTTTTTCCCCGCCTCAAAAATGTTCCCATGAAACAAGCAGAGTGAAGGTTTTGTTGTGCCAGGTAACATGCCGGTTAAACACAAACCGACGCCTAAATCAGCAGGTGTCCTCTAACAAGAGATGTGTGGTTCAAAAGTCACCTCATATGTTTTAGAGTTCCCTCCTCGCTAAAATATGTGAAAACCTCTGACCAATAAGCACCCTGCTCAGTCCTTCTGTATTAAAGCAATCTAAAGTGTTCATTTGATCATTAATCCAAAAAGCACGAAACTGTGAAAAAGATTAGCAACACGTGGTGAAATTGATATTAAACGGGACATTATTGTGCCTTCTATATAGCTGCTTTACTACAGCACATGATAAAATGATATTTGACCACGCATCGGGATAATTATCACCCTCACCACTGGAGCTCCTCGAGGGTATATTCAGGGGGTAAAGCAGCCTGAACTGGGAGGGTCAAAACAGCGCTCTTGATATGTTTCCATCCCAAGACAGCTACCACAAACAATAATGAATCTTTCACAGTTTAATTTAATTTCGGAGGTGTTTCGAGTTACTTATCCTCAGGGTGATGGCGTCAGAGGACACTGGAGCTCTTTGTTGTGTTAATGAAGGCTCGACAAAACAACACACATCAAAAAAAAATTGAATAGCTCAACTTCAGTGAGGGAAAGTATCCCTGTTTACCCTGTTTTTAACACTACAAAGTGGTTTGTACATACGTATTGTGCAGTAGGCCATTGATACTAAACTGTCAACCCAATCACTGGCAACACGGTCAGCATGTGTTATTATCTTGTTCTTTTAGGTCTTTAATTCCCTTTTTACCCTGTCAAATAAAAGGAATGTAAACAGTAAGTGTTGACAATGATGTTTAAAAATGCTACACATAGCATCTGTAACTCCTTCCATTTGGTTAACGATATACTCCATAATTTTGGTAGACGTCTAAAAAATCTATATTAAATTTCATCTCTAGGTATTCAATACATGGGCATTGCCATCGTCGGCCTAACTTAGCATTTAAAGTGGAAGCAGGTGGAAAAATAGGCCTCTAAAGCTGGCTTGCAAACACGCTGCGTCTTGTTGGCAAGAAAGAACTCACCAGTACACCGGGAAGTCAGCCGGGCTCTCTCCGCCGTTCATCCCATTGCGGACTGCTTTTTCCAAGATTTCCTTTTCCCAGACACAGTTTTAAGATCTGAGCCAAAATCTGTTGATTCAGCACAGAAGCTACAGTATTCTCATACCTGTCATGACGCGTCGCCTCGTTTGATCAGTTCCGAGACGCACCTTGACCACATTGTGAGATGTCCCGCACGCCACGATCGTTTTCAGACATGTTTGATTTTATTATACCCAAAAACAAGATGCCCCTGCTAGTCGGAGCACCTTGGGCACCTTGGAGAATTTTGAGGTGGGCGATGAGTATCCAGTGAGAGCGTAAAAAAAAGCAAAAAACTGGAGGCGGAGAAGGAGAAAGGCAGCACACGCACACCATCATTTGACCGATTCTCACCATCTGGATTAGTTGGTGCACCCTGACATTAACATGGCAACGGTCTTGGAGAAAAAAACCCCAAAATGTGATGCAGTTGATTTGATACGCACACAAATCCTCCGTTGTCTGGTTTGAGCATTTCTTCGACACGTCTTGACCACGCTGTCAGCAGTCTCAGACCCTACGGCAATTTTTCAACAATTTTATCCTACCCAAAACCAAGAAGCGCTTGTCGGGGAAGCGCCTTGGAGAAGAATTTGAGATGGGGGATGAGCAGTATCCAATAGCTAGGAAGTTGGAGGCAGGGAATGAGGGAGGCACCGAAACACACACTCTTTTTCCATGTTTTTCGTTGAAAATCATCACAGTCATTGTTACAATGGTTATCTCCAACTGGAATAGTCTTGTAATCAGCACACCTCATCTGTGATCAGTTGCCTGGTTTGTGCACCCCATTATCAGCATCATGACAACAGTCTGCGACAGAAAGTCTTGTTGCGCGAGCAGTTCTGGAATTCTGGGATGTTGGAAGTCTTGCAGCCTGCACCATCTTTTAGAAAAGTGTGCGAAGCTGGCAACATCCCGCCGAGGACAGGACTTCTGAGCAGCTGCTTGCCGTCACTTTGGCGCAGGTGTTATAGGTCAAGAATGAGCTGCTATGTGTGGGCTAGCTTCTCGTTGAAACACACTGTCTTTCGTAATGGGTTTAATCCACAAGGACATACATGTAAATCAGACAAGATAGCTCTGACGGTGTCTGGAGGCACCTTTGACGGACCACCTTTGACGGAGGTAGACCAGTGTGCTCTTGTTTCCAGTGCAGAATGTAAAGAGGTACATTTCATTCACATTTGACTCCTGGTTAGACAGCAAATGAAAATTTCCCGAGATGATGGGAGCAGTGTGCACACATTTTCTCTGGAAAACTGAGTTTTCTACCTGATAGGTAACATGATGACTGAGGCGCTGAGTGTGGATCATGACCTCTTCATCCTTAACACAGGCCTGTTATATATCTTTTGAAACTATGTGGTTTCAGCTTTCATTCGTTACAAACACTTCTTGAAGAGTGTTTTTGTCTGACAACAGTGAGGGAGTAATAGATTATAAACAAGCTGATCTTTTAAGGCTACACGCAGCCAGAACACTGAGGACATCCTGTGGTTGAAGCCTTTGGTGTTAATGTGTTAGTTTTTATAAAGCACATTTTGTGTTGTCCTGTAAATGTGTGGAGGGTAAAGGGTTGGTTATACCTGCCAACGCTGCCGTTTTGCGTCAATACCATATTTGAAAGCTCCATTTTTGTTTGTTCGTTTGGGAATCTCCCGAAACATCCCATACCAGAAATGAATTCAAACCGAACTCAATATTTCCAAGGGGAGCTACAGCTGCGCTACGCCTGCCAGCTCTACAGCTACCAGTGAAGCTCCTGCAAATATTCCATGATGAACATAGTGTGCTTCCAAATTTGTACCCCTGTGCACAAAGCAGCTCCATGAAGAAATGGTTTTCCCAGTTTGGTGTGGAAGAGCTTGACGGGCCTGCACAGAGCCCCGACCTCAGCCCCCATCCAACACCTTTGGGATGAACGGGAACGCCGACTGTGAGCCAGGCCTCACCGGCCAACATCCGCGCTGGACCTCACTAATGCTCTTGTGGCTGAACGGGAGGAGCGGCAGCAGGGGCAAGACCGGTGATGAGATCAGATCTGACTCACCAGCAGGTTCAATTGGATGCTTATTTCCGCTTGCTTTCTATTTTTATTACCCGGAGCATAAAAGTGTGGGATAGAGGGGGGGTTAGGAAGGTGAGACTTCGGAAAAGACAGAAGGGTGGAGAGGCAGGGGTAGAAGGCGACACGGAGGGCGAGAAGGAGACGAAAGAGGAGGGGGAGGTGGGAGGAGGAGGAGGAGGAGGAGGCAAAGAAGGGCGCTAATGAAGAGGGGGAGGAGAAAATAATTTTCTAATTAACACTCCTCCAGGTTGATCCCACTGGGGTTCTCCCTCCAGGTGTCCTGATGCTTCTCTCCAGCCCCCCCTCCATGCATCCCTCCTTGCCTTTGCTTCTTTACTAAATACAAAAAAATTCTTAAACCACTTTCTTAAACCTTGCTTTCTCACTCTTGCTCTCCACTCCTCCTTCTCTTACCCATTTCTCTTTCTCTCTTTTCTCTCTCTATCACTCCCTAACTTGCCATTTATTTCCCTTCCTTCCTTCCTTCTTATCAAGTTCCTTTCCCCCCATCTCTTCCCTCCCCTATCTTTCTTTCTGCCTTGTTTTCTGTGCTTTCACCCTCTCTCTCTATCACCTACCTTACCCTCCCTCCCTCGCTCCCTCCTGCAGGAGATGACAGGATGAAGCAGGTTATTAATCCAGTCTGTTCTCCCTGGGGTTTGTACAAGCAGACTGACAGGAGGAGTCTCCAGGAGAACGCAAACACTCTCAGCACTGGTACACCGGCGAGGAGAGGCAGGGAGGCATGGAGAGGGAACGGAGAAATGAAGGAAGTAAGGAACGGTGGAGAGGAGGAGTTAGGTGGGCAATTATGTTGTAATTGAAAGTTTCCGTGTTGTGTCATGAGTTGAGTGTCATGACCGATCAGTGCTGAAGCCACTCTGAATAATTTCCAATATACAGTACAAAGGCCACAATCCACACAAAAACCGTCCTTTCCTTTGTTCAGGCAGAAACCCCCATTTATTTCTCTCAGCATCATAGCACGAGGACAAAAATAGCGTATTAGTTAGCCTGAGCTCAGCGGAAGGCTCAGGGCTTTTAAATCTATCTTTAAAAAAACCCACAGACCTGTTTTTTTTTTTTAACCCTGTCTAAATAAAAATGTCTGTATGTGGCAAAACACACAGCTGAAGCCTCTCCAGCTGAAAGGAGTGTAGCAAATACGGTTTTAAATGTCCTTGTTTTGCTCTGACACCTAAATAAAGGCATTTCAGTTTTGGATGAAAGAAGCAGAGAACCTTGGTTTTCTTTCAAAATCAATTTAGATCTATTGCTTTCTGAAAACCCTTCAGATGAATATTGCAATGTGTGTCAGAGCAGCAGAGTAATTTTACATCTTTACAAAATGCATCCTGACAGTTTCTGCTCTGAATCATAAGCAGTCTTCCTCCTCCTCCTCTCCCCGCTTTCATTAGCTTTCCTGAGATATTTTATGCTTCCTTGTCTCGCAGGAGTTTTATAAGGCCACTTCGTAACCCCGGTCTTTGACCTCATTACTACTTGTTCCATGCAGTGTTGGTGGTGGAGCTGAACATTTCAGACTTGGACTCAAGTCACATTTAAAATCACAAAAATTAAGACTTGGACTTGACTCTGAAGGTTTACATTATAAAAAAGAGCAAATAAAAAACCTACATAAATATTCAGCGATGGGGAGGCCTCTCCTAGCCACACATCTTGAATATTTTATTAGTCGGCCTCAGCAGTGAAAGGACTTTTTTTGAAACCTGATTTACGACTGGCTTTTACAAGACTTAAGACTTAACTTGGATTTGCCCTCAAGGCTGGAAGGCCTGACTTGTGACTCGACTTGACAAAATAGTCATCCTTAAAACAGCTCTGGTTAATGTTAGTTTGGACATTTGTACAAGTTTGCTTTGAATATTCGTGGTCTTTAGAGGATGATTGATGACCTTTAGGCAATCCTCAATCTCCACTGTCAGGCCGAAATTACCAATTCTTTATTCATCTCTCATAAATCTAAAGGTTAGATTTTGATGAAATTTGCTTAGATTATTGATAGTTAACTGAGAACAATTCCCAATGATTTGGGCAGCTCTTTCCACCACCATCAGGTCAAAAGGTCCGTGTGTTCGTTTTGGGCACTAGCTAACTGTTTTGACTGGATTAAAAACTAAATTGTCAGACCTGACACCGTAGGTTTCATTTTTCTTTAAGTTTGTCACTTTTTACTTCTTGTTCTCTTTCTGTGATTTGAGATGTCTCACAGCTTTATATTAATTTGCTTTGATTGTAACCAGGCTGCCAGGTAAAGCTTTTCATCCTGCCAGTCAAGTCTCTGAGGTAGAGTCCAAGTCAAGTCTCAAGTCTCTCGTGGTTACAAGTGTTGTATCAGCTGCTGTGTTCCACCCAGGTTGCTTAGAACACTGCATAGCAATATATAAGGAATTCAAAGCATATAATATGTTGTTATGACTCCTTTATCTATTAGCATACAGTATCTGCTTTGATTAGTTGTTTGGAATATAATCAGTGCTACTGTAATATGACAAAAATCAACAAGAATGCTTTACTTTAAAGTTAATAACTGTATTTTGCCTTGTAACGTGAGCATGCAGTACAGTACAGACCCAATATTGAGGTACTAAAGAAGAAAGGACACGCTTGTCTTTTGCTGAATCATATTGACAGCCTCCTATTGTGCAGGCTCTGAGGGGTCATAAGAACAAATACAGAAAATGAGGTTCCTCTGCACTGGCTTCTTTGTTTGGTTGAACTCGGTACACCTGCAGCTGTCAATGAATATGAAGAAAATAATGCTTAAAGATGCTTATCTTACAGTACTAGGGTCTGGATGATATAGCTATCAACTTTATGTGCAACAAGGCCCATCTGGAACCACAAGGTTCTGAGAGAAGAACTGGAAAAAATGGCTAAAGCCTTGTTGTAAGACGTTTTTAAAGCCAAAGCTTATGATAAATGGCACAGCAGCTGCCGGTATGGTCGACGTGTTTGTTGTTCCCTCACGTGTGGCCTGCTCGCAGCAGATACGTGATGCATTACTACATAGTACTTACATGTTACGTAGGCAGGTTATAGGTTACGCAGGGAGGCGACGCACACTCAGCTCATCAGACGTTTCCTCAAAATAAAGATTGTTCACGGGTCCCGCATCTTGAGTCCGAGTCAAGTCTGAAGTCTGATGAGGACGAGTCTCAAGTCGAGTCTGAAGTCACTGCGTGTGCGACTTAAAAGCGACTCGAGTTCAAGTCTCAAACTCTAGTCCCCGTCTTTGAGAAAATAAAGGAAAGACAGATGAGGGTGAGTGAAAAACAGACAACAGAGAGAAATAACTAAATCGGAGGGTTTTAGGGTGCTTTCACACCTGCCTAATTTTGTTCGGTTGAATCGTACTAGAGTTTGTTTGCCCCGTTGCTGCGGTTCGTTTGCTCAGGTGTGAAAGCAGCAATCGAACTCACGTGCGCACCGAAAGCGGACCAAACAAGCGTACCGAGACCTCCTTGCTTTCAAACGAACTCTGGAGCGGTTCGTTTGTGATGAGAACGCGAACCGATCTCGAACCGACTTGACTGCAAAAAATACTGATCATTTTTGGACTAAACCAGCTGCCGTAGTCATATTTTCGGAAGATGAGCGCGTCAGAGTTACGAAGAATTAATGCGCGCCTCCGCTTGAAGTGATGGGCAATGCACGCTCGCCGTTTGCATCAGAACGATGTTTTTAAAGCTGCATCCGCATTTTATTCTAAATGTACAAATGTATTGTCTGCATATTGTGGTGTGTACAACCAATGTAACAGATCATGCCCAGGGACAAAACCAGCCTGCGCAGACGTCTCTCCATAGTTGTGTTATTGTTTGCTGGCTTTTCCTCTTCTGTTTTTCCTGCACGTAAATTCTCACCAAATGAAAAGCAGTTTAGGAAATACGCCATGGCCAATGAGTGATGTGGATGTTGTCATGTGACTGCATTTTAGTTCATTTCAACTGGTTCGGACGAAAGCAAGAAATATGGTGTGAAAAGAAACCAAAAAAGCAGAATGCTACAATGTATAATTGTTTGCCCTTGGTTCGGACCAAATGAACCGAACTAGAGGTGTGAAAGCACCCTTGAACACTCTGTCATTCTTTCAATTACCATCTTTATATCCAGTCCATATTTATCTTTCTGTGCAGCCCCGTGTCACTCTAACTATTTTACTGCTGGAAAATGGCTCCACATCATCCTCTGCATTCACTTTGAAAGAATCTTCTCCTGAACTCTTTTGAAAAATCCCAAACAAAAAGCGTTTGAAGCTGAGCGTGAGCCTTGAGGATGTTTCTTTGTACTGTAAATGCGGTCGGAAGAAGAGGAAAAGGCGCAGCAAAGCAGCTCATTTGTAACTTCAAAACTGTGTTGTAGAGAGCCAATTTACGTCCTGCTTTTATTCAGTGATGAGGACATTTAATAAGATTTTGTAACTTCTTAGAGGTGCAAACAAGGCGGTCCAGATTCCAAAGTGAGAAATCCAGCATTTGAAATATGTAACATACAAGAATAATAAACAGCTTTTTTTTTTTATATAAGTTCAATTCATTATCAAATATCACCCGAAGGCACCTGACACTGTTAAGAAATCGGTTCATAATCACACACTTTAAACACACGTCACACACACAAGGCATTAAGGCTCACTCTACTGACTTTAGTTAAAAGCAAACGCTTAAGACCACACCCACAAACACACAAACACACACATACACTCATTTACACATAAAGATACTGTACACAATACACACACACAGAGATTCAGTTATTCAGTGTCAGGGAAATAACAGCTACACCACAAAACACACAGTTACAAACGGCTCATTGATATATTCCCACCCATCTTCAAAGGGGAATGAATCATATGTACATTGGGGGTCATGCAGAGGGAGAAACATGGGGATGTGAGCTTACTAGCAGTTGCAACTGTGACACACAGCTCATGGTGGCAATTAAAGCACTCGAAGTAGTAACATTGCGTGATTTGTGATACCAAGAGCGTCACTGACTCAAGTTGCCTCAGTTGTCATAGCTGTCTTAACAACACCCCCCCACTATTTAGTAGTATTTAGTCTGAACACTTTTGGTAAGGATATACTGAAATACTATAAAGTACTTCCAGTTATCTAAGATGCAATAAAACTTGAAAACAAAGACAATACTGTACACGATTATGTGCTGCATGTTATCTTACACCACGTTTGCCTAGGAGGAGTTTCTAACCCTCCAAAAAAGAATATTTAGCCCCCAGAAATATTCAAGAATTGAAACATGCAGAACCACAGGTAAGGATGGAAAGTGACATCATTTGAAACAGATCTACTTCAGTAAAAAAAAATAGGGTGTTTTTCAGTGAGGGTCAATGAAAAAACAACACACAACGACCTTTAACCCATGTGAATACATGCCCGAACGGACACACAACACGTTGGTTCCAGATGTTGAAGAGATATTAATTAAGACATTTTAACAAGACCAGATGGAACACAGAGAGGAAGATAAAACATAAAAATGAGAGAAAAGAGGAGGAAGGGAAGGACAGAGGTGGGAGGGATAGGTTGAGAAAATGTGAGACTGAGTAGGATGCAGAGGCAGAGACACGGATAAGAGGCCAAAACGAGATAAGAGGAATACAGATTTAGGCCACGTAGGTGGAGAGCAAATGTTAATTTATGGCATGTTCAGCGCCAAAGTGTCTCTCATAAGAGGACAGCAGGTGCAGATTAGTAGATATTCAGTAACAAAAAGGCATACAAGAAAAAAAAGGGAAAGCTTTTCATCGTTTGTAGGTTTTCCTCTTATGCATTTATTACATTCTTTGTATGATTCAGTTTGAAGATGCTATGTCTGTGGGTTTCATTAAACAGCACCGTTATCCAAATCAGACTCACCTTATGTCACTGTAGGACAGCGACCAGTATGAAAGCAAATTTCTCACCGAATCGCACATTTGCAATATTGGACATGTTCAGGATCATGAATTTACGTTAATAATTTGACATGGTAACCTGATGGCCACATATTGATCCATTCAGCAGAAAAAGGCAAAATTGCAAAAGGGTGATCGATGATAAAAGAGAAGATCCCCTAAAAAGAATTGGTATTATTTGCTTTCTGAGTAAGTAAAGCGGTGGAGTCAGAGGAGTAGTAAATAGGACTTGTAAACAATGACTGTAATTCTTAATACACACAAACCACATCATTAACTTCTTTATAAATGAAAGGTTTATTTAACTACTCTCTGTATTGATGGGAAACCCTAATTCTGACCTAACAAAGGAGAAGAGGAACCAAGAGAGGAAATCTCCGAATGAAAAGAAGAGGGTGATCTTGTTTTTATAGTCTCTGCAAAAGGGGTGCTGTGTCTGATGCCAGTGGCACGAAACTTTACACCTCCCATCCCTACCTAACCTGATACTGTGTCACATTTAAATTTACATTTAGCAGACGCTTTTATCCAAAGCGACTTACATATGAGAACATTCACAAACCGAAGGCGCAGATTCGGGAGCATTTGTGGGGTTCAGTATCTTGCTCAAGGATGCTTCGACGCACGGCTGGGGGATTGAGCCGGTGACCATCCGATTGGCAGGCGACCATTCTGCCACCAAGCCACTGCCGCCCTTAATATAACCATAACCACATCTATCCATATATACACATAGGTATACCTACAGTTTGTACACGGCAAATAATTAAATAAATGTAAAACAATTTTGCATTACAAAGTCGGCCCCTTGGTTCTTTGTTTCCTGAGGTCACAGTGCCTTCTGTGATAGTTTCTAGATAGCACCCTGACCGTGGGATATTGGCCCTTAAAAAAAGGTCCTGGGTCGGTGCCATGCATGACCTGCGAAAGCAGATGGTAAATTAACAAATTGACTTCGGGTTCACCACCAGTTGGCCCTCAACATTCCGTTGTTCTTCCTCCGTTTTCTTGACCCAGAGGTCTTATGAACAGGAAGGTTACAAAGCGGTTACAAAACGTCCACTCAGTGCTCTGCAGGCATGTAGAGCTCACAGATTCACATTTTGTACCTCTTGTTTAATCTGTACATAAACAGGAATGTCAAGCCGGCAATTTCTGATTTTAGGGAGGTTATGGAACTATTTCTTGAAAAAATAAGAGTGTATCCTTCTGCCCTGCACTTGTGTACAGGGTCTCTGGCTATATATTAATTGTATGTACTATGATTTTCTGTTTCTATTCTGTACACACGACATCTATTGCATGTCTGTTTGGAATGCAGATCCCTCCTCTGCTGCTCTTCCTGAGGTTTCTATCATTTTTCCCCCTGTTTTTTTGGGTAGTTTTTCCTTAGTCGAATCGAGGGTCTAAGGACAGAAGAGGTTGTATGTAACAGATTGTAAAGCCCTTTGAGGCAAAATTGTGAATTGTGATAGCCTACTTGGCTATACAAATAAAATGTAATTGAATAGCACTGGTTGTTGGTGAGCAGAGGTTTTGTTTTTGGTCTCTTTTACCAGTCCTTACCTCAACATTATGAAAAGACCTGAGGAAGTGGTGCACAGTGGTGCCTGGCTTTGGTTTCACAACCACTAAAAAAGTAAACCACAAATCGTAATTTTTACATTTGTGTAACAGTTTCATTCTGTATTTTGGCCACCTGACAGATGTTACTAAGCCACAGATGATTTCATTTGCATGTAACTGGCAAGACTATAGGTCATCAGCTAAAGCTTTTGCTTCTTAAAAACTGTTAAGACCTCATTGTAGACTAGAATTAAAATAACAGCCTTTGTGGTTTACAAACTGAACGCTTTAATGGTACAGCCCCATTATCAAGCAGCATTAGACCGATGGACTGACCAGCAGGCCTGGCA
Organism: Coreoperca whiteheadi; assembly: GCA_011952105.1. Classification (NCBI taxonomy): domain Eukaryota; kingdom Metazoa; phylum Chordata; class Actinopteri; order Centrarchiformes; family Sinipercidae; genus Coreoperca; species Coreoperca whiteheadi. The sequence goes on along the minus strand of CM022478.1, from coordinate 2,879,717 downwards.
ACATTGGCATGATTGTGCTATCTGGGGAAATGATATCTGTGTGCGAGCTGCAAAAATACCAATGGCTGTAGACAAACTGACAAATACATATCCCACACTTGCGTGCACACAAAAACACATATGGACAGACACATTACACATTATCGGACATGCCTGCATTTGTGCTAAATGTTAGCCAGCAACACCCTTTCATATTACCGTACTGAGTTTGGCAAATTTTACACACGCACACACGGTTTGTTTCACTATGGAGTCATTGACATGTTGCATCCCCCAGCCCCTTACCATCACAACTAAATGCCTAACCTTAACCTAATTGGAACCTGTGCCCTAAAACCAAGTCTTAGACCTCGAAAAGCAGTCTCTACTCGTGGGGACCTCAATTTTTGTCGCCACAGTGACACGAGTCCCCATGGGTTAGTGTGCATTCAGGTTATACCGGGATACAAGAACATGAAACACACACACGTCTGTTCACATGTCTTGCTTTCTAACTTTTTATCTTTCCATGCCTTCTTCAGATCCAATTCATCTTTGTCTCTTCACATGTGTGCGAAAGAGCTGATTCTTCCTGCTCTGCCTACATTAGAAAAGCTGGTCCTCGCTCGCATTAGCGTACCGCTGGGCGACGATCAGCTCCAATAGACGTCTGCTCTCCTGAAGTCGCAGAGCATTGTTTGAGAAGACAGAAAGGTTTCTGGCTGCGTTCTGCAGACAGAGCAGAAAATCCTTGACAGGTGCAGGATGTGAGGAGGAAGACAATCGCAACATGACATACTGTAATTAAAGCAAGTGTGTAAAACTTCCAAATCTCTGGGTGTCTTTTCATCTGTACATTTCTGCTTACTTCTCAGCAAAACTGTCATGGGCAGGGAGCACTAGTAAGAGTGAACAAAACAGAAAGATAGTCATTAAGAGAGAAATAATAGCGGCCAAGTAGACAAAAGATGAAAGAGAAATAAAATCAACCCGCCGGCATGTATTCAGGCCCAGAGGAAGCTTTAGCACTCGATGTCTCAGGAACTAAACTGCATTAAGTGAAACCACATTGTGAATTCTTTCGGTGACATAGAACAAAAAGGGAACAAAAGTTTTGAGAGTTTTGTAACACAGTGTGGGATCACCACAGTTTCTAGGCTTTAGAAAACAAACTGATGAATATTTGTGGCCTTCAGAGGCATTATAAAGAAATGTTGCATGATCATTGTGAAGTTACTTTAGATCTTTGGTTCTGCTGGTAAAAGAGGGTTTTTGTGCACATGCAGCATACAGTCAATTAGCTGACCTGGCCGTGTCGATTAGTATGGAGAGCTGTTGTGTCAAACGGCATCTTGAATGTCCCCCTGCTCTGCTCTGAAAATGACACTGGTGAAAAAGCTTAAAAAATCAGACTGATCACGGTTTAAAAAAGACATGAGCGTGCATTCAATAACATAATGAGCCATCGACAGATTGTATTTAATTAAAAATTCAAACACAACTGTGCGCTGACGGACAGCATAGCCCTCAGCATCGTGGCTTTCATGCTTACATGTCAGAGCTCCCCCGTTGGCTGGACCTCTGTGTCCTTGCAGCTTCTCCAGTCGTGCTCCCTAATGCCTAAAACCCCCGTGTGTTGGACTGCCAAAGCTCAGCCTGAAGGCTTCAGCAAATCAGTTGGTGGAGAGCCTGAGTACCAGCAGTCAGTTATTTGTGGTCTCTTATCCTCTAGAGTTCACATAAACTCAAGACCCCCGGGTCCAGTATTGTTCCTGCTGGACCTGCTGACTAGTTTTCCCCCGATGTGCGAACCTGCCTTCCAACTACCCCCTGTCAATTAGGTGTCTAGTTACGCTGCTGTCCAGGTACCCGGTTTCCCAGCGGTCAGTCTGACCCTGAACGATGTCGGATTCTGAATCTGCGTCTGCATTTCAGCAAACTAAGCCTGTATCTGTTTCTCCGCTTGTGTCCGTTTCACAGCTGGTCTCTCCCCCCCAGCCTGAGCCTGAACTAAAGCTATGTATTTTCATATTGCAGGATTAAAAATCTGGATACCTCGAACTCTGCGGCTTTGAACTTTCTTGGTTTTATTAATTGTGGAAGTGTAATACTTTGCTACCACTGCTAGAGTACCACTTAATCATATCTGCATTTAGTTGCTACCAGAAGTGTGAAACTTGTAGATTGACTAACAAAGATAATTTTGACGCTGGAGTTCTCTGCTGTGTTTGGTTAGGTTAGGAAAATAATCAGAACTGTATCTTACACATCCAAGCAAACCAGTTGCCTTCAGCAGAGCACAAAACAATTGCTAAAACACACACACACACAAATGCTTTATATACCACCAGTATGAGTAAAACATCAGGTCAAAAGGTTGTCGTATCAACATAGATCATGAGCAAGAATAAGGTAGAACTAGACACAATGTAAACGCTGGTGTGATGAACGGAAACCGTAAAGTCAACAGTTTGATTTTGACGTCAGATTTTAATGTGCGGTGTCTAACTCATCCTTCATTAATGACACATATGTATGCAAAGCCTCTGTGTTTGTTGGCTGCTTACACACACACAATTAGCACCACATTGGATTACAATGCTGCTCGACACCATCTTTTCTTACCTGGTCTCTGCCACAATTTTACTGCATTTAAAATGGGAGAGCATAATTGGACAACGAGTCTCAGCGGTGTCAATTAGCTCTCCCTGGCACTGGTCACCTGAGCATCTCCCCCACCTCTCCCTCCCTGCAGCTGACTGCTGCCCACACCTCCACAACGAGCAGAGGTGTCGAGTAACGGAGCTCAAATACTTCAAATAGAAAGTTTGGATATCTATACTTTACTTGAGTAATTCATTTTCAGCCGACTTTTTACTTCTACTCCTTACATTTTAAAAATAGCCTTGTTACTCCTACTTAATTTCGGCTTATTTTCATTCCGGCTTGTCAACGTAAAAAAAAAAAAAAACTCAAAAAAAGCAACCTAGATAAATCGCGCCATCCGGATGGAGTGAATTTCAGCGCGGTTGGATGATACGTATAAATATACACCATTCCGACACCCTATTGGTTTGTAGGCGTTTGGAGCATTACAATACCTATAGGCAACTAGTCATCATACCTTCCGCTCCATGAAACACATGTTAACACTCAGTAGTACACATATATGTTTCTTTAATGTATTTGCATTGGCAAATAAATGCGTTAATTTTCAATGGGCATATATGCGGCTGAAACAGGCAGCCTAATGCATCCCACAATTTTCAGCATTAAAATTTTATAATTAACACTTGAAATTAACATTTTAATATAACATTATAGTCATTATTATTTTTGAGGCGGTGGAGTTGTGCACTATAGGCCCCTGTGGGCCTAAGGTTTTGTCCTTAATGGCATTTTATTCCATACATTACTTTCAGTAGTTTTGAAACCAGTTTTACACTTTTACTTGAGTAAAAAGCTTGAGTTGATACTTCAACTTCTACAGAAGTGTTTTTAATCCCTAGTATCTATATTTCTACCTGAGTAATGACTGTGAATACTGTTGACACCGTTGACAACAAGATGTCAAAATCCAGAGAAAAACACACATGTACTGGTTCCAATAACCACTGGGGAGCGAACACAAACATCTTTTTTTTTTTTCCCCACTTGCCAGTAAACTGTGTGTTTCTAGAACAGAGGCTTCTGACGCTGAACACAACACTGAGCAGCTTCACACTTTGTCAAGGCTAAAATTTAATTTGTCCCCCATGTGTGTGCCGCTCACTGTTCAAGAGCTGATTTTCTTGTTATTTTCTTTCTTGGTGTTGTCGCCTTTGCCTGTTGTTCCCTTTCAAGGGAACTTCAACGCTGCGTCAGCTGACGCTATGGGGAACGCCTCCAGCGTGACGGCCTCTGAATCTCTGTAACAACTTAGACCAATCTTGATTGGGTTCAACGTCAACACGTGACGCATGCCGGCGGAACCGGAGGTATAAAGGGAGCCGGCTTCACTGTTTTCGTCAGTCTTCTGATCTTCAGCAAGCGCTCTGGGTCTCTGAAAGAAAATGACGAGTGTAAAGCGGTTTCGGCAGTGCGTGTATCCCTGCCCACACTATATCCCTGACGGTGACACACACGATATGTGTGCGGCCTGTTTGGGAAGAGAGCATGAACTAGCAGCCCTCGAGGGGGCTGGCTGTGTGCATTGTGAGCGTTTCCCAGTTAGGAAGCTCCGCTCTCAGCTGGCGCTTTTCGAGGAAGGCGACCAGGTGGAACTGGATGTAATCGGAGCGGAGGGCGGTGACATGGGTGGCTCGTCAGCCCAGTCTCCGCAGTATGACGAGCTCAATATCGCTTGGCCTGCGGAAGAGCAGGACGCTCGTCGAGCTTACACCGGCGACGAGCGTTTCCTTGTAGCCCCACCTCCTCGCCCGCGTCGTGATTTACCGTTCTTTCCGGACCTCCACACTGAGGTGTCGAAATCCTGGTCCCGGCCGTATTCTACACGGCTTTCTAGCCCGACTGGTCGCCAGTATGCTTCGATCAGCGAGAACGGTTACGGCGGCATGCCAGGTATTGAGGAGACGCAGGCCGCGTCCTCCCTGAAAACCCCGACGTTGCCTACTAAGCCCAGCCGTACTACCTCTGCCTTAGTCGACAAGGCTTACATGGCGGTAGGTCAGGCCGGTGCATGCCTGCACATCATGGCGGTCTTGCAGGCGTACCAGGCCGATCTGCTTGACGACCTCGACGACGGGGGTCCCCTCGCATCCGAGGATGTGAAGGAGCTTCGCCGTGCGACAGATTTATCGCTCAGGGCCACGAAGGATACGGCCCGAGCTATCGGGCGGTCCATGGCCCTGCTGGTGGCGACGGAGCGCCACTTGTGGCTAACTCTGTCGGGTATTAAGGAGAGGGACAAGACCTTCCTTTTAGATGCCCCGCTTTCGCCCGGTGGTCTTTTCGGGGAGGCGGTCGGCTCAGTTGTCGAGCGCTTCAGGGAAGCGCGCCAACTTACGGCCTTCCAGCGGTTTATCCCTCGTCGAAAGAGGTCGCGGGCCCGAGCTGAGGGTGGACCACCTCAGCCTTCGACGTCTCGCAGCTCGTACATGCTGGCCCAAAAAGTGAGCGTGGCTCAGCGTGCCCCTCCCCAGCGGTCAAGGGGCTCGCTCCCGCCTGCTCGATGGGGGCCTGAATGGGAGAAGGCAGACCTGAGGGCCGTGCTTCTCGCCCGACAGGCTTTCAGGAAGAGGCCCTGACTTGAGCGTCGGGCCTCGGAGGGCGCCCCCCATCTGGGTCGAGCACATAGATGTCTCCCCATCGGCCCCTTCGGAACTCAGCCTCTTCACCCCGCCGTCGATGGCGCTTCGGGGCGTGGCGAGTTCCATGCAACCACTGCCTTTAGACCTGCACGGCCGTGCAGCAGTCAGGCCAGAGTTGCGTCCTCTACAGAGGCCTGTAGACGTTCATTTCCGGTTAACTCCTGCCACTTTGGCGCTTCGGGATACTGCAGCTCTCACATCGCAGATGGGGGGGCCGGTCAGGCATGTGCATGCCGATCCTCGGGGATTTCCCACCGCTGCAGCACTTCGGGGTAACCGAGGCCGCCACTCCGGGTCCCCCAGGCACCAGCCTCGAGCGGTTGGTCCTCCTGAGGAACTTTCTGCCCGCTTGGGAAGCGTTGCCCGGCGTGTAACACTGGGTTTTGCGCACCGTCCGAGAAGGCTAAACGCTTCAGTTTCGGTCTCGACCCCCGGGATTCCGAGGAATCCTGGAAACAAGGGTCGACCAAGTACAAGCACAGGTGATGGAGCAAGAAATTCATTCCCTCCTGTACAAAGGGGCCATAGAACAGATCCCCGACAGCGAGATGTTTACCGGGTTCTACAGCCGGTACTTTATAGTTCCGAAGAGAGACGGTGGTCTGCGCCCCATTTTAGATCTTCGTCGCCTGAACCGGCCTCTGAGGAGGCTTTGGTTCCGGATGTTGACGATCCCTATGATTGTGAGTCAAATTCAGTCCGAGGACTGGTTTGTCACAATCGATCTAAAGGATGCTTACTTCCATGTGTCTGTCATTCCGGGACACCGGAATTTCCTGCGGTTCCTCTCAGACTCCGGGGGATCCGCATCCTCAATTATTTGGACTGGTTGATTCTATCCCAGTCTCGTCTCCTCGCAGTACAGCATCGAGATGTTGTACTTGCGCATTTGAGGTGCTTGGGGTTGAGGCTCAACACGAGCAAGAGCACGCTCACTCCGACACAAAGGATTACGTTCCTAGGAGTAGTGTGGGACTCAGTCACGTTGCGGGCACAACTGTCTCCCGCACGCGTCGAGTCGATCCTGACCATGGTACTCAGGGTGCAGCTAGGCCGACATCTCACTGCACTTCAGTTTCAGAGACTGTTGGGCCTCATGGCTGCAGCATCCACCGTAATTCCGCTTGGATTGCTGCACATGCGGCGACTGCAGTGGTGACTCAGGGATGCCGGATTTTCCCCGAGGGGCAATCCTTTTTCGCCTGATCAAGGTTACACGCAGGTGCATGCGTGCCTTAGACAGGTGGAGACAACGGGTGTTCCTGACCCAGGGCCAGTGCTGGGCATGGTGTACCACCGTCGCACACTCTCGACGGACGCCTCCAGCACCGGATGGTGCCGGCGCTCCCACCACGCTGCTGGACAGAACACCCTGAAGCCCGCCCCATCCACGACACTGATCGGTCTCATGTCCTTACTAATGAACAAAGTTAATTTCTCCATTATGGCCTCTTGTCGTGTTGCAGTCAAAGAGCTTGTGGCGGGCGATGCAAAGTAAGTGTCAAGACGTGACTGTTTAGCCCGGAGTTCCACACATTATGCCGTGCTCCTTTGGGTGCACATTTTCGAGACGTGACCTCATGTTGCTAGTGGTCGAAAAGCATGCTAACTGTATCTTACGTAGCTTGCATACAACCTTATCTCGCGGCTCAACAATTTTACCTCCTACCGACCAAAATCCAAAGGTTAAAACTGCTTTCTCTGCTGCGGTCGAGTTGGCCTCTGCACTTTCTGACATCTTCCATGCAAGACGCGTCAACTTTCAGCAGTGACGCTGCGCCAGACAGTGCGACTCCTGTGACCTGTGCATGAACCCTCAAAGCAGACAGCCACGCCTCTACTACCGCGGGCGTTTTTTTATTCGAATATAAATTTTCACCCTCTGAAATTCATTTTTTTAATAAAACTATTCGAATATATATTCGTATTTAGAATATTTGTTGACAGCCCTACTGGGAGGGGAAACATTGCTCAAGTAAACTAAATGAAAAAAATGTCATTTAACTTAAGCTATAAAACCTTGATGTGAAAGGAATTATCATCCAAACTGAGAAACAAAAGCTGAGATGCAATGAATTTAAATATTTATATGCAACTTTTTGCTGTGGAACAGTAAGCGTGGTGTTTTTAGCCCCGTCCTCCTCCATTTGTTAACGTTCCTACCTGAACACTCATCTTGACAAACCGTCACGTAGCCTGAGGCTGCATCTTCACGTCCTCCACGGATGCTGTTAAACACAGAGAATGCAGCCAGTTTGCCGTATTAAAAAGCAGCCGCTCTTTTAAAGTTAAGCTTCTCTGCTCTCGCTTTATCATCCTGCTCTATTGCTCCTGTTGTGGTGCTGGCAAAAAGTGAGCAAACAAATCTTTTCTGCTGATACAATGATCGCCTGTGCGGTTTTCACGTTGTTGTGGTTTTTTTTTTGGGTTGGGTGCATTGGTTAACGGCAAAGCACCCCCTACTCAGAACACGTTCCGGCGACTGTGGCTCGGCAACTTTGTTCCTGTACTGGTGTCAGACAGAACACTCAGTAGCTTGTGGATACTGTTCCTGGCTGCTCGTGGGTTCGGTCAGACTGCCCTGCAGGAAAAGTCGTAGAGTTTGAAGGAGTTTGCCGCGATAACTTTACCATATGCTGTGCAAATCACCCTAAAATAAAAACTCTGCATTTCTCTTGTTTCTCCAAAGATGAGTGGGGACTTTCTGTATGGGTGCTAGAGGGTGAATTACATCACCTTTTATTGAAAGTAATGTTTATAATAGCAGCGAGAGACCGCGGGTCCCCTGCGTTGTGTTTTTATGGTAAATGTAACCTCAAACATACAGCTAAATCACTTTAACTATTGCTATAGGTCCTAGTGTTTGACAGCAGCTCCGTGTGTGTGTGTGTGTGTGTGTGTGTGTGTGTGTGTGTGTGGTGGTAATGATATGGTCAGTACTGAACACTGGCAGAAATGTCCCCCAGCTGAGAAAAATCACAGGTTACCGCATAAAACACACACAACCCATAAAAGCAGAGTGTGACAAAAGCCAAAGTGATGACAAAACTGCAAATACAATATTTGCAACATATAAATACACAGCCTTGAGTTCCCTGACACACACACACACACACACACGTGCGCGCGCGTACACATGCCTACAGTGTTATACAATACAGTGTTTACTGTTAAGTACAGGTACTGCATGTGCATAGATGATATACCTGTACATACTAGTACCGTGGCTCCGTCACCATTCCTTTCAAATGGCACATGGTACAGCTGCTTCATGATCACCTAATGTCTTTTCAGCACCCTGTCAATAGTTGAGATGTTCATAGATTAGATGTTTTTAAATACATTGTTGTCTTCTATAATGGCATTCTGTATCTCCCTGAGTCTAATGGCATTATTTGCCATGACCATGGTGCAAATAGCCTCCTCCTGTCGAGGTGTGAAAATGGGCCCTCTGCCACTCCTGTGAGGTAGTCCTTCAGTCCTATGAGGGTAAAACTACAGTAATGCAAGACACAAGATTGAGTAAGATTCAAAAATATGTCACTGTATAAAAGTGAAACTAATATGAAGCATTGTTAGAGATTGTTGGATTAAATACATTTTCTGTCTACACAACGTTTCAATGGATGACGACAGTTGTTCTCCCAACATGTGGCTGAACCCGTCGACCAGCCTCAGCCATAATAAGGCCGTGATTGAGAACATGATCCACAATTTTGGCTCTTATTTCATCGGGAATGGGCCTATATCCTTGGCCTCTCCACGTAGCCTTCCCGGCTGTTGACCCTGTTAATTTCCTTGTTGCTCTTCCATTGTCTGAAACAGCAGCACACAGGGATGTTCCCTCCCCGCTGGCCTGCCACATCGACAGTAGCTCTGACGCCTTCTGCCTTTGGCCAGGCTCATCCAGGTATATGAGCTTGACAGGTGGTTCACTTGCAATTTCCCCACTGCGGGACAAATAAAGCCTTAAGTAAACTTGATTCCAGTTCCATTATACGCTTTATCCCGGAAGATACAGAATTTGTTTTATGAATTAAATGTATTTTATTTTGGAGAAGATACAGTTTCATCAAATATATACATATTGCATGTTCTTTTCTACAGCCATGGCAAATGTGTACAGGTCACGCTGTACTGTATATAACTATATATATAATATATATATTTCTATATTTCGCTTGACATTGCGCCTCACGGGAAGGATGGTTTCCCTGCAAGGGATAGAAAGCAGCACTGGAATGAAGTTAATACTAAAGCTGGACATCATGCGGCTCTCATATGGCTAGTTCTGCTCTGGTTAAGGATGCTTTTCTTGGCGCTGTGGTGGTGGTGACCATCTTCTCCCCGGGGGCTGTCCAGTCCTGTGACCGGGGCGCAATTATAGCCTAAGCTAGTTTGCAACCTCTGTCCCTAGACAGACTTCTACACTAACACACACAGCTCAACAAAAAACAGGTTGCTTTTCTGTTTGACCTCTAGTCACACATCGATCACCCTAACAGAGAAAGAAGTCTGTCCCAGGAGGTTTTATGAAAGGGCAGCTTACAATTACCCACCGATGCACCCTGAGTCAGAAGCCCCGCGAGGTTACACCACGTCATCAAAACACCTTAGAAGCCTGGTCACGCTCACGAAATCACAGGTCCTATTCTTGAAAGTCCAGTGCAGAAACACCACAGCCACGAGGGCCAAGTAACAAAATAAATTCATTATTAATAAAACCTTCGAGATTCTGCTTTAAGTCCTTGAATTTTGGCTAAAAAACAAACAAACAGATGATTTGCTCTGGAGACATGTTGAATGATGACTTTCCAGAGGTGTTTTTCCTCTTTCCAAATTGGATATATATTACTGGAGTGGAGGTTAAGTGGGTATAATGGTACTTTGTGATCAGTGTTGCATAAGGTGTGTGTGTGTGTGTAGCTGAGAGGCACTGAGGAGGTGAAACAAAGAGCTGTCTTATCACCACCAAACACTCCTCTACCCAAATGGTCTCACTCCTGTTTCTGTCTCTCTCACACACACACACACTCACACACTCACACACACACACACACACACAGAGAGACACACACACACACCTTGATATTTGTACATTGTCACACTCAAACATGCATGTAGTATTTATACAACTAACCTCAACATAGAGTACACACATGCTGGTGTAGACACAGATAAACAAATCATACACATGCACACACACACACACACGTACACAAACACACACGCTAAACCCTTAAAGACTGTGTACTGATTAGTTAATAATTGTTTTCTCCTGAAGTAGGAAATAAAAACCGGGATAATAAACGGCAGTGTTTGTGTGAGTGTGTGTTTCTGTAAGTGCATATGTGTGTGAGATTGTAATAGTAATAATACATGCATTCGTGTGTGTCTCTCCTATATTTTTGTCAGTACTTGTGTGTGTGTGTGTGTGTGTGTGGTTTTATGGTGGTTCAGCTTTCTAAACAGCTGGACTTTCTTTGAGTGTTAAAATGCAGCCCCCCATTTCAGCACCACGGACAGCACCACCAGTGACGACAGCAGTCGGAGCTCTTGTCCAACTCGTTCAAGTTCCCATGAAATCAAAATGGATTTTCGAGGGTTTTTATCGCATATGTCCTGCGTTTTACGTCACCTATTTGTCCGAACAATGACAAAAAACTCATTTTGTAGGTCTTCTTGGATATTCTTAATGGTCATTTACTGGAAAACAATCTAAAAAAAAAATGTCATGGACTCCTCCTGCAGTCGAGGCGTATACTAATTTTGCGTCCAATGAAACGCTTTCTCGCTCTCTTTCTGACTCTGCCAGAGCACAGTGTTTCTGGGGGCCCGGGCCGGTCCTCACTGATTACTGTACAAAAACAACTTTATAACTTTATTCACTAAAGTAGTTAACCGCTAACTTCGGTTAGCTTGGTTAGCTGTGCGGCTAGCTGACTCAGCCCCGGGGTGCCAGGAGCCAAACCCAGCAAGAAAACCACCTCGGTACTCTATTCCCTGTTGTCAAACGGGCCTCATTCGGTCTCAGAAGGTATGTTAACTAGGAGCTCCCAGTCCAGGAAGAGTCAGCTATTGACCGCTATTGCTTCATGGTGGAGGAGTTGGCGCAACACACATTCAGCCCCACTGTCTACTGTACGTGCTAGTCAATATCAACTTCAAGTCCTTCACTAGTTGCCTGTTTTTACAGGAAAATACCTAAATATAAGGAAGCAAATAACACTCCGCTAGCTGTTTCATTGGTACTTTAAAGCTTATTTTGTGTTGGTTCCTGCTAACTTTTCATATGGCAGCTAGACATTGAGGAAACACAGACTCGGTTGGCCAGCAAGTCCTGGATGTAGATCCTTATGTATAGGTAATCTGGGGGCTTAGCTTCTGTTTTTACTTTAGGCTGGATTAGTAGACAAGCATTTAAAATGATTCCTGCAAAGCTGAAAAGCTTTCTTTGGAAAGCTTTAGGAGGCTTGTGCTGCTTGTTTTTCATTTGGATTTTGCATTGCGTCACAAGAGCTCTATTTGACACATAGCACAAATAATGGTGACTTAGCACTCAAGCCGTTCCATCTGCTTAGTGGTGACAGTGTCATTCCTTGCAGTGCATGACAGCCTGTATGGAGTCAAACCTGGTGTTCGTCCCAAGCAAAAAATAAACAAACAAAAAAACTGATTTCGGAAGATGCAGTTCCTTTGATGGCCACTAGACGCTGATTCCAAGAAAAGTAAAGCCTGTACTGAAATCAATGTAAAAAAACCCCACCAACTTCTCTCTTGAATAACAAAGTCAACAAATGTATTTGTTAATAAGTTAGGGTGAACTTAGTAGTTTTTCAGAAACGATACTTCTATTTGAAAGGTGCTTGGGGCCGTGTTTGCCACGATTGACAGGACACTCAGCCACGTTCTTCTTTTTCCCTCCTCAGCTCCTCTCAGGCTCCGAACCATTGCCCAAGTTTGAACCTCTTGGCTGAGGAAGATACCAGGGAGGAGTGAAAACAATTCCATGCTGTTTTTCCACAGACGTTTGTTCCACCTCACAAGCAGGTTTTCTGACTTCCATTTGAATCAATAGACCAGCTTTTCCCACTGCTTCCTCCTGCAGGGAGACAGAAGTTCAAGACAGTCACTACTGTGGCCAATCGGGGGCCATGAAGACATAAACACAGCCCACTCACTCCATTTTGTCTGAGCCAGCTGTTACCAAATGTCAGACTGTTAAAATAATGCACTGGGCAGAAACAGTGGAAGCAGGGCAGTCAGGTGTGTGGACACATTCTGCAGTCCTAGCCTGGAGACATAATGAGTTCTGCTGCAGAGAAATCCCTCCCTCAGGACTCTGCAAAGCCGCCACTCGGTCTCTCCTACCTACTGCTTTAATGTGGGAGCCAGTATCCTCTTTGTAGAGGGGAGGCTTGTCACATTCTAGCCATTCCAAGAAATGTTTGGTTTAGTTTGGATGACTTGAATGTTTCAAATATATGATCACTCATTTGATATGTGAATAACTGTGATGTATTATTATGCAGCTCAACTCAGACGTCTGATAGAACAGGGCAGAGAAACTGTTGGCGGTCATTACACTTTAATACAATTAGTTGAATAACCTTCAACTAAAAAACCTTGAGGTTGTCTTCTGCTGTATCCCCATTCGTGGTGCAGAACGCAAAGTCATTTTTTAAGGATCAGTTGCCAGCATTTGTGTTTTGTCTCGCCCACACATGAACCTGTTTTTTGGTTGGAGAGCCAGCTGACCCAAATGCAAACGTCAGACAGATCGTTAGCTGCAGTAGAAACACAGTTTATTTTGAGAAGCCAGGGTAGAAGATCTGGGCAGACGGAGCGGAGTGGCAGACAAGGCGAGGCAGCGGTGAGCAGACCAGTGAACTTGGTGAGTAGCCTTTTCTAGTAAAACTAGAGAAGTATCACTAACTAACAAGACCAATAACACCATTAAAACTGGTGGCAGAGAGCAAGGAAAGTGGCAGGAATCTTCGGCAGGGGAATGAACCGTGGAGCACAGGAAAACTCAACAAGAACAACAAGATCAGAAGAACTCGGCCGTGACGCTTTACCACAGAGGCGCACGGAACAATCTGGGAGCGAAGAGCAGGGGTGTATGTTCTGCAAGGTCTTGATTGGTGGATGAGTCTCAGATGTGCAGGAGGCAGGTGGTAGGTGAGGGAGAACCCGGTGTGCAGGTGATTGGCAGCAGAAGCAGGAATGGAGCGCCATGCCCAGACCGACAGAGGAAAACGAACAGGGAACCAAAGGGAACACGGGGAGGGTGAAAACGCAGGGACTGAGGAGGAGGCCAGCCGGACCGTAACACTAATTGCCGGGGGCCATGATGATTCAGCAGTAGCTATCTTACTGTCTTTTGAACAATAAGGTTTGATTGTATTTTCCCCTTTTTTCATTTTGGATGAGACTTTTCTAAACCACTGTCAGAGGCCTGCCTACATGATTTTACAACTTTTTAAAGGTCTTGAGAGGACACAAGTATTCAGTGCAGTGTTTTGTTTTTTTAAAACCTTGTTTTAATATATTTTGTCAAGGCTTATGAGTTTTCTATAATACTTTAGAGCTCATTTTGGAGCAAAGGAAGGAAGATATACAACTCCATTACATATGGATATACACAAAATGTCCAGACACAGATATTCAGGACTAGGCATCTCTGCACACACTACCAGATGCATTATTAGTTTGTGGAGAAGCCGCCCCTTTCAAATAGCTTAATCAAAGCATTATTTTCCCCGGCCAATAAAAGAAAATGCCCTAAAAGCAAATTGTGCCACCTGAAAATAAAACAGAGCCAGTCGCAGTGTCAGCCTGCCAACTCCGCCCGGCGACAGAGAGGATGGAGCTATCTGATAGGATGTAAATAATTCAGAGAAATGGATTATCTCAGTTTTATGGCTAGAGCTGCGGAAAGGATGCCAGGGGGCAGGGAGATGTTGACTGATGCAATCACACACACACACACACGCACGCACGCACACACGCACACACACACTCTACTGTGTCGTGACTATGCAGAATTTACAAGAATTGAGCATAATGGAACAAATGGAAGTGGAAGAGGAAGGGAGAAGATATGAGAAAAGACAATAATAAGAGAGAGAGGGAGGAAGAGGTGGGAAAGAGAGATTAAGATAGGGTAAAAAAAGTTGATAAAAAGACAATTACAGAAACTGATACAAAGATAGAAGACAGAATGCTGTTGACTTTCTGGTTTCTCAAACCATTACGCCTGCACTCAACCACTGTATGTGGCAGAAATTACAAATCACTTTGCTGATTTGAAGCATTTGGATCAATGTATTCAAAGATTTTGTCACTATGTTAACTGTTACCTTTTTAGGTAAGCGATCACCGTTACAGTGTGTAACAGTGTGACGTTAGACACTGCCGCTGACTGTCTTCAGTTGTGTTCAGCTTTAAAATGACTTTATACTAGATTTTTGATCCAGATTGGGGTTTTTTTCTCCTTTTGACAGTAGTATTGTCACAGTGGGGGAAATCACAGGTATAGATAATACAATTAACAATGTCTGAATTCCATTTAGCTGCTGCAGTTTCAGTGTCCCACTGTCATGGCTTACTGGGACACCCGAACAGAACAGAGGCATTGTTAGTTATTAGTAACACCTGCGCTTGTCCTATGACGAGTCCAAATGTCTCCCGTGAAAAAGTCATATCCCTGAGTGGAGTGGAATGGCCTGTATCCCAGTCTAAGTTAACAGAGATGCAGTGAGAAAGGTATGTAGCAAGCATGGATATGGTCAAAATATATCTTGTCATCTGGGTTCAAACTGTGCTAAAGGTTCATGTTTTTAGACATCTAGCTCTTGGTTAAGGTTAGGAAAAGACTGTGGTCCTGGATGTGTACAGAAAATGTCATAGAATGAGACAGGACATGTTTACTTTATTAACATTTAAATTCTGTCCAAAGGTAACAAAATCCGCAGACCAGCACCTATAAGGTTCCCTCATTAAAACCTTATATCTTGTTTGTTTAAAACCATACAAAACACAAGGGGCAAAACAATGAGAGGTTATGTGCCAGACTTGGCCAGGACCAGTGACGTGCTGGAGTCTCCGCTGGTTGCCTGGCTATTAACAATCCAAAGTGTTTTGGTTACCTAAACAGAACCACATGTGGGACTCAGGATACAAACCCTGGTCTCAGGTGCCAAGGTCCTGCACTTTGGATAATCCCCCCCGACCACCTCCTTATGCCTTTTTTGGGGGACAGTCAGGGTTAAAGTACAAAGCCTTTGGTGTTGGAACAGCAATTATGTCTAAACTTCTAAAAGAGTTTGCGACCAAACTGAGCCCAGTCTCAGTCACCTAGACGTCTTTTGACCTGCAAATCACCAAATCAATACTAACTGTACTGGGTTCTCACAGGTGTACAGTGCATCAGACAGATAAGAGACAGAAAGAGAGGGCACTGGAATAAGTTAGTGTGGGTACTCCTGTGAGGCTCTTTTGATGTTAAGTCAATATGAATCGAGCTCCGTAGAAAGATAAACAGCAGAGCTGTTAATGCAGGCCTTGGCAGGAATGTGAATCAAATCAGGAGACGCTCAACCTTCCTAGAAGATAGCGCAGGAGAGAAGAAACACTTATCGTTCTGATGCTCAAAGCAGTTTGACGATCAGCTGATGACTCAAGTGTCTAAAAGGAGTCACAACGAGCAATGCGGAGTGAATGCTAATTTCTTTCCATTCAATATTGTTGTATCAAATAGAGAATATTGAAGGAATGTGGCCTTGCCAACGATGTGCTGTTCCTCATTCTCTCACCTCCGCTCAATTCAGCCGGTCGCGTTCAGTGACGCAAACATGCAGCTGATGTTAGCCAGAAACAAAGCTGTGACACAGAGAGAAAAGCTGTTCTACTGCAAGGAAAATGTTTCAGGCTGCCGACGTGCAGGCATGGGGGTGATAAACACTGTATTTAAGTGATAAATAGTATTTCCATTGTGTGAGGCTTCATACTTTTCCACCACTGTGCTCTTTTAACCCCAGGGCAGTTTTCCCCTCAGTAATGTATGTGAAAGAACACATTTTTACAAGCAGAACATGCGACGTATCAAACATAATGCGTTGTTAAGAGTTTAATAAACTAACCAGCAAACCAGAAAGGAACAACATTTTGCTTGTGCAATATACTAATGGTACATGTTAGATTTATGTCGAGGTGCTGAGAGTAAAATATGGCTCCTTAGTAACATTGAGTCGCCACAACAGGAAACTAAAACACTGACAAACTAACCCACAACGTCCCGGAGGTAAGAGAAATCGTGGTTACGTTGATGCAGGGCTTGTTCTGTTTATGCAGTATATGGTTTCATTTTGGGTTCAATACACGGATTTAAGTGAAGAATGAGTCATTTGTGTAACGCTGAATCACAGTTGCACCGGGAATCTGTAAAAGCCCCTTTTATTGTATTAAAAGCTTTTAAAGAAGGTCTCGATCTGTCTTTCATCGACTTAAAGAAGCGAGTCCGTCTCTTTCTCCTCGCTCTTCTCTCTCAGGTGTTCCAGATCCTGATTAGTGGGTGGCCCTACCCCCCATACTTAAGGGAGGCTGGAGGAGTTTTCCTAGTTGTTTTTTGTTGCTTCTTGATTTGGTGTTTATGTTCTCCTTTGAGGCTGGAGGGCTGGTAGTTCAATGTTCGTGGCTTTATGCTTTCTTAACTGGGCACTGTTCTGTTAGTTAGGGGAGGGGGTCCTGGGTGCTACGGTCCATTGTGTGGCTGGCCCTGGCTTCCTCTATCTCTATGCTCTTTTTGGCCAGGTCTCCAGACTCCCATAGTTTTTGTAAATGTATGGCATTATTTAATTAAGAAATGTACTTTGTTTTATCAAACTCATCATCAGGTATGGCGTCCAATATGTTGCTGGTCAAAGGCTGAGCCAAAGTTTTATTTTTTTTCATTCTTTTTTTCCTCTTTTTTGGGCTGCAAAAAGACTGAGACACATTTAATCACTTAATCAGGTGTGGGTCAATTACCAGTCATCGGTGACACTGCTGACACACATAATGTTCCCTCAGAGGTCCTCTTATTTTTATAAATCGACAAAATCTGCAAAAGTAGAAAATTTAATGCATAACATAATTAGAGACATAAAATAGACACCATTGTTTAACACGCAGTATCTTAAATAACGGTCAAATTTCAAGAGAAATTAATACAAAAGGTCTACACAAAATTGAAACGTTATGGTGCGTCTTATGTGAATATAATTCCCAATACAAGTCATTCAAAAAGCTTCACTAGCAAATATTGCAGAAACGCGTTGGTTTAAATGAAAGAGCAGCTCTGCCGGGGATGACAATAAAAAATTGAAAAATAACCAGCATTTTTGTCTGATACGCTGGTGTTTGGAAACTGATGCAAATCACCTTCAGATAGCCAAGTCTCTGTTTATGTGTATTATTCAAAAGCAGCGTGCATTGCTTATGTTTGGAATTTTTGAAGTAAACGCCTTCGGGTGTTCTGAGGCGTTTCATTGCAAAATCCTACACGACAGCGTCAGCTAAATGGTAGCTTTCAGGTATGTGTGTTGAGGAGGACGCTCTGTATCTCTGTTTCCTGGCTGCTGTACTCCATCTTTTAATTCTCAGAGAGTTAGCGCTGCTTTCAAACTTTTTATCTGTTCTCTACTTTTGTTCTTTATATATCTCCGTTACTTTCTCATTACTGGATCTCGTTCGCTTGTTGGCTCTGCACACCCCTTTTTGTGAAACCTTTTTTTGTGTCTTGCATGCTTACACACACACACACACACACACGCAAACACACGCACCCACCCTTTCCTTTTCCTTCCTTCAAGGCTCATAATGAAAACCTTAGCAAGTCTTTTTAGTTGAAAAAGTTTTTTTGTTCCTATTCAGGCATCCCTCAGAGATTCCCATGAACTAAGAGGACCCAGTTAAACAAGGACATGATTTGAGTTTAACAAAACAAGTCAGACAGGCTGCAACAACTCCCCCCCAACCACCCAAAGAAAAAACAGGCTCAAAATGGAAATCTGATGATAAACATGCATCTACTAGGACGATATGTGACACCAAAAACTTTCCATAATTCAGTACAGCAAAGATATCAATACATACATAGAAGCAACTGATGCAACTCACATTACTTTTACCAACATAACAGGACAGACAGAATGGTGCACACATACATTGATTTTGTGAATCTCTCATCTGTGGGTGATTGAGAACCTTAAGGTCAGAGGAACCCAACCTTTTTAAATGAATTCAGATACCTCAGCCACAATCCAACAGATATGACCTTCTCAATACTGAAAATTATAAAATTGTGGCCAGGGCTTTTATTTAAGTTAAGTGCAGAGAGAACCAGGCCTTTATTTGAAACAGGCTTTGTTCAGAAGGTTTTTCCTTTTTCGATTCTTTTCTAATCTGCCCGTGTTTTAATTTCCTGTTGTGCGGTTTGCTGTTAATACAAACCCAACACATTTTTCTGCTGTCTTGATAAATTCAGTGCAACGTGCATCTCCAGAGCACTAATTCTATCAGCACAACATTGCTCTCATTCACTCTTCTCCAAGCGTAAGACTCTTTAGTCTTTAGTAATTAGCCATCAGTCTCTTTGCAGATTTCATTCTCTCTTTTAAGCTCCTGTGACTTCATTAACCTTAATGCATATTTGTTTCACATTAAAAACCTTCTAGTGGCTGAAAGGGCATAACCGCTATTATAACTGGTAGGCTTTTAATTTGAAACTAATGTAAAATGTGTTGAGTTTAGTTTATGGTAACTTAACCTAACATTAAGTTATCAATACATAAATAAAGAAGAGTTACTGGCATTGATTAGCTTAAGTAAAATTTGCTTTAGCATGTTCTTTCAATGCAGTTTTATTCTATTTTGGCAAATTAGCTGGCGAGGACGATGATGAATGGTGAGTCATTTGTTTGCACCTGCATTGCACTTGAATGACAGTAAAAAGCACCTTTTTTTTGTTTTTGTTTATTGCTGAGTCTAAACGTCTAGGTGTTTCGTTCAATTACTTTGTGTGTTTAAGTCTAGACAACATTTGTGCAAAACGATGTCAAATATTGGCCCAACACTTTCTGCAAAGCAATGTTTCCAGTCCCAATGACATTCCTCAGGCTGTATAGAGAACACGAGACACATTTCACAACAAAATCACCAGCCACAAGACGTGGGCCAATTAGCAATCAACACACTTGGCACACTTTATGTCCAGAGGCCCTCTCCCGTATGCGAGTAGTTTTAGGAACACTCAAATTTCTCAACAACGTTATTAAAGTCATGACTTTGATATGTCTTTGAGTATTTTACAAAATGGTCCATTAGCAAATGAATTGCCTATTATTTGGGTAATATGCAACAATAGATAATATTTGGGTTCATGTTTTGATTTTTATTGAGGAATGGTGAGTAAAAAAACCTTCCAGTAGCATAGTCGGTCCCGTTCTAGGTATGCTTTTAATTTGAAATACACACTCACAAATTGAATGTAACTTACGGTAAATTAAGGTCATTCAGAAAAAAAAAAATACAGCAGTAAAAATAATTTTACTTCATTATTGAATGAAAACGAGTATTTCTGTTCAGTGGCGATTACGCCATTTTACTGAATTTACCATGTGAGCTTTCGGAGGACAGGTAATTCCTCAATGTTTTCTTACCTGGTCTTTATTTGTTTGCTCGGGCCTTCATTTGAATATCAGCTCAGAATTTAAGGTATGGGGGGGGGGGGGTCCCGTCTATTACAGAAAGTTCTGAGGACAACATTATATATTGACGACTCTGGCTGTGCTCTCTGCACAGTTTCCAGCAGTGATCGCCTGATGGGTTTTTGGGGCCGGAAATGAACAAAATTATCAGGACATCAAAGGTCAAAGCTGCTGAGAGAGAGAATGACAAAATAACACACACACACACACACACACACACACACACACACACGCACACACACACACACACGCACACACACAGCGTGTAATAAAAGATTTCTGGCTGATTGATGCCGATGTTATCAAGACCCAGATGACCACCCACGACCTCGGCAGAGACAAGAGACAAGTTTGTATTTGAGTGAGTGTTTGAGAGACAGAGTTGTTTCTAATATTTAGTCTGCCCTTGTTGATTGAATTGGGGGGGCAAACTATTGGGAATACCTCTCAGAATAACACCACAGCCTCCAAAATGACCCCAAAGTTGAATCAACAGCTTATTATAACAGTAATGAAGGTAGGATTAATCTCAGGGCTGTTACATTAGAGCCGCAGCTCGGTGAACCTACTAAACTGGCAGCTGAGTGTGTAAAACAAGAGAGAATAAGAGGAGGCAGAGGAGGCGATAAGAGAGGAGAGAGAGGCCTAAAAGAGATGTGATAAGAGAACGATGCATAAAGGAAAGCGAAGTGGCGAGGATGTTGGTGCAAACCAAAAGGAGCTGCTTGTGGAGGAGGAGGAGGTGGATGGATAGAAAGTGAGAAGAAGCTGTTTGAAAACAAGACAAGGTGAAGACAGACGAAGAGGAAAGGCTCCACGGAGATGGATAGAGGAGCAATGAAAAGAAAGAGGGGCAGAGAAAGAGGAGGTATAGATTGTGATTCCAGTGATTTATGAGAGAGAACTCAGGAGCGACAGATTTTTTTTTCCAGCGGGGCCCATTCAGCCGAACCCTGGAAACCCAATTATGTCTGAAAAGCCTTTAATGTCTCCTATTACACCGCAGGCGTTGCCGTCATTCAACTCATTTCTCCAACACTTTGTGAATATCAGCCGTGGCTGATTCTCAGTGTCCTTACAAGGCAGAAATGTTCTGTCGCCCTTCTGTTGTGAAGTGCTAGAGGGCCGAGAGTTTGATGAATGAGCGGCGATTATACAGTTATTCTAAGTCTGGAGCTACACAAGAATGAGAGAAAAGAATGACAGTCAGCTATTTGTTAGACAGGGCTGATAAGCACAGCCCTGTCTGGACAGGCTGGTTTTCAGCCTGAACACTAAAACAGGTCGTAAAATGATTCATGGAATGTGAAAGATCAGAAGAATCGGAAGTTGCTGGAGTACAAAATAGGAAGCGAGCAGCTTTTTGTGTGGGCCTTAAAGGAACGACTCACCTCAAAGTCAGCGTCTCATCACGGCTATGCCAGGTGGCTGAAGTGTGAAGCAGAAACTCCATGAAGAAGAAATGTCTTCTTTTTGTCACATAAAGACTGTCACTAAACTGTGGACTGTGTGTGTTCAACCAAGGTCATTTTTATCTGAGATGTGAAGTGAAACCGGCGCCAAAACCTTGCACGATACTTTTGATGGCAGTTTATGTGAAAGCAGTATTGTTATAGATAGGCCCATCGCTTTGCATAGGACATGATTAACCATGAACTGGAGATGGTGGCCATGAGATGGAAGCTGAAATTCCAAAGTTTTTTCTGCACAAAGTCATGTAGCTGCTGAGGAACTTTAAGTTTGACCCAGAAAAGCTTTGGTTGTGGTCATACACTGACCATGTGGTTTCCCTAAATAGTTTTTACAGCATAGCTGAAGTCTCTTGTATCCAAATTATTCAGTTCTGTTGCCCTAAAACCTTGCATTTACAGCATTACAAAGCATTATTCTAAAGAGAGAAAGGATTTGCTGGCGTTAACCCAACGTATGTTATATTACAACGTCTGTTACAAGTGCTCTAGACTTCACTTGTGGTTTGTGGGCTGAAATAATAATGCACCGTTAACTTTGACAGAGGGAAAACCAGAGTCTTTGTGGTTTTTGTCGGTTTAGACCAGCGTCAGAAAATCAAAGCCTGACCACGAATAATAAAAACACAGATTTTAGCCACCCATCTGCCATTTTCTTCTTGGGGTTTTCAGAGACAGAAAGCAGATACAATCACGTCACACATCTAAAAACAACGAAGAGATATACTATCCAGGGCGTTGAGGTGACACTCATACACACAACCCTTTTTTAAATGGATCATCCATATTTGTGTCTCTTGTTCTTCATCCTTGCTGTACAATGTTTGCGTACACTGGAATGTACTGGCACCATCATGGAGTCCAGTACCCAGTTGGCATAATACATCCATGGAGTGGGGGCAGATGACGCCGGGGCCAGATTCTGGGGGAGAACATCGAGCTCAAAGTACAGCTGAAGCTGACGGGAGTTCAGCGTCTCAGACACCGATGACTGAATGTCAGACAGCAGCTCTCCTTTCGGTGTGGAACGATATAAACATCAGTTTGCCGTGATGCAGTTTCCTGTGAACACGGACACACAGTGAGCTGCCACAGTCTGATGGGACTAAATACAGAGGGTGCGACCGTGAGTGTGACCAGATTAATGACAGTGTTTTCTCCTACTGACTGACAGCCAACTTAGCAGGGCATGTCCACCTGACAGTCTTTAGAGTTGAAGCCTGATGAACACAAACAGCACACACCTTCTCAACTGCCAAACAGACACTTTGTATTTGCTTCTATTTTAGAATGTGAGTGTATATATATATATATTTATATATACACAACAGTATACAGGAGGCATGGCTTACTTACTTTTACGTCATTATAATCTCAGTTATAAAAAACAAATTAAAGATTCCATTTAAAGTAAAATAAACCAAAGATGGACAGAGAACTGCAACAAGAAAGCTGCAACACACACACACACACACACACACACACACACACACACACACACACACACACAGACACACACCCACACACAGACACAAGCCTTTATGGCTGCTGGGCTACTGACACCACTGTAGCAATAGATATTTGACAGCCAGTCAAGCTGGTTTTTGATATTACAGGATATCACCTTCTAGCAGCTGAAAACTGGCCAACATCTCATATCGAAGACACTTTGTGATGTGTGTGCTTGTGTGTGTCCCAAAACAGAAGTCACGACTTTTGGGAGGTCACTTATGTCTCAATAGATCAAATAAACACCCATACATATTAGACTTTTTCAATCAGCAGACATTTGCTTTGGAATGGAATTCATTTAAAACAGCTGCAACAGGTGATTGACAGGTGCCCTCCTAGCAGCTGTTGTCAAACTGTTCCGAACATTATTCAACTGGAAGTAAGACGACGTTGATCATCTTTTCTTTGGCCAACAAATGAGAGAAAAGATGTTGAAAGGAAACAGAAAATCCTGCTGATCAGGCCACAACTTAAAGCAGCTCTACTTTTAATGATTACGGCTTTGTAGTTAGTTAACTACTGTTATAGCCCATTTACACAGCCACTTCACTTCTTGGGTGGAACACTTAGTTATCTGATAGAAGCCAAGTGTCAATCCATCCAAGAGGCATTTGAGACCGTTTAAAATGTGACATGCTTCGACCGCTTCGGGACGGGGTCTGAGATGCGTTCTAGCCATATGTTAAAAAGGCGTAACTACATCCATTTCTTCACGACGCATAAATAATCTTTACTCCTCCCACGTGTAACTGCATCAGAAAGAGGTTTGGGGAAATAGCGGGGGCTGTCCCCTCTGATAATGGCAGCTGGGGTGACCCTGATTTGCACGTAACCTGTGAAAACCAAGACAAATCACAATCAGATTTGTAATCCGCCCAACAGAGGTGCATATATATGGATGCGTAAACAAAACTGATTAAATTACTTGTGGATTTTATCTGGAACTAACACTTGAAATGACAAGTGTAAATAAGGCCTTGTTTGCTATTACTTTCCAAATCAAACCTGGCTCCAAGGCCGGGGTATCCGGTCAGTTTTAGTCATGGGTTTCATCAGACAGCCAAGCCACGCCACATGCTGCACAAAGTGTGAAAAAGTGGATTTGAAGCAAGTTCCTGTCAGGGTTTTGGGAGTATCTTCCCTCTGCTTCCTCATGTTTCCCAGTGTTTTTCCCTGCCTTGTGTTTCCTGTCTGTCTTGTTTTGTTTGTCTGGAGCCTTCCACGGAGCAGACCAGTCTCTCTCTCCTCCACACCTGCAATCACTCACCTGCGCCCCACCTACCTGCACACCTGCAACTCATCCCGGTTCATCACCATCTCCTGCAGTATTTAAACACCGGTTCAACCACCCAGTCTTCGCCAGATCGTACTATCCCTACCGTGGTATTTACATCGGGCTCTTCCCTCTACAACTTCCTATGAAGATTGTTCTAGTGTTTTGTCTCAGCAATTTATTGTTTCCCTCTGTCTCCACATCCAGAGATCCTCCCGTCTGCCTGTCTCGCTCCGTGGATCCTCCAACCACCTCTTGCCTGCCTGCCTCGTTCCTCCCCGCTCCTGCAACTCCTCCAGGAACTCTCAGCCTACCAGCCAACACCCTTCATCCCCTGGTTATGCGGACACGCTACCTCCACCTACCTGTCTATCTGGCTTCCAGCCGTTCCCGCTCTCACCTCTCTGGAAAAATAACAAATAAACCTTATTTGTTCCCCTACCGCCGACGTTGTGTCCTGCCTTGTATTCTGGGTTCAACCAAACAAACTACCTTAACCGTAACAGTTCCATATTTCACTTGTCCTGCCTCTTCCCATCTCTGCTTTCCACCTACATCCCTCCCATCCCTCTGCGGTGCTAATCTGTTGTGCTATCTCACTGTATTTAATACAGTATCTTAAACTCAAAGCACACACACTTTTCTCACTATTGCTCATGTATGTTCTCTGCAAGTGTGTGTGTTGTTGATGGGAAAAGGTATTTAAACATCCCTCTTGCATGTGTGTTTTATATAGCCAGTGTGAACGCACATGAGTTGTTATGCATTGTGGTGTGCAAATGAGTTTTCACTGTGTGCGTTTCAGGGTGTTGATGGCGACGGATGATGTGTTGATGAAATGTATGGGTGTCTTACAGGTGTCTCTCTCACTGTTGTAGGAAAGCATTTCAAAATGTGGCACAACTTCATAAGGTGAAGCATTTAGCTTTCCTTCATTGTATACTACTGTTATCAAGCTGGCAGGCACAGGACTCGATCGCACGGGTCAGGAGGCAGAGCAGGAAAGTAGTAAAATATTTTACTAGGGTATATATGTTGAAAAGTATCAGACGAGGATATGACTGGTGAAAAACAGAAACAGGTCGATAAACTACTAGGAATTAAAACGGTTGGTAAGCTTACTGAAAACACGTAAGACGAATTAGCAACTGACAAGGGGAGCACAAGGACTAAATACACAAGGGGGGAGAGGTAATGAGGAGCAGGTGGACACGATCAGGGTAGTCACACAGGAGGGAGACACACTGGGGCAGGGAACATCTGAAACGGGAGACAGAGGTGGGTATCAAAACAAAACAGGAAATGGTGAATGCAAACAGAAACAAGGAAACTCTGACTTAACTAAAAGGACGGGATGTAACAACTGTAGAACCAAATGTGTGCACACACACACGGCCGGGCACAATAAGCCTAAATGTAACATTCCACACACTCTTTTTAGTTCAGCCTATGTTGTCCTTGACATAACTGAGCTCAATTTAACGTCAATATGAGATTTTGACCATTTCCTCGTACTTCTTGAATTGAGCTCCTGAGAAATGGCCTTCCTCTTGCCTCATCCCGTCCCGATCCCAATTTCAGACCGTAAAATGCTGGGGGGGTTTTTCTCTCTCACTGCACTGATCTTTATTTGCCGGAAACGATTAGCTCTTGAGATAACAGTAAGATCCAAAAGAAAACTGGTTTGGCTTATACATGAGCCTGCCCACTATCAGGAATTTGTCTCAGTGATCAAATTCAAGCCTCCACTCAACTAGGTCAGAATTCAGTAAGCTCCAAATAAGAGTTGATTTATTTCTGATGAGACAAAGAAAAGACTATTGTGAGCAGAGAAAATGTTACTCCGCAATGTTTATTACATCCAACAATGTGAAACAACTGGACAGAACAAATAATAACCAGTTTTGTTTCAACCTTACTTGAAGTGGGGCTAAATATGAAACTTTTTCATGACGCTTGTGCTATTAGATTATAAACAAATATCTTGCATGTGTTTGACATTTTGGCACGAGGGCAGCGCCACTGGGAGTCACCAAAACATTAGGATTCACATTAGAGGGACTGCTCCCCGCCATTTTTCTAAGAAGGGTTTTTTCTGTTACTTGCTTGGATAAAAACCTGATTGTTCCTGCAACAGTTTCTCTAAACCGAAGTAATCTGAAGTTATATGAAGCTGTGAAAGAAGTCCGCTCTCTGTTAACTGCCGCTAAAGCTGGCTACGTGTCGTCCTTCTCCGAGGCAATATTGGAGGATGTGGTCTGCCTGCTTTCAGCCAGTTTTTATTACTTTTTCATAACATCATCTTCTGGGTCAATGAAACACTGTCCAGTCATGAGAAAGTGACTGACTGCATTTGAGCCTTTATTGGATAAAGAAAGCAAGGAAATAAGCCTCTGTGGCGTCAATGTAAAAGAACAATCACAAAAACATGCATTCTGCATTCTTGGGGAAACTGTCATCTAGCAACAAGTGTAAAAATATTCTTTTTGAAAGTTGGAACTAGACCAACATCGTTATGCTATCGATAGCTGTTGCATGTAGCCATTGTGTTTGTCTTTTGAATAATAAAAACAGACTGGGTTTTTGTTGAAATGGCGCCAGTTTTTTTCATTTACGTGTCTGTCCAATTAGTTACTTCCCCAAAGTATGTTTGATTTAGAAACATGCATGGATTCATTCTTGAATAGATTATTTAAATCCCACCCGGTCCCAAGACCATGATGAATACTGCTAATGCCGTGTCAACCATAGAGAGTGCAGTCAGACTTCTTTAAGAAGATAAGAAGTCCGTACTTACCACAAACCATTCACAACACCTTAAGCTCTCTGTCGGTACATTCTAAAGACAGAACCCCGCTGACAGGAAGACTGGAGTGGTGCATGACATTCAGAACAGCTGGAACAATACATCGGTGACACGGCAAGCACCCTGTGCAAGAGGCTGAATCAACGCCAGACCGAAAGCTGTCAAAGGTCATCGACCAGGAGTCAGTGGATGGTCAGAGAGTGATCAAGGATGAAATTCACATCCGATGCCAGAGATTGTCTTTGAACAGAGACAGGGGCTACGACCGCCTTTTATCATGTGACAAGACGTTTACATTTCGGTCATTTGGTGGCACATGAGCCAACTCCATTCACTGAACAAAGAGTGTGGGATGTGGTGAAAAGCTCCAGATCACTGTAGACCTGTGAGCCTAGCTTCTCTTATAGATTTGACGAAGACAAAATCAGTGTAAACAGAAGAGTCAAAATTGTGTATCATTGTATTCTCTTCT
Source organism: Coreoperca whiteheadi (assembly GCA_011952105.1). Lineage (NCBI taxonomy): Eukaryota > Metazoa > Chordata > Actinopteri > Centrarchiformes > Sinipercidae > Coreoperca > Coreoperca whiteheadi. The sequence goes on along the minus strand of CM022478.1, from coordinate 2,852,147 downwards.
TCTTTGTACATATTACAAAAAAAAAAGGTAAAAAAGAACAGGATTTGTGGACAAAATGCCCTGAAAGACAAGCATTGACAATACAATTGTGTGCTGAAGATAGATAAAAAGAAACTGGATATTGTACACATCTCTATTTTGGGTAGCATCTTCTCTTAAAGGCAGGGCAATATACAGAAGACTGTTATGTTTGCTTGAGCATTTTTATTTCATATTATGAAGAGTTCAAATCGTTAGCAACACTTCAGGTACTTTGAACGATTTTGTCAGTCCAACGCGTTTCGCCTTGTGGCCTTCATCCGGGGCATCATAAAACACAACAATAAGCATTCAAATAGAGTAGCTATGAAGCAAAAACACACTTAAAACAGGCAAAAAGTTACAAAAGATAACCAATCCTATACATCCACACAAACAAATGGGGCAGCTACACAAACCCTATTTAAATGTTCTTGAGCTGCTCTTCCTTTCAGGGAAGTCATCTCCCGTCCATGACCTCTCCATTACCTTTAACGCGGTGGTGTCCCCGGCTCAGACTGCAAGGAACCTGCGCGTGACACTGGATGATCAGCTGTCCTTTGCTGCCAACATCGCTGCTACAACCCGCTCCTGCAGAACATCAGGAGGCGGCGTGAGTTCTGGTCAAGGCTCTTGTCACCTCGCACCTGGCTGGTGTGCCCGCATGTGCTATCCGACCCCTGCAGCAGCGCGGCTGGTCTTCAACCTTCCACCAAGTACTCCGACACCCTGCACTGGTTACCGGTGGCTGCTCGAATCAGATTCAAGACACTGGTACTGTCTTGGCGTGATTCGAATGGCTCAGGCCCATCCTACGTCAAGCACATGGTCAAACCAAACACCTCAGTCTGTCCTACTGCCAATCGGCTTGCTACTCTCACTACGAGGGGGGCCCCGCCACCGCTCAACAAAATCACGACTGTTCGCTGTCTTGGCTCCACAATGGTGGAACGCGCTCCTCACTGACATCAGCACAGCAGAGACTCTACACATTTTCAGTCGCTGACTGCATCCTGACCCAATTCTTTTTCCATCTCTTATTGTTTCTAAATGTAGCACTTGAAGAAGTGCAGCCTATTTGTGTCAGAGTTAGTATTGGCAACAGGGAAAAGGTTAGGCTAGGCAGGGTATGAACAGGTAACTGGCAGGCAGATAACAGGTCATAGGCAGGCACAAATCCAAAATTAACAGGCAGACAGAGACAACACAGTATCAATGAGAAACCAACCACAACTTACATACCCTGAGGTAGGGAAGAAAACTAAATGGAAACAATCAGGGCAACCACAGGCAGGAAGCAAAACTAACAGACACATGAGGGAACTGACAAATTACAAAATAAAACAGACAGCACATAAACCCAAAACCCTGACAATTTGATGAAGTTGATGTGCAAAATTGATTCTTGCAATTTTTGGGTTGTACCCACATGGTTGGATGCGCTTATTGTAGGTCGTTTTGGATAAACGCTTCAGCTGTAATGTAATTTACAGCGTTGAGACTTGAGGGTTCGGGCCACGTCGATTTAACCCTGCCTCGTTCTGTTTGGCCCTGTGGTCGTATCCAGTGAATTTTTCAAATCTACAGTGGTGGGAATGGAGATGATTACCTAGCAGTGAGGGAATGCTTTTGTCGCCGCAGTACGTGTGTGTGTGTGTGTGTGTGTGTGTGTGTACGGCCTTGGCGCCGTGCACGGGCCATGTGTATGCACATGTACGTACTCAAGCCTGTGTGTTTGTTTTATGTGTGAGTGTGTGTGTGTGTGTGTGTGTGTGTGTGTGTGTTTGTGTACAGTGGGGTTGGTGTCCGTGCTCCCAGGGTGTAAGCCTTCCCAAGATAAGCTATCTACAGCACCCAGACACTGTAACATAGCACCGATAGACACTGGTTATCACTGCTACAGTTAGACCCCAGGGAGAGGAAAGAGAGAGAGAGGGAGATGCAAAGAAAGAGAAAGTAGAGAGGAAAGAGAAAGTGAGGACAGTGGGAAGGCCTTGGGGATTGAAGGAGAAGAGAGATAGACAGCAGGAAGTGGTGATATTAAGAAAGACAGAAAAAGAAGGGGGAAAGAGCAAGCGAGGGGTGACAACAGGACAAAGGGAGAGAGAGAGGGAGAAAAAAGGCTTAAGCAGACAGTTTTCTTCTTCAGAAATGTTTGTCAGGTGGTGGAATAGATCCAGAAACCCCTTTCCAATGTCTGCTAAGGCTGGGTCTGTGTCCAACCTTTTCTGTCACTGTCACTCATTTCTGATTTGTGATGCTGCCACCATTTGCAGTGCTTGCAAATCTATTTTATGAAACAGGCCCTGCTTTGCCTGTTCATAACTACTGCCCTTGTTCCACCGTACAGCTATCTGTTTTTCACAAACCGATCGCCAGAGGAAAAAGTTGCCATTTCCCATTTTTGCAAAACACGGACAATCTATACATTTTAATACAAAAAAAATATGAAATCATGTCAATGTTTGTTCACACGTTGAGCCCACGTTTCAAATGCTGTGATTAAGGTCTGGTAAGGCTTAGGAAAAGATCCAGATTTGGGTTCAAACAGCCACAACCACAGGTTCGAGTCTGGGAGGTGCGAGGCTGGTAGTTGAGAGGATTGGCAGGCAAGTAGTGTTGCTGTGTGGGCGAGTAGAACAGAGAGCAGGCAGGCAGTGTACTGGAGCGTGGCAGACAGACAGATGAGGCTTGGTGCAGACTGACGTGGTGATCCTTGAACACAAGGCAAACAGAATTAGCACCAATCAAAAATACAAGCCAGTAACGTACTAGACTATTTCTAGGAGCCAGGGACATGATCTACCTCAAGAGTTGAACAACAATCTGGTGGTGAGTGGAAAGACGACCATGCCTGATATACTGCAGGGCTTCATCAGGTCACACTGGCTTCCTGTTGTCGCCCTCATCAAGTTTAAAGCGATGCTCCTGGCCTACAAGACCACCACTGGTTCTGCACCATCATATCTTCGCTCGCTGATACAGACTTATGTTCCTGCCAGGTCCCTGCGCTCAGCAAACGAACAGCGTCTGGTGGTACCATGGCAAAAAGGAACAGGATCCCTCTGGAGCAGCTTCTCTGGATCCGTTCCTCGTTGGTGGAATGATCTGCCTGCTCCTACAAGATCAGCAGATTCTGTAGCCGCCTTTAAAAAGCTCCTGAAGACGCAGCTCTTCCACCAACACCTAACTGACAATCACTGACTTCTTCTTCCTTTCATAAATTCATTATTTCATTCTCTTTTCATAAAAAACAAACAAAAAACAACAACCTTCCCCTCCTTAGCTTTATATCCTGTGGTGGGCTTTAACAGACTAGTTTCTGGTGCACTTATGCATTTTTGTTACCTGGTGTTGCTATAATTGCTTCCATTGTCTTCCTCATAAGTATTTACATTTAGTCATTTAGCAGACGCTTTTATCCAAAGCGACTTACATATGAGAACATTCACAAACCGAAGGCGCAGTTTTGGGAGCACATTGGGGTTCAGTATCTTGCTCAAGGATACTTTGACGCATGGCTGGGGGATGGAACCGCCGATTGGCAGGCAACCGTTCTGCCACCAAGCCACAGCCGCCCCATACGTAAGTCGCTTTGGTTAAAAGCCTGTGCTAAATGACTAAATGCAATGTAAATGATTGGTGGATGGATTGCAAGTGTGCGTCTTGGAGCAGGTGAGTTGGATGAGTAATCAGAGTCTGTGGAGAGTGTGAATGCCACGTCCAAAAACAAAGAACAGACAGAAAAAAATAACGCAAGCTTAAGATTATGGCACAGGCCATAATAATCCGTGGTTTGCTGAAACGTAAAACGGCAAGGTTTTATTTTGGCAACTGGGTTGGTTTTTCAATCGGCAGCTTCTATAGGGACCGCCGTCAGCTTTTTGGGGACTTACCGGGGACAAGAAACATCTTAATGATTTCATTCCTGCCAGAAAGAGTAGGTGAAAGACATTAACATAAACATAATGTGTCCATTCATATGTTCATAATTTTTTTAAGCACTCCCAAGAGAGGGAGAGAAAGATTAAATGAAAAGGAAAGGGTAAAGAGGTCCTGGGAGAGTGAAGGAGAAGAGACAGAGAGAGAGGAAATTTGGTGAAACTGATGAAAACAGGAAAAGGAGGGAGAGAAAGAGTGGTGTAAATAAAAAAGGCGAGGAGATGAAGGTGATGAAAAACGGAGGAGAGACGAGGAAATGAAGGGAGAAGAGTCGAGGAGGGACTTTTGGGAATTGAAATGTTAAAAGACGAGAGGAGAGAGAGGGTGATGTAAGAAGATGAGAGAGAGAGATGAGAGAATGAGAGGAAGAGAAACGAGTAGATGAGAGGACCAGAGGCAGAGAGGAGAGAAATGAAAAGAAGTGAAGGAGGCAGAAGGTCAAATAGAGGTGGATGGATGATGTCAGAAGAGCGGAGGAAGGGAAGGGAATAGAAAGAAAAGAGGACATTAAGAAGAGAAAGGGGGAGAGAGAAGAGAAGTTAGGGCAGACTGGAAAAAAAAGGAAGGAAGTCATGAGAGTATGTTGCTGATGAAAGAGGAGAAGTTCAGAAAATGACTGACAGAGAAGCTTTTTTGTTTATTTCATTTAATCCAAACGTTTTTCATCATCTCTGTAGATAAAATCACTAGAAGTGTCTGAGCTCTGTAGTTTGATCTTTTTAGTTTAAACTATGTCATACTAATATCCCCTCTGTATCTCCATTATGAACTTCTAATGAAAATATAAATGATTTGTGATGTACTGAAATCTGGTTTTCTTGCATTAATCCCAATAAAGCAGTCATTTAATACATTTTACCATGTTAACGATGAACTGAATACCCTTTATGACCACTAAGTCCCAAGTATATAATTAGTTTTTAGGTTAAAAGGTACAGGGAGCATGATTTAACATTGCATTTTCTAGGCATGTATAAATGGGAAGTACTGTAAGTTACAGAAAACATCAAATAACTACTCAAAAAGTTTATCCTGTGTTTTCTCCCAGAATTCCAGACACCAAGATGGTATGGGTCACTTTCAGTTAAATGCAAGTAAAATCAAGGCACCAAATCATTGATATTACCAATGATTGACTGACTGTAGATTTGTAGGTTGCTGTGGCAACGCACAAACATTGCACACAATGTAAAAGGGCACAGGAGTATCTGACAGCCATAAACTGTGGAGCCAACCAACTGTCTGGAGATAAACTTGGAAATATTTGACTTTACGAGTTGCTCTGCAACGCCCAAACAAGCCACTCGTTTTGGACTCTGTGAGGCTGAAAGGTCTCATTTCGGGAGGAGTCTCATGTTCAGGCTAATCTTCAGGTCATCTGAAAGACCCATCTTCATGGCCTGTGTCCTTCTTTAAGGAGCCAGCCCCTACTGGAACACAGCTTCCAGAAATATAACGTTACGAAACATGTATTGGCTTTTCCTCAGCATTAATTTAACAGCTACTTTTGAAAATATCTATGATAACGTGTTCGACACAGGCGATAAAATCCCAGAGTTCGTTTTAACCCTTTGGTGCGGTTCATTTGGTCAGGTGTGAAAGCAGCAGTTGCACTCAGGTGTGCACCAAAAGGGGACCAAACAAGCGTACTGAGACCTCCATGAAGAGGTGGTCTCGGTAAACCAGCTGCCGTAGTCAGATTTTCAAAAGATGAGTATGTAAGAGTTAAGAATTAATGCACGCCTCCGCTTAAAGTGACGAGCGATGCGAACCAAACCAGCTGAAAAATGCTACAGTGTATAATGTTTTGGCCTTGGTTCGGACCAAATGAACCGAACTAGACATGCGAAAGCCCCCTAATTGTTCGCCTTCTGAACTAGTCGATTGCTGTTAGGATCATTTTGAACGCGTTTGATGTTTGCACTCATTTACGAATCAGGACTGGCGACAGCAAGCGGGAGAAGTCTTTTAAAGAAGACAAACGATGGCTCGAAGTGGTGAGCAAACGGCAAACCAGTGCGATGCGCTGCAGGTCAGACAGTAGCTCTTGTTTTCCAATCCAGCTGAACGGGATTTAGTGCGGCGCCACGGTTCACCCGAAGCCCACCTCGCTCTACTGGACTTCTCTCTCCTCAGCTCGCTCTGTAGCGTTTATAGTCTGTGTTACTCTCGTCTCTCCAGCCACCATCTTATCTGAACTTAACGTTTCTTTTCTGCGTCTTCCCCCCGTTGCAGCACACAAATTGCAAACTTTTTCCAGAAGAATGTCCCTTTTGGTTTTAGTACGGTAACATGCAAGAAATCGAGGTCTTACGGGATTTTTCGGGGGGGGTTGCCTAGCGACATGACTGTAATCGTAGTCTACCTATCCAGGGTGCGTGCTTCTGTATGCTCCTTTCAGATCTGTCTGACACTTAAATCACCATGAGCTTATTAGATCATTTTAAGATGTGATGTTGTATAGATCCCAGCACACAGTGTCCCCCTCTCCTTACACCTCCCACTCTGACCTGTGTATCTCCCTCCCTGATCTTCTCCCTCTGTCTCCATTTCTGTTTCCATCCCTGCAGTACAGTAGTTCCTCCCTTACACCTTCTCCGATTATCCTGTCATATCTCCCACCAGGTGTGTGTGTGTGTGTGTGTGTGTGTGTGTGCGTGGGCGTCACAGGTTCTCTGACACCTCTATTCTTACAGATAATTAGATGTTGGGTCATGACATCAAACAGCTGCCAGGCGAGGTCATGTGGAGATAGAGAGACAAAGAGAGGTACAGACGAGTTTCAAATCCCCTGCACTTTAATGCAGGAACTCACAACACGACTGGCAAAGATGACTTAAAACAAATCGCCCACTCCCGCACACAGGGCAGCAGCAACAACACAGACAGAGGGAGGAGGCGCACACACATACCGTACAAACACACACAGAGGTGGGAAGTATGGGTGAACCACACATACAGTGAAGGCAATAGAGGAAAAAGAAGTGAGAGGTGAGGAGGGAATGAGTGTGAGAGAGAATGGAGGCACATTGAAGGTTTTACCCACAGCCAGTCCTGCTAATATAAATAAATAGCAAGGCTTTTTGACTGATACGGCAAAGTAATTGTATTGTTTTAGAAAAAAATCAGCTCTCTTTCATTTTTCTGTTTTAGAAATTCAATGTTCCTGTGTTGTTTTAATGGAGAAATTGTTACAGTGACTTTTTTGGATGACCTTTTCCCCAGGCTGTCTCACACTCGACAGAGAGAGAGAATAATCCTTTCTCATCGTCTGAAATTTGATTTCAGTGCTTTTGTATACATGCCACATCACATCTGACGCACCTGTGGAGCAGTGCAGGTGTTTTGGGGACTTTACATTGACGTGCTCATCCGCTTAATGCAATACACTGCAATTAGCACAGCCTCCAGTGGTTTAACTTCTCACCTTGCTGCAGTGATGCACAGGTGTGCTCCGGGGCTCGTGGCGTCACTGACAACAATTCTGACCACACCCATCAGTGATTGGAGGTGAAATAGGCTTGAAACTGTCATCCAGAGAGGCCAGTGAAATGCTTTTCAGCTCAGTGTTAGTGTTTAAATAGGGAGGACTGTGATCTTGACCAACCTACTGACATCCAGATAGCCACAGATCCACATATCTTCTTATTGCCGAGCTGTTTTCACCTGTGGAAAACTGTACATGTATTGCACCATGTCTTGGACCATGGCATTGTAGCATTTCACTACACATTGTGCTTGTATAATGATGTATGTGACATGAAAAGATGGATTTAATTAGACTCTAGATTGGTTAATGACAAGACGTGGAGCAGGGTCTGACAAATAGGCTGTTTGGAGAATAACATTTACTAGAAAAGACAACAACACAGCACCTAATGCAGCATGGCAGATGTCTGTCTCACGCAAGACTCCTGCAGTCGGCCAACATGGACAGCGATGATTAATGGTTCAGGCACGCCAAATGATCTGCAGTGGACACTGGCCTTTAAAACAGCGGCTTTAATGTTATGTTCTATATAATGTTGAAATGATAAAGGGCGACGCCAGAAGCACATAACATGTGTGGAAACACTTGCTTCTTGTTTTCTATGTAAGCCCTGCACACCGGTGGCAGCGAAATGCATGTTATCGCGGGTTGACGTGTAAGCAAAGCCACTGTCCCATTCCCCAGCAACCCTTTTTATCACATTCTCTCCTTGGATGAGCAAATGCCTGCCATTGTACCTCTTCTTCCGCATTTTAAATGCTGGTATCTGTTGCCCTTCAGAGACAGATATAAAAAGAGAAAGAAATTGTGAGCGGCAGACAGAGATGTGAAAAAGACAAAATGATCGTGTTGTGTGAGTCAGTTAAGAGACTAAGTGCTGTGGTCCACACTGAAGCACCTCAGAGCTGCTCCAACATGTTCCTAATGAACCCCCACAGTAACGGAGCCCTGAACACCAGCAGCACTGAGCCCACACAGACATGGTTTCCCCATTAGTTCACAACCAGGAGACATGTTCACCTTGGCACCGGCACCGACTATGGTGCAAAGCTTAATGCACTGCATGGGACACAGTCCTGGAATGGCCGGTGGTATTTCACGGTAGGTCATTCTAAGCCAGATTTTTGACAAAAATAGACAAACATCAGGCCACTGATCCCACAGATTCAGCCCCCGAAATGCCCCATAAGGTGCTAGAAGCTGTTTAATGTTGAATTATTAAAACAATTCCGGACAATTCTTATTGAGCTCTTTTTCTTATTATGCATGAGATCCTTGAAAGACTTTCTTCATTGCTCTGATGTAACACTGTCCTTCCAAACTTCAGAAAGCAAAGGGGCCTTTTATAAACCTCGAGAGGCTCCTCAGATTGCAGCCGCGGGGAGACTCCAGATTGTTCTTTGATGATAGCGATGCCTTTGGTTCATCAAGCCTTTTGGTACCGTGTGTCACGAGATTGCTCCAGAAACCCTCAAGTACGATGGCCAAGACGGCCGAACGGTTCGCAGCTCAACCGAAGCGCGAAAACAGATTCAACACTTTCAACAATATGTGGACTGCATTTAAAATCTCCAGACACATTTAAATTGGATATTTTTCCTTCTATTAACTATTCCATCAAATTCAGAATATATTAAATAAATGCATTAGTACTCTCCCTGAGAAATGGGTTTATTGTAGCAGTGTTCTCGGATGCCGTATGAGCTACAGCCATGTGGCTTGTTCTAATTAGTTAAGAACCTTCAGCAGCGAAAAAGTACCAATAATTCAACATCCTCAGGGGTTTTGTGGATTTTATTCAAGAGCCATCAATATGTGTGTACTGACTTTCCTCAAGGTAGTGAACATGAATAAAAAACAGCAAGAGAGAGAAAGGAAGAGTGCTAATCAGCTCATTACTTATCGCAAGGCGAAACATAAAAACCAATAACGCTAGCTGTGAAGACTTTAGAGGGGTTATCAGCGTGGTTGGAGAGAGTCTTTGACCAATTAGATTGCCTCATTCAGGCCGCTTGATGTGCAAATCAGTGTTACGGCTGACATAAATATAGCCTGTGAATGCACAGAAGGAACCATGTGGTTTTAAATGGGTTTTGGACAGGTTGTGCACATGAATGAGTGGTGGAGGAAACCCAGGGAGCGTGTGGTTAAAAACAGGCTTGAAAAAATAATAAAAGCTGTGGTCTAAATGGGTTTAGGTGCTGAAAGGTCTAAACGTAGTGTGTTGAGGTGAGTGGTTTATTGTGCTGAGAAGCCCTGTGGTCTGAGGTCTCACAATCAAACTAGCCATTAATGGTTTCCATCAAGCTAAAAGGAGATGATAGCTACATTTGGATTTGTGCACAGTGGGAGGATTAATTAAAAAATGATCTGGTGGTTGAGCTTGATGGGAGGGGAGATTGTTAGCTTTCCCTAGCCGACCAGAGAGAAGCTTTTAACAAGGACTGTAACATCCCCTCCTGTCTGTGTTCCAGCCTTTTTCAGCTGTTGCAGCTAGTATTACCTTAGTTGACGTATTTCTATTAGACCACGCATGAAGCTTCAACCCTGGGCAGTGTTTGCATTATGCTTTCTTTCCAGGCTGCTTGTTCACTTTCAGTGTTTTCATGCGCTTTGCCAAAAATGTTCACTCCTGTCATCTATAGAAGATTTTTATTAGCCGTGCTAAGCAGCACGGCTCTACGGATGGCAGTGTCGATCTGTCCGCTCGTCCACCACTCTGGTCCAGACTAAAATATCTCACCAACTATCAGATGGACTGCCATGACATTTGTACAGACGTTCACGTTCCCTCGGGATAAATTGTAATCATTTTGGCGATGACTTAACTTTTAATCTAGTGCCATCATCAGGTCAAAATTTTGTTTTGTGTAATAATTTGGTTTTTGAGTAAACACTTGCAAAAATGACATTCTCACCAGCCTCAGCTGAATTTTGAGTCTAGTGCTAATTAGCTAATGATAACATCCTAAACTACGATGGTGAACTTATACCTGCTCAACATTCGTATGTTGCCATTGTGATTGTGGGCATGTCAGCATGCTGATGTTAGCATTTAGCCTAACAAAGGACCACTGTGCCTAAATAAGCCTCACAGAGTAGCTAGCATGGCTATAGACTCTTGTGTATAGTTTTGTTATGATTATATTTAGGCTAATAATAAAGAGACAATTCACCCCAAAATCAAAATACATGTCTCCTCTTACCATCTAGATTGTTTTTACATCTAGATGTCGGCTTTTTCTGATTAAAATGGGACTATATGGCGGCCTGCTTGTGGTGCTCCAAGCCAAAAGAAAATACATCTGATAGACTCTACAGCAATGTCTCTTTCCAGAAATCATGACCTGGTTACTCAAGATAATCCACAGATTTGTTCTCATTATCACGTGGGTACTACCGATAGTTCCTACATGAAACTGGATGGAAGACATCGCTACGGTCGATATCTCTAAAACTCAGCAACTCAAAACACTCTAGATGGATAAATAGCACTACTGGTAAGTACATATTTTAGATTGTGGGGTGAACTGTCCCTTTTAAGGTGTAAGAAATGTCAAATATACAACTGCCATCAGTTGTTATAGCCTGTCCTCACCAGAGAAACGTCCATATAGGTCGTTTGCCCGAGCAGCTTATTGCGACCCATTTTTATGTTTGTTGTTGGATGCGACATCTAGTAGTCGTGGTATGACGGGACCAAACCAGAAAGTCTGGTAGTACGAAGATCTAGAAAGTACGCTTCTGGAGCTGGCGGGGTGGGTGGAAGGCCGACGGTAGGGGCGTTAATTTAGGAAACACTCCTGTGGGTCGTATTAGAGGATAAGAACACACGGCCTATGGAGTCGTATGGGTTGGAGGACTTGTTGTCGCAAACAGTTGCCTGCGTACACATCTAGCAGACACGGAGCAAAATGATCAATTAATATTAGTATTCACTCTCCTTTTAGCTCTGGTTCGGTCTCACTAGCTTATGAGAACCTGGGTTTCGGGCCGCCAAATGTTCCACTTTCTTCACAGCTAACTGTGTCTGCAGTTCGATGCTGGTCAGGTAGTCTGATGACAAGAGCTGAGACTGAATCAGACGGTATAACTGCTGCAAAACCAAAGCTATGAGCTAAAAGAGGCTAAACATCTATGTAGAGCTACAGAGTTAGTGATAATGTGATTCATTTCACATTAAACTCAGTAATTTGAAAAAGCAGTGTTTTACAGCCCTCTCTGGTTGACAGTTGGAAGACCCTGAAGCGCCACAACCAGTAGATTTGCTGCCATGTGTACCTCCTGTGTTCGCAACTGACGCTAACGAACGGACATCTTGTTTTTGAGTGGGTACAGATTGGATGACATCATTTTTTTTATAGATCACAACCAGTGTTCAGGATAAATCTTGTACGACATGAGCATGGCTTAAGGCAGCCTTCAAAAAGTGACACTTGAAATGCAGAATCAGAGAATAGTAGCTGCAAAGACTGCAGAGGACCAGCCACTTCCCTCAGGGGCGCTAAAATAATGTAAAAACCAGAGGAAAGAAACTTATCAAAAGCACTCTGGGCCTCCTCACTAAAGACTAATCTCCCCACTGTGCAGCTCTGCGCTCTTATCCCCTGCAGAGTGCAGCAGTAATCACTCACCTCCTGAACACAGACCAGATCCTGATGTGTCATACCTTAACCTCCTTCAACAAAGAGCCCTTTAGAGAAGAGCTTTCTGCCGTTCCTCTGGTAGTTTCAGACCCTCATCAGCCACTCCCTGTGTGGTCTGGCTCTAACTTCCCAGTCCCTGTGGTCTACAGTAAGTCTCTTTAACTCCCCTTGGTCTAATGTCCTATTCTCTCTGTGCTCTGTGTAGTAACACTCAAACACATTTATGAGTCTAATTCTCACTTTCATTGTTGGAAGCTCTTGACAAATGGGCTCATTTTGGCGTCTTGTCTGTGTCTACACAGAGTGTGAAATTTCAGGTGATCCCTCGACAGAGACTTGAGCTTTCCTGATCTCAAAGGCAACATTCACGCAGCAGCTGGACTTTTCTGTGGGGTGTAAAAGAAGAGTAAAAATGCTTAGCAATGAGAAGAATGTTCTGTTATAATTCTAGTGCTGTTTTGGGGGGGCGCTGTGTTGCTCTCCATTATCGCCTGAAGGTGGCGCTAACGTGTTCTCGGGTGGTGTATACAAGGAGCTGCTCAAGTGCAGACGCATGTTTACCTGCCTCCTAATAACGAAGCCATTGTAGTTCACTATCTTCTTCTCTCTGTCGTGTTTTAACAGGAGATATATTTTCCCACAATATTCTGTGATACACAACAGTATCCCGATGCCGTTTTGAACCTCACGCGAGAGACATCTTTTCTCCTTCATACGGATCCTTTCTAAGCAGTATGGAAAAAAACAGAAGAGCATACTTCCTCAGTTCACCCGATGTCTGAACTGTTTTTCCAGGGGAAAACATTCACCCAGGACTTAAAGATACCAAAGATACCAAAGTGCCATGCTGTTTGACTGACATGTGAGGTGCAGTGATGAAATACCACAGCAACGGGTACCCTGTTGAGCTTTTGACCTATGGTAGCACTGATCCATAGGTGGTGGTAATGTGCCAGCAAAGGCAAGGAAGAAGAAGAAGAGTACAAGCAGGTAAACATGGATGTGAATAATGCAGGATTCAAAATACTTAAAAATCAGGTTTGCACATTTTTTTTATGAGACAGAAAATGCATTTAACAAGTGTGTTAGAACTCAAGTAATCCACGCCAAGTGTTTTAGTGTGGAACCCTGCATGCAAACATAACTTCTGTTTGTTTACATGAAAACTCCACAGGTCACTTTTAAGGTGGAATAATGGTTATCCCAAGATACGTTTAAATGTTTCTGCAGGTCTACACTAAAAACTTTTTTTTTGGGTAACTGTAGGTCGCACGCGCTCGCAAAGGAGCCGACACGCACACCCGCCAGGAGGTGGGTTAAAAAGCGTGAAAAAGAAAAAAAATAAAAACATAAAAGTACAAATTTCAGTGTAAAAGAAGCAGTCCTGCAAATGTCTCCCGTGGGTCGATCCCCAGACTGGCAGGACAAATCTGGTTGGGGACGTGAAAGGACAACACTTGCTCCTCCTTTGTTGCCCTTGAGCAAGTCGCCGGTGGTTCACGTTGAAGCTGCACCTGCAGAGATAGCAGACAATTATCAGTCGCTTGGATAAGGTGCTGACACGACACAGTTTGTTTTGGCGAAGTAATCCAGCAAAGGTTCTTGGGTTACTCAAATCTGAGAAAAGGGGCTTATCGAGGCAACTGGAATCACAATATGATGTTTACATGCACAAACAGGATTCTCCTGTTACACCACAACTTCCACTTACTTCCATTACTGATTGTATTTTTACAGTTTAACATGTACATGTAATCACGCGCTGACACTGTCAATATAAATACGTATCATGAACAAGCTTACTCGCTACGTCCGCAGTGATTGGTTGACCCATCTGTGTCAATGAGTGTGAAATAAGATAAATAATGGGAAGAAGGATAAATATGCATAAATATGGATAATTATTTTTCATCTTCAGAAACCAGCATTTAGAATCATCAACTGTGTACTTCAAGCTCATTCATCTCAACCACTGTTTTTCCAGTGAGACATCATCAGTGTTTATCAAGTCAGCCAAGTACAGCTTTGCTTCATTTGTATACCCGTTCTTTGAACAGGACCCTTCCCTCACATTGTCACGAACAGTATTTCGTGCAATCATCAATTCCACAACTATTCTCTTCGAAATAACGCTAAACTCAGGCCAGTTTGGCCCACTGTAAAATACAGAGGTTCAGTGATATGGGATGCTCTGCTCCGAAGCAAAAGACCCCGGATACGGGCCCTGCCATTTTGCGCTGGTGACGCAGTGGCGATCGAGGTCCCGCCCACACACCCGGCTGACTCACTCGTGAGCAGGGCCCAGCTGTCAATCATGGCGTGAAACCGAACTTCTTATCAAATAACTAATTAAAACCGAACTCATCCGAACGATGAACACTTGAACACACATCAGCGTGATAAGAACTACCCAAAATGACAGAAATCGTCTTTAGGTATTTGACTTTGAGTTTTTAATTTGGCCAATGTTCCATCCGCTAACATGGAGGGGGGCGGGGTTCACGACCTATGCTGCAGCCAGCCACCAGGGGGCGGTCGAGATGTTTTGGCTTCACTTTTGGGGAGCTGTCAAGTCATCCATCTTTATATACACTCAATGATGTGAACAAATAAAAGTCAAATCATCAAACAGTAGTGGGGGGGGAGGGGGCACCAATTATTATGTCAAATCGTCGAGACAGACAGCACGCCTGCTGTGTGTGCAATGTCTATCAATAGACGCCCAACAAGTGATGTGATGCAACGTTATGCAACATGTGCAAGCTTGGGAATCTTGAAGATGAAGATGAACACCATTTCTTCATAACTCTGCATGCAGCTTAAAGCCCTTCAGAGATGTTCTTGCCCCGAGCGCGAGCAAGACACACGGCAGGCCTGCTTTTATATGTAACCTAGACAACAAAAAGCCCTTCTCTTTTCGTCCAAATCACTAAACAGCTGCCTACTGGGTTCAGTTGGATAACCTGCACGTCCTCTTTATTGTTAAGGTCACCTGGAGTAGGGCATTTGACTTCGTATTAGGGTTGTTTGTAGCTTTTTGAAAGTGAATTAATAAGATGACAGCGGATTTACTAAGTTATCCCTGGGTAAATTAAACTGAAATAAATAAGATTTACTTTCCCCCTTTTTTCACTTAACACACATCTTAATTGCCATCTGTTTCTTGAAGATGGTACACAGCCCAATCCAGCTGAATGACAACATACCAGGGGAGCACATTTTCATCAGAGATCTTAAAAAGTAAATGAAAGGCTTGTGGCTTAAATCTCCAAATGCCGCCAATCTGGAGTTTATATGTTCCGGTTCTGATGGATATGATCATGGACATTAGTTGACATTTCTTGAAAAACTTTATTATTTCTCCACCATGATTGTGATGTGATTATTATGCATCTCCATCTTTTTTTTGTATAATCAACCAGCAGCCATCCTATATGGCTGAACGCTAAGCTGTAGTTCTTCTAATGGCCACTAGATGGCGGATCTTACAAAATTCTGTCAATTGGATCACCTCCAACTTCTCTTTGTAAATAATTTTTAAATTTAAAAAGGTTTTCACAAAAAAGTTGGGATTTAATAATATAACTGATGTGTGTCTTTTACAGATTCATGATTTATTTCTCCCCTTAAACCCGCATTCTTTTATTTGTGTGGCCACAACAAGCTGTTAGCACAACACTGACAGATCACCTTATAAAGCTGACATGGCCAACATATGAGAAAACGGTTGCTTAAGTACTCATCCAGCAGATATAGAGCAACGTTGGCATTTATTTGGAGGCCTGTTTCTAGCCAACCCGAGTATGTTTAAGGAGATCTTATGGGAGAAAGAGCCATGCACTGCTCATCTTACCTTACAGCTCCACCAGCCTTCCTCCTTTTTGACTAAAATGGGATTTTATTGCCAGTAAAAGACAAAGATCTCACCGAGCGATCGCCCCGAACTATGAACCATCCCTTCACAACCGAACAACGCGTAACATAAAAGCGACCATATTTCTCTGTTGTCTTCTCTTCAGTCCTGCTGTCCTTAGTACCACTCAGTACCATCGTTTGAGGTGAATTGTTGCTTTATTGAATTGTTGCTTAAGCTCTATGGTATTAGCATTAGGCCCGTATTCTATTTACCACCTCGGTAACAAAGCTTATTAATTTCCAGTTCCCAGCAAGACCGAAGGTTTAAACCGGGATTTGCGTAAAGCCCACAGCGTGTACACAGCCACATCAGGAGATTTCGCTTTGCGTTGTTTGTTTGAGGTCTGACCAGTGTGTATGTGTTTGCATGTGAGTCACTAAGCCGTCTCCCATGTAATGAGAAACTGATGTAGACATTCTGTCATTCATGCCTGTCACCCTTTTTCTGTTTGTCTTAAGTGTGGGTGTCATGGAAAGACGGATGGACAAGAAGTCCGTGCCTGTTTCAAAATGAATAGCTGTTAGTTTTCCGACTCTGAACTGTCTGAGAAGGGAATCTATCTTTTTCGAGTTTGAATACACAGGGTCGCAGTGAGGCAGCAGACTGGTCGATCCAGTCCAATCCAGCTCTTTAATCTAAAACTCAATTTTAATATTTTGTTAAACTTACTCATGTAATTACGGCGATTCCAGTTCGTATCAGTTCAATGCGTCCAGCGTAACAATGACAGAGGACTGCGGCTGCTGTGCAGCTTTCGCTACACGGCTGCTTGCAAGTTACTGTATTTACTCAACTTTGTGTTCAAATTGAAACATTTAACACTGGCCTTTAAATCATTAGAAGAAGAAACAAACTGGTCTTGCTTGGAGGTTGCCCACAGTTAAGGGTAATTTGACAGCCATATTGTGTGTAGAAGAGATATTTATTTCTTGTTTCTTCCTCTGAGCTGTGAAGTGTTTCAGAATTTGCCTTATTAAGAGCCTCCCTGCTGAGAGAGAGAGAGATTTGTTCTTTGAGAGTCCAGAGAGAAGCGAGGAAGGAAGTCCAGTAGCAGATAATAGCAGCAGGAAAGATGAGAAATCGCCTTTTGTTTTTTTTTGTTTTTTACAGGGAAGGGAAGAAATGAAAGACACATGAAAGAAAGTAAAGAGCTGTAAAGGAGAACGGTCAGAAATAGAGCAGTCTGTGGGCTTCATGAGTCATGGCACAAATGCTGCAAACTGACACATTTGTTACCAGGGACTCATCTTGATACTGCACCGCTGAGAGGGATGGAGCGGTGCGGAGAGAGGCACGGAGTATTACAAGAGACAGGCAGAAAGAAGAAAAGACCATGTGCACCGACCGTTTGTTAAAGGCCAGGCAACTGCTGCTACTGCTAAAAGACAGAAAGATGGAGCCACAGGCGGATAAACACCACTGACTTTACATGGGAACCGATGAAATATCACCCAAAAACACAACAGAAAAGCAGACGATACTGACAGAAAGAAAATATATTTTAATAGGAAGAAAAGGACTGAGTGGTAGGAGTTAGTAATGTTCCTATTAGTGTGTTTAAGCCAGTGTACATTGTCTTCATGACAGACTGAAGAGCTTGCAGAGGTCGGTGGGGATTAGCACCTTTTCGAGTAATCACCACAAGAGAGAGATGTGGCTGGGTGGAGATAATAGTTGTTTCATAGAAAATTAAAAATAAAAAGACATTTTACTTCAAAGTTTTTCATTTATAGATATATTTTTATACTAGCAGTGTCAGGTAGCATCTGCGTGTGTCTGATGCATCACCCAAAATGTATCTTCAACGACAACCAATTTTAACGTCCACTAATAAATGATTTCTTTCTACAATATCTGCGTACTGTTAAGTACTGTTAAGAGCAAGATTATGCCAAATAAACTATGGTTAATGCATAGTTAAGGTAACTAAAACGTTTGGTAGAAGTAAAAAAAAAAAAGGCCCAGTGTGTAACGTTTAGGAGAAGCTATTGGCAGAAATGTGTTGTATCGAAGTATTTTTTCCATTAGTGTATTGATCACCTGACAATTAGGATAAGCCCTTTTATCTACAGAGGGAGCGGGTCCCCTTCCCAAGATGGCACCATGTTTCTACAGTAGCCCAGAAGAGACAAACCAATCACTGGCTCTAGATACTATGGGGCCGTTTGCGTTTTCCGCGAGGCCGCCGCAGTTACACGCTTTAAAGGGGAGGGTGAGGCGAGCGGCATTCAAGTGGTTGCAATCTGCAAATTAACCGCTAGATGCCGCTGCTCCTTTACCTGCTGGACAGTGATGGGACACGAACTCCGGACGCGAGCGTGAAATTCTGCTGCACCCGTCCACGACTGCAAGCTGTCACTGGATGGAAATCATGCTCGCCAGAATCGTCCGCTAAGAACGTAATTCCGTGGGCGTACACGGACACCCGCTGCAGTACAAAACGGCGTGCAGCTGGATGTCTGCTGGACGATACAATCAGAAGATGCAAGATAAATAACTAAATTAACTAAAATGAGAAAAGATAATTCCATTAACCGTTAACGTCAGTTTCCTCCTAGAGAAACATTGTAAACTCTGTAGCTGTGGAAGTGAACATAGAGTTGAGTTGAGTTTGAGCTGTCATTGATTTAAATTCCAGTTCAAACCTGGACATTCAGCCTCAGCAGCTGGTGCATGTCCCCTTCCTTCACATGACTCTTAAAAAAACCTTTCTATTCACACACATTTACACACATGTATGCGCCTCGTCGTCACTAATAACAACAACCCAAGATCGCACCGACGGCTTCGTTTCACACGGCCTCAAGACTCGCTTTGAAACGATTTTCTCGCGTGACAAGCTCATCGGTTTGCAGCTCATTTCATATGCGACATGCATCATTAGACGCGGTTTGCTGAGCTTCGGTTTCCGTTCAGTGTGCTTCGTGCGGTGGCACGATGACGTCGACTTGCTGCTGGCTGTCTCCCAACACCAACATGCTGATTGCCTGCACAGGTTTAAGCATAATTAATGCAGGTCAGTGTAGAAAGACATTTCATTTTCAGCATTTATTACCTCTCCTAAAACTTTTCTCACAATCTTTTCATTTGCGGTACCCAGTTGCGTTCCTGTATAATTTAGATTTATTTGTTGTAAAAAAAAAAAAAAAAGGTTTCTGCAGCCATAGACACAAGTAACTCAGTAACTAAAAGAATACTTAACCAACACTGCTTTTTCACCCCCAAACCAGAGTGTATATGAAGAAAAGTAATATCTTTTTTGGGTTGTTGTATTAGACAGAAAAAAATCAGAATTTTCTACAAGCATATGTACATACAACAGCCTTATGCTGATGTCTTAAATTTTCCAGCTCTGATAAGACACATTCCTGGCTTTCAAAATGTGAGCAAATTGAACGCGGCAGTGTGCCACCATCTTCCTAAATCCTAAACGCTCGGGGAGGAAGTGATTCTGCGAATTTGGAGCGGGAAAGAAAGTTATCTCCACATGGATGAATCGGGTTGTGTGCAAACGTTTTTGTTGTTTTCCGTTTACGAACAAGAACGTCGATCATTTTGCACCGAAAGAAGATTTTTGGTGTTTTGGGCCATCGTTCCTTTCAGCGGTGATACCGTAATGCTCACCAACTTCGTTGCTGAGGTTTGGCAAAGCAGCAACATACAACAGAGTCGAACAGGGCAGGAACACACTCAGACAGGAGATAACACTCTATACTTTGGGCTGTTTTTGCTCGGTTTGCATTCCCTTTATTTACACTGGCGTAGTCACTGTATGTCTTAAGGCCGGGTAAGTTCAAACACTCATCTGATCGTGACTGAAGGCAAAAGTGCCACAATCAAAGGCGGTGCTGGCGTCGTAGAGCGGGGAGAGATACCATAAATGGTTCAAATGGGGCCCCCAATTTCAGACGGTCTCCCCTTGAAGGCCTTCATGGTGTTGCACTTGTTTGTACACAAAAAACTACAGAAATAGTAGGAGAAACGAGAACTTGAGAGAGAAACAAAAATTCTTCTTACATTTCCCACCTCCACGCACCGCGCCGATCGCTGCGTGACGTGGGTGTGAACGTCGCGTCGTCTGTTTTGCAAAGTTACAGATGTTGTCAGAGGCAGCGCTTCCCCCCAATTCCAGCATGCGAAAATGGCGAGGCGGGGGGGGGGGGGGGGGGCCGGCCCCCGCCCGCC
>CM022478.1:2808908-2831925 GCA_011952105.1 Coreoperca whiteheadi | reverse complement strand
TCTCTTTTTGTTTGGAAAAGTTCCGTGTGGGGCCGGCGCCCCCCCCCCCCCCCAAACCCGGGGGGGGAAGGGGGGGGGGGGGGGGGGGGGGGGGGGGTGTTCAGCCACCGTTCGACCACCCGACAAGCACACTGGACCATACTGACATACTGACTCCTGTCGGCGTGCCATATGTTGTTGTTTTCATGATAAGTGAGACTGCTCACAAAGTCATGTTCTAGGACATGTATGGGAGAGTCATGTGATTGAAACTGGTCGGGGTTTTTGTATGCGTTTTTAACACACGACAAATATTTAAACGTGGATGGATAGAGGAGAGTAGTGTTGATAGGGCAGGGTTTAATTCTGAGCCTTAATTCTATGAAAAAAAATTATTAATAGTCTACAAAAGAAGCTTTGTCAATATGTCAATGTGTCTTTTATTGATAGTGACAGAAGAGCTGGACAGGAAACATGTGGAGGGAGAGAGGTGGAGGACCCCTGGAGATTAGCCTTCGGGTGGCGTAAAGTGGAAGGGAAATGTTGCCATGGAGTCAGCCCCATGTTCGTTTTACCCAATGTGCATTTTGCCAGATCTGCCATGGTCATGGTCATGCTGCGCTCGCAGTTCTCGTTTGCACTGTAATCATGGACGTACAGCACAGACTGCAAGCAACAGGATTACTAAGTCTACACACGCTTTTTTAATATCATTTCTAAACAGATTTATGAACGCGCATCCTCGAAAATCTGAGAAACTTGAGGATGAGTGGAAATATGTATTTGCACTGATCAGTCCCGTGCAAAGGGGTTGAAGGTATAATCCAGTTAATGTAACATCCAGACAATGTGAAATATTGGCTTTAAACAACAAATCATACGCCCAAACTATCTCCAGCTATGAAAATCTTCTCGCATTGTTTTAGACACAATTTACTGTCTGACTCTTACTTGTGTGTGACGTCAGTTTCTGCCCCACAAGAGAAAACCAGGCAGAAAAGCAGAGAAACCTGCCCATTATTTTCCCTGACAAGGCTGCGGTGACATTTTACCATTATCCGATCTGGAGGATTCCTCTGCCGGTGCTCATGGAGCTCCAGGAGAGGCAGCCAGAGAAAATATTCTCCACTCTGCCGGCTGACGCTTCAGATTACTGTAACTTCTTCTGGAAGCTCATTGGTATTCTGCTCCTTTCCACGACTGTGGAAGCATAGGGACAAATATAATGAAACTTCTGGTTGTTTGCAGGCATAATGAATGAAGCAGAGGGAGGAGAGAGGAAGAGATGGACGAGGGAAGGAGAGGAACCGGCGGAGAGGGAAGCTAGACAGAGGAGACGAAAGGAGGATGAGGAAATGTAAAAGTAAAAAAAAAAAAAGAAAAGGAGGAGGGAAAGGAAGATAAAGGAGAACATAAGCAAAATTAGGAAAGCACACATGCAGAGAAACAAACTGAAGTAGCAATGAGGAGTGAAGGTGGAGATGGGGGAGAAGAAAGAAAAAGAGAGGAAGAAAAGAGGGCTGAGTAAATCGGGCAAAGTAAGTAAGCGAGGATGAAGAAAGGGAGGAGAAGGGAGAGGAGAGAAGTAAAAACAGTGAGAAATGTCATGGAAAAACTGCAGAATGTGACGGGGGTTGGGAAGAAAGGACAATGGAAGGCAGGATGAAAAGAGAGAGGAAATAGAGATGACGGAAAAGAGTGAGGGAGAGATGGAGCGTGGAATGAAAAATGGAAGAAGAGGGAAATTGGATGGAGGGGTGGAAGGGGGGGGTTAAAGGAAAACAGATAAGGAAGGAGTCTTTGATGAAAAACAAGAGACGCTGGTGAAAGAGAGATGGACGCTGAGCAGCGGAGGGGGAGAAGGAGGAGTTGGCCTTGGCTCGTGTCCTTGTTTCCTTGTTTCTTTTCTTGCGGTTGAATAATTGATGGCAGGTTTAGCTTCCCATTACCTGCTGCACACACACACACACACACACACACACACACACACACACACACACTGAAACTCACACGGCCGATGCGCAGATGGAAAAAAAAGACAAGAACCGTTGAGCCTCACTAGCAGCCTCTAGAGGCTGCAGTGTTCATTACACCTCATGAAATGAAACACTTGCGTGGCGCCAACAACACAGAGACATTTTATATTCCACGGACCCGAATAAGTAGTGTAATCCATGACTGGGGGCTTTTGTGATTTCCGAGAAGTCTGGGTACACGCACCATAGCGCCCATGTCTCATTTCGTCCTAAAAACTAAAACATATTTGCTTTACGGATGGACATTAGAATACGTATTGTGATAACAATTTCTACAGAGGCACCCTATATAAAGATTTTCTAAGTTGATACTAATGGCCTCATTCATGTGAAAAATCTAATAAGGCTTCATAGATCAGTTGTTAGCCATGTAAGGACAACTTTGTTGCCAGGTTGTGTAAATTCCTCCTCCAGCATAATGCTTGCTTTGTTGTTTTAGCTAGTTCTGTGAGGACTACCTGAGATGTCCCTGGGAAACGGTTTGTCTTACTGCTTCACCCGACTGACTGACTGGTTTACTGATCAGTTGTTGGGAGGCCAACAGACTGGTCGGCATGATGAACGACCACCTGGAATCCTCACTTTAACAGTCTGTGGATGGTTGCAAGCCTGTGTGTGTGTGTGTGTGTGTGTGTGTGTGTGTGTGTGCGTGTGTGTGGATAAGAAGAAGAGGGTATAAACTGCAGTATAACGTGTATGAGTAGGAGTTAGCAGTGATTTCCACAGGGACGTCAGACCTCCCAGACCACAACACGATCATGAATTTGACTTAAACACAAACACACACACAGTCAGACACACAGTCTGGAAGATGAGGGTGCAGCTAATGTTTCATCCTTGGGAAACGTCCGTTCACTACTGTGGAACCTCATACCAATCCTGTTGCCAACGTTTACCACCACATTTACAACACAGACATGTAGACTTAGTAACATCCATCACTGATCACATTTCACTGAAGCGCGCAGCAAACCTTTTAACTCGTCACGATCCGCCACACAGAGATCCTCAAACAAAGACTCACTCTTTGTTCTTGCATGCTTAGGAACAAAGTCAACATTGCATTACTGAAACCTCATTAAGCTGCCTTCATTGTACATTCTTGTTTTGCCTTTTAAGTTTCTCTCACATTGTTTTTAAATGGGCGTATTGTCATTTTTGTCTCCTGTTTTGTTGTGTCATTTTAGTTTTATTTTGTCATCCTACAGCACTTAACAAGCACCGCACAGGAAATGTGCTGGATAAATAGTTTATTACTTCCATTAGATCAAGATTCAGTGACTGAACGAATAAACACAGTCTTAAAGAAAACATTATCGCCCTGCAGACGTTCCAGGCTGTTTATTTGAGGCTGTGAGGCTCCGTATCTGATGAGCGGCGGCACTGGTCGGATTTATTGGTCTATCAACCTCATTACCATTAAAACAGAGAAAAAGATAAGAGAGCAACAGTCATCTCTCATTCATGGCTTAATTAATTATTCGGAACTAATTCTCATATTAGTCCAGCGTCCGCGCTCTCTGTTTCGTTTGAACTCTCTCTATTTAGTCATCACTTTGTGTATTAACCTCTCCTTCGCTATTGCAGCTTTACACTTGTTTTTGTCTCCAGCCGTGAGAATATGTGCAGCTACTTTATCTTTACCCAGCAAAACGGATCCATCTGCAGACCTCACTGCTCCCCAGGAGTAAGGTGAGCCACGTAAAAGTTAACCGAGTTTAATTCAATTCAAGTGTATTTATACAGCGCAAATCCATAGCAGAAGTTATCTCGCGGGTCTAGACCGCTCTCGTTATAATATTGTTTACAGAGACCCAACAGTTCCCACCGTGAGCAAGCACTTTGTGACACTGGCAAGGAAAAACTTCCTCCTAAGAGGCAGAAAGAGAGAGAGAACATGGGGGCTGTAGGTGGCCTGCAACCATAGATCCAGACTCTGCAGCTCTGGAGGCAGAAATACCTGCAAGAAGCGACAGAAGGAGAGAGGAGAGAGACGAGAAAGCACAAAACTACGGGAGAGAGAAGATGTCGAGTTAATTGCATCTCCTCAGCCCCTCATTCATTATTTAGTCTCTAAATGTCTTGTATGTGTGGTATGTTGTGTTTTTAGTGACTTTTAGAGACTTTTTTTATATTGATTACACTGATAGGATACATCCAATTCCGTTGTACAGGCACAATGGCAATAAAGACTCTTACTATTCTCACATGCATTAATGGGATAAGAATGCGTACAGATGGAGAGGGAGTTCAATCTGGAAGAACGACTATCTTCATGCTTATCCATTCATTATTTACTCTCTGTCTCCGTCTGTTCCCGCTTCCAGCTCAATCAGCTGACTGATCAGTATTTAGTGAGGTATCCATCCCACCAACATCATGCTTATTCATTTCATTTATTCAAGCTGCAGGACCGCGGTTGGTAGGAGTTCATTTATCACGGCCATTGAAGAAATATGTAAATATATATGTATTTAAAGGGGAACTCCTGCAATCCATAATGTTGGGGGAGTCACAAGACACACATTTAAAAAAGAAGCTTAAAAGATAAAAATAACTTTGATGACATCATCTGGGCAATCATTCAAACTTTGGAAAGAGCCCCTCAGAGCCACTGCAGACATTATACAACTGTTTTCCAAAGCTGAGTATTCCTCATGACAAATTAATTGAACGTCATATGGAAAATCAGTGGAGGGCCCCTTTAACAGTTGTTATTTCTGTAAATTGGCTCGCAACCACCAGTGCAGCTGCTTGCATCCATCTGGCAACTTCTCTGTTGCCATTTCTCTGGCTGTGGCACAGGAAGATGACATCTTCATTCTTTATTCCGCCTACAGAGCTGGTGGTTTTACCTTCTCATCCTCAGTGGGAAAGTGTGTGAAAGTAAGCAACTCTCATTTTTGTATTTTATGTGTTACCCATTTTGCCAGTATGTGTTTTGGCACACATGAAGAAAACTTACTACAATCAAGCACAGACGCTGACAGCATGAGAGGTTTGTGCTTTCGGTTTTATTCCACAAGGTAAACATTCATTATAATCTATGACACACGGATTCATAGGCCTGGACTAACATTGATACTACCCTTGACCAAAGGGCTAACGTCACCTGACCTTTACATCAACATCGACCAGTGTAGGGTTATTCATTTTAAGTATGTTTCTCACACCTAACACACACAAAGAAACCAAATTTAGGCTTTTAGTGTTGGCCATTGGATGTTACTTGACAAACAAGCCAATACCACTACTTCCACTTCCACTTCCACTTCCACTTCCACTTCCACTTCCACTTCCTCTTCCTCTTCCTCTTCCACTTCCACTTCCACTTCCACTTCCACTTGCTCCTTCTCTCCTGCCCTACATTGTGAAAATCACACATGCCATTTGAATTTGACATGGCTTTATATCCTGATTACTGATTAGGTGATCAACACGTTACTGATCTGAAACAGGTGTGTTCAATTTTGAGTGCTTGTGTGTTACCGATGACAACAGTGTGTTGCTCGTGTTTCACTTTTGGGGGCTGTGTTGTGCCGTTCCGAGTTGAGTGCACCACAATGCTACGTGTGGTTTGTGAATGACAATGTGTTTACAGTTTTGCACAAAGCGTGATTCCGATTTGCTTGTTGTGTCCATCCACATGATAAGAGTTTGAAGTTCTGCAAACTGTCTGATTCAATCAATAAAGTGGTTTGTATACTCGCAACTTTGGTTTTGAAAATGGTATTTTAGTGTTTAAGCAATTGTGGAATACTGTAAAACATATATATACTTACACACACAAACACAATCATTTCCTATTTTCTACACGCACACATGATCTAACAAGACCACACAAGCACACAAACACACACACAGGTGTACACATGTAGCCACACACGTGACTCATACACAGAGCCCACAACCACCTACACATTTCCTCACATAAACCTACACACACACACACACACATTTCTCCAGTGTTTGTCTCCTGTCCGGCAGGTTGAACGGCTGAGAATCAATCCGGCAGCAGAAACGGCGGTGATTTTAGTTTTGGAAAGTGGATATAAGGACGAGGAAAGGCGACAACAAAAAAGCAAGTAAGACTTATGAAGGGGGGGGGGAAGAAGGGAGAAGCAAGGGAAGAATGGGAAGGATGAGGAGAGTAAGTAACAGAAGGGTGAGATAAGGCGGGCAGAGGTCGAGGGAAAAGTGATACATGAGAGTCAAGGAGAAGCGATGAGGTGAGCAGAGAGGAGAGAAAAGTGCATGGAGAAGGGAAAAAAAAAAGAGCACAGGTGATTAAAGAAGGGAGGGGAGGAAAAGGGGGAAGGAAGCAGAAGAAGAGAGGAGGGAAAGCAGGCAGAGAGAGCCAGAAAGACAGCAGCAGAATGTGAGAGGTCACATTAAAACACCATTTATAAGAACGAGAGAGAGAGAAATAAACATTTAAAAGAGCATTTACATACTCGAGGAGAGAGACTTGACATTAAAATACCACTTATGTTTCATAAACAATATGAAAGATGGGGGGAGAGACAGAAAGGCTCTTGACATTAAAATATGCCATTTACATTGTCATGCACGAGGAAAGCGAGGAGAAAGAAGAGGCACGAAACAAACAGATGGGGAAAGGGAGAGAGAAAGAACAGCAAATCAATAATAAGTTGGGTGAAGATGAAACAAATCTTTTGTAATAAAGGGCCATTTAACATTTCCCCATCACTGATTACAAGGAGGAGAGACACACAGAGAGGGGAGAAAAATGTAAAGCGAAACACAAAAATCCATAAAGGAAACTTGATGTTAAACAGCTGATTATTTTGCTGATGATGGCAGATGAAAAAAAAAAAAAAAAAAAAAAAAAAAGGTGGCAATGGATGCAGCAGAGGCTGAGATCCAAACACTCTGGATCCCACGATTCCCGTCACGGAATCTGATAACATCTCTTCATTAGATATATAGATAAATACTATGCTGTTAATCAATTTCAATCCCTTGTGACTGACAGAGCAGTGTGAATGCATGCGCTTTCTTTGAAATGACTTGTGTTGACGAATTGGTTGATGTATACCGTAACTTTTGTGTGCTTTTATTGTTTTCTGTGTACTGCAATCAGGGCGTCCTTGCGAAAGGCCACTTGCTCTCAATGGCCCTCCCTGTTTAAATAAAGGTTATGATGATGAAAACCATAATAATTACACCCCCTGGTTGCTGGTAAGAATCCACGTCTTTCATTTCTACGCACACTCGGATAAGTAACGCCCTGAAAGGGAACAGCCGAAAGGAAAAGAAGAAGAAGAGCTCTCTAGCCCTCAACCCCAAGCCAAGATAACCCAGATGTAGAGAGCCCCCGAAAGGTTCACCAGCTACTTTTGAGAATTACCTCGTAATACTTTGCGCAATACCTCAGATCCATATTTCCACAGGAAGGCTAAACTCCGGCTGTGTGGCTGGGCGGACATCACAGCGTGGCTGGCTACTGCTATAGTCATGGTAGGTGATTCTGGGTCTGTTGCAAGGTTGTGAGGTTAGTCACAGTAGAGCTCTGATGTTGCGTTACGACTGGCTGCTGCCGTGGCTTCGATGGCTGAATATCCGTGGCTGTAGCCACAACAGTCGTAAATTGCAGCCCTAGTTATGATTACCAAGGCTGTGAAACATTTGTTTTAAAAGGATGCTGCTCTAACTGCAGGTGATATTCAGGCGCAGTAAAGTGACGTGGCTGATCTACTTCTGATCTCCTATGGTGTATATATCGGTGACACATCAGTCATATCTGATGGAAATACCTGCTCAGGTACAGTGCGTGTCTTTGCAATGCTCTCATGGCAGAGGTTACGTCCAATGTTAGGTGCTGTAAAGAGTAGCCAGGGTAGCCACAGCCATAGCAATAGCCACGGCTGCAGTCCCGGCAGTAACCGTAGCCATAGCTGAACTTGCGCATCTTTAGTCGGGATTTGTTTTTTTACATTTGAGGAAACCAAACACTATAAAAATACATCAGCGCTTGAGTGTTTAAAATAACTGCTGCTGTACATTACTGGGTCTTCCTAGTGCTGTCAGGCTGAATTCTGGTTCCACCGTGCTTCTCTGAACCCTGCTGTGGTTTAAAGTCAGTTCTCTGAGTCCTTAATGCAGAGGGGATGTTATAAACAGTCTGTGATGAGTCTAAAAGCTCCTGCGAGGTCTCCTCTTTACTCAAGTCATCCCTGAATGTCCCTGTACTGTCAGGCTGCATTTACACATCTCCTAAGCTCTCTGCACCCGCGTCTGACTTTTAAATATTTGGAAAAGTCTGCTCTCTCTTTCCTTACTTCCTTCCTTTCAGTTCTCTCACATGATGAGTCAAGGAACACCTTATTTTCCTTGAGTTTAGAATTTAACTGATGTTCTAGCACAGGGTCAATAAAAGGTCTAGATTTCCTCAAACCATATGACTAAAATGTTGTGCATGGTCTATGGTCAGAAGTATTTTAATCTGTCATTCATAAATAGGATGAACGTTTTTAGTAAGTCATTTCCAAATCAACCAGCAGTAGTTCTGTATAACTGTATAACTTCCCAATTCAACCTACTCCTTTTTAGATTGTCTTGCTTGTTTTTTTCCCCACTTTTTCCAAAGTTGAAGTTTACTGTTGGAGCAACTGATAACGGCACATCATAGAAGTGTCATTTTGGTGATTTTGTAGGTGACAGGACAGCATTTTGTTGGAAATCTTTTTAGAATAAATCCTTTATTTCAATGACATTTTGATGATCAGTTTGTCATGATGAAACAGGTTCTACAGGATTTACTGGCAAACGCTGTGAAAAATCTTACAATTGAGATGTCACAGCAAATAATTGTGGCTTGTTTATTAGGTATACAACCCAGATTAGGCTGGTTCTGACCAACCTTCTTCACTCTTGCATACTTAAATGTGGAATACTCTCTGCTTAAGAAACAATCCAGTCACACTCTTATGCATTCACATCTCGCATTTATAGGTGTTCTAGCAGTTGGCTGTGCATTGTGTTCATAATCACATTTTTCAAAGGCACTAATGCAATTCAGGTGTGTGTACCTGAGTGAGGGATGGGAGTGTTCCTCAGGACAAACTGAACCACAAAGCAACGTCATGCTCACCTGTGCCAACGGATACTATGAGCACAAAGAGGCTTAAAAAGCTGCATGGAGCCGCAGAGTCACTACATGGCAAATTAGAATTATTCTTTATTTAGAATTAGAATTATTCTTTATTGTCACATACACAATCATACATTTAGCCCATCCTAAGTATTGGGAGACACTGTGCTGCGCCCGGAACTCCAGTTCTGAGTGCCAGTGCACTGGTCGAGGGCACTGACAGGAGACTTAACCTAACATACATGTTTTAGATGGTGGAAACCCATGCAATCACAACTGAGCCACCGTGCAGCCCATTACATTACATTACACTTTACATTTACATCGGTGGTATAATTAATACAGCGACGTGTTTTTGCATTTATTTAGTGTGAACACACTGCATGCTTAAGACTGCATTGGATGGTATGTTAGTATGTAGCGTGTAACTGTATCTCAAACCTGATCTCATTTCCATAGTGTGTACTGTATTCACACGTGTGTATTTCCTGGTCCAGATGAGATATAGTTATCCAATTAAGATACAGTAATACCTTTTATTTTAATATCAGTGATCTATGTTTCCTTTGTTCTAAGAATCATCATTAAATGCATTAATACAGCAAGTGTGAGTCTGAGGAGAAACCATGGTGAGTCTAAATCTGCAGCCTACAGTGACAATATCACTGCTGTATGCTTTGTGTAATGACAGTGTTCAGTCTCTTGACATAGCGATTATGTTGATGGATTTTGTTATTAAAGCATATTTTGTAAAGCCCTAATGAGATTTGCAATCAAATGAGCACTGGCCTTATTTAACACACTCCACATCAATAATTTATCACAGCATCTCAACATCAAACACCTCTTTGAGCTGGTGTTGGTAATTCTATCCTCCACCCCTCCCGTCTCCCTCCCTCCTTCTTCCAGTCTTGTCATGACCAGTTATTTACTTCTCAGAAGATGAAAAATAACATCAGCAATATTTTCCAAGGCTGTGATCAAGCAGCAACCTTCCGGATAATTTTCCAGCCCCGGTGTTTTTCTCTTGCTCTTAGGCTAAAGTGTTTGTCCGTTTTCCTGCTCGTTATAAATACATTAACAGGCGTCAGGGTCTGCAGATTTCACACAACTCCGATGCTTCTAGATGGGTCTCGCCTCCCCGCCCGCCAATCTCCACTCATCCAGACAGTTTGATTACTTGGTGGCCCTTTGAGGCTGTAATGCTCATTACACACCAAATCACAACACTGGTGGAAGGATGCAAAACGGCGAGACAAGAGACATGAAATGTGGGGTGTATTCTCATGGACCAGGGAAGCTTTAATACGAAAGCTAAGGGATTACAATTTCAACTTGGAAAAAGGCCAAAGTAGCGAGGAGAGAACTTTTTAGAGTGTTTACGGGAATGTGGTGCAGGGGTCCGGTGAAGATCAGCGATTCGCCAGTTCGTGTCTGCGGCGCGAAGCAGGGCACAACGAGCATCTCTCCAGTTCTTCTGACAGTGACGAAGATGAGCCTGGACAGAAGGAACTGCACTCTCCTCCTCCTGAAAAGGGATGAGAGGGGGTTGATAGCCCAACAAACACTGAAAAGGGGACACGCAAGTAGCTGCACTGATGACGGAGGTGTTTGACTATTCCATTCAGGTGCGTTGTTTGCTCCGGTGAAGGTGGGTTATTGGCAGAGATGCAGCGGAGGGTAGCTTCCAGGTCCTGATTTTCACGTTCCGATTGTCCTTAGTCTGGGGATCAGAACCAGAAGAGAGATATCCCTGGATTGAAACGTTTCCCCCCACTGAAGAACCTGAGAATGGATAGAGTCAGGAAGGAGTCTGTTAGGAGGACCGTTACCTGATTGTGTTTGCTGGGCCTCCCTCAAAATGTTACCGCAGCAACCACATGAGGATGGAAGAATGGTGACTGGACTGGATGGAGCACCTTCTGAGAGAAACAATCAAGCGAGAGCATCAGGTTACATATTCTTTGAACCCGAGCAGTAGGTGAGGGTGAAGTTGAATCGACCAAAAAACGAAGCCCAGCGAGCCTGGAGGGAGTTTTATCGCTTAGTGGTTTGAAAGCAGGCGAAGTTCTTGTGGTCAGTCCACACGATAAAGGGGTGTTCTGCTCCTTCGAGACAATGTCTCCACTCCTCTAACGCAAGGAACTCTCAGTTCCCAACATCATAATTAAGCTCCACAGGAGACAGGCGACGAGAGAAGAATGGGGGACGTAGCTTCTGGTCAGGAACTGGAGGACTGGGACATGACGGCCCCCACTTCAGTGTTGGAAGCACTTCCCCTTTGCAATGAACGGACGATTCTGGTCTGGCTGGACGAGAACGGCGGCAAATGGTATGCATGCCTCAGGTCCAGCTTGGCACTGTGAAGCGGTTCAAAAGCAGAGTAGTGGAAGAGGATATTTGTTCTTAACAGTAGTGTTGTTCAAACCCCGGTAGTCAACACATGGCCGAAGGGAACTGTCTTTCTTGGAAACAAAGAAAAAGCCAGCACCAACAGGAGAAGAAGAGGTGCAGATAATACCTGCAGCCAAGGAGCTGTTGATGTACTTGTCCATCACCTCTCTGTCAGGGCAAGACAGGTCAACCGGCTGGTGGGCAGAGTGGATCCAGGAACTAGGTCTATGGGCACAGTCGTAGGGGCAATGTGGCGGCAGAAATAGGTCGTTCTCTTTTTATATCAAATAAAAGCACAGTGGCATTTAAGGGTTTTGGAAACGTAGCACAGGATGTAAAAGTATGACCAAGTAAAAGAAACACAAATGCAAACAAGAGCTCATGACAAATCTATACATATTTATGTCTTTCTTTCTTTATTTCAATCCTGTAACAGTACAAGAGTTGAATTATTGAGTCTGACAGTACAGGGACATTCAGGGATGACTTTGGCAAGGAGGAAACCTCACAGGAGCTTTTAGACTCATCACAGATGTTTATAACATCCTCTCTGCATTATGGCAGGGACACACAGGACCAGGATTTCCCTGCCCCTCTCCCTCCTGTTCTCCTGGAGTGAACCCCCTTCCCACATGACGAAATATCAAGATGTGCCCATCCCTATCTGTTAGAATTAGTATTACTGCTGTTTGTGATTGTATATTTCAAATTACATACTTGTCAGTTGTCTCTAAATAGAGAGCGAGAAAGTCGGAGCAGGCCTGTGGGTGCGTGCCCCTCCCCGCAGATCATCACACAAGGCGATCATTTTAACTTAATTGTTGCAGAAGAAGCGACGCCCTGCAGAAACTCATGAGGTTATTATGAAATCAGCTCCTTGTTGTGATTAGAAAAGAGCAGAGGAGCAGTTGACCGGCGCTT
Source organism: Coreoperca whiteheadi (assembly GCA_011952105.1). Lineage (NCBI taxonomy): Eukaryota > Metazoa > Chordata > Actinopteri > Centrarchiformes > Sinipercidae > Coreoperca > Coreoperca whiteheadi. Next base: position 2,819,481 of record CM022478.1, on the reverse strand, counting down.
CTGGTCTGAACAGCCGGGTTACTGCTCGCAAAAGAAATGACCTAGCGTGGCGCTTAGTGGTGTTTTCCACCTCCTCTGTGTCCCCGGCATTAGGGAATCAGAGATCTGACTTTAAACCGCAGGAGGGTTCAGAGGAGCACACAGGAACCAGAATTCAGCCTGACAGCACTGGGACGACGCAGTAATGTGCCACAGCAGTTACTTAAAACACTCTGCTGTGATGCATTTTGCTGTGTCAGAACTCAAAAAAACTAAACCCTCCATATTCATTTACAAAGTCATACCAATATCCCAACAGGGTTTAGATAATCTGTAGGGTTGGTTGGTAATCTGAAGTTTATTTTTTGCCTTTCAGGAAAAAATGTGACAATTTAAGGAAAATTACATTATTTATGTAGTTTGGGATTTCAGTTACAATGACATTTTACACATCAAGTTAACTAGTGAGATCCAGTGGCAAAGCCAGGACATCATTTCTGTGTTAGCCTTTTATTGTGGCTGTTAAGTAAAACTCAACACTTCTTGCAAACGTTTCACATTAAAATCCATCCAGTGTCTCACAGAGCATAACCCCTCCTGTTAATACATTCTGGACTTTGTCCCCCCACCTCTTATACAGTAGTCACGCTAAGAAAACATCGCTTCACAGCCTGTACGGAGAAAAGGGAATAATTAACAATAACGATGGTCTAAGACAGAGGGTGTCGTATGCTGTGCAGATTGTAAAGCCCCTTGAGGGAAATTTGTGATTTGTAAAATATTGGGCTATATAACTATAAGTGACTCAACTTCACTAACTTTCAGTGTACATTTATGGCCATGTGAGTATTTTCTAAAGAGAGACGTGGAAAAATCCCCCAAATTTCCTTTCATCTCATGTCAATCTGGTCAGTGGTCTTGCTTTTTCTCATTATCCAAAAAGTACTTCGTGACTGTACCCAATAACAGGGCTGGGTGCTATGATTTATCAGTGTCAATATGAATCAAATTTGAATGATTCATATTATAACATGAAAAAAGTATCGGTACACATTAGTCAGACAATACTTTTCCAACATAATATAACACTTTTAAAACCTCAGAATGTTTTTTAATTAAGTATAAGTGCGAAGATTAACGTGTTTGAATAACAGAAGTTGTAAAATGACAACACACCATGATTCTACTACCACAAAGCAATACCAATTAAAGTTGATAAATGACGCTATTTAGTTACAAAAGATATACACAAGCAGCTGATGGCAGGGTCTCCCTGTTTGAATTGAGCTGCAATGGGGCGATTGCTCATCAGCAATTCAGCTGTTGCTGTGATGCTCGCGAATGCAAGTGCACAATGGCCCATACCATGTATAGGAATATGGTGTTCTGTGTGAGCAAGCTTGAAAGACATGTACATATGGGGGTGGGCGCACCTAAAAATTGTTGTTTGATGCATCTCCAATAAATTCAAATTTCAGGATAAAAAACATGAATTAGGGCTTTAAATTCAGCTAACAACAGCAGCAGAACGTTGGTTAGAACATGAGAGAGGAACATTCAGGACCTTGGGTTTGTGTTTCAGTGCGGGGCCTCAGGGATTCCTACAACCTTGTAGGAACAGTGGAGGACATGGGGTGGGACATGTTACAGTGGCTTGCCAGACTTGTTGAAAAGTCTTTTTTTTCCCAATCTCAAACAGCCGCTGTCCTTTAAGATTGCAGGAGGGCTTTTATTTCAGATATCCTCCACTTTGGGATTCAGAAGCCCTTGTAGAAACGCGACATGTTCTGATGGGAGGGCAGACTTTTTTCCCTTTATTTTTTTCCTTATCTTCAACCAGTCCAATCTTATAAGACATTAGCATTACTATACATACTTGGCGGGAAAAAGAAAGAAATAGGAGTTGCTCAGGAATTTGGTGAGTCTTGTTGATCCAGAACAATACAGCAGGAACAGAGTGTATGTGGAGATAAGGGACAGATATGAGCAACATACTGTAACTTTGATTTAGATTTTTTGTAAATTGTATAATCTTCTCTTCCTTCCATAACTGAACGGCATCAATGCGAGCATACATGCGCACAGACACAAACTATAACTACGGCTAGACACACATATAACTGGACCATAGGGAATTTGCAGGAAGTTAAATGAGTTCTTGGACACACACTTAAAGCTGAGTTTATAATCCAGAACCTTCCTGCAAGCAGACATACAATACATTTAAAATATTTCCATACAACACAAATTAACATGTACTTTGAGGTACTGGGTATACTGGGTATCAGGTACAGTGCCAAGAAAAATAAAGTTAACCCATAGAAAATTACCTACATTTTTGCATAATTCATCCATAAAATGTGGTTAATCTTCATCAAAGTCACTATAATAATACACTATGTAAACTAATAATTGGCATAATAATTAAAAAATCTCTATTATAAATCCAAATATAAAATAGTACGTGAACCCCTTCACACATTTTCAGGGTTTGGCAAACAGGCAAAAGGAAAAGGACCCAAACGCAGGCAGAGATGGCAGGATGATGAGGGAAGATGTATTGTCTCTTTGGTAGACAAGCAGGCAGGCAGGTTGGTGGGTATAAATCAAAACTGAACATGCAGACAGAACCAACACCGCAATGATAAACAATTAACAAAGGAAAAACCTCAACTTAAATGCAGTCAGGTCGGGAAGGATAACAAGACACAGGTCAACCAAAAAACACAGGCGGGAACAATCAAAGCAAGCAGGCACTTATAGAGAGGAAGCAAAACTTACAAACACAAGAGGGAATGTACACATTTTAAAATATAACAGGAACTAACAGAACGTAAACCCAAAACCCTGACAGTGACAGAACAGACATTTTCCAAATTAAAACAGGAACTCCACAGCACATAAACTCAAAACCCCTTACACACATGACCTCTAAAAAGCTACTACAGGTCAAAGTGATGGGACAATGAGTTGTAATTGTAGTTAGTGGTTTGTTGTGCCATGTTCTGTACAAAACACATGAATTACTAACACTCATCCCTTCACAAGCTCATGCACATTCGCATGTGCTTTCAGAGTACTTCAGATGAAGCAAGATGGCAAAACAAAAAGGTTTAAAAAGGTGGAAGATAACCCTTAGGTTACAGTTAAGGACGTGCCACGTCACTGAGGTCACAAATGATGTCTTATCAATAAAAATAAAAAAAATCACAGGGGGGACATGGTGCTCATGGATGGGCACCATGGAGGAAGGCATTGTTGTCTCTGAAAATAAATTGTACATGGCAACCCGCATGTTTTATGATGTTACTGGTACAATGTCATGTAAAAAATTTGAAACAAAAGACTGTATTTTGTAATAAGGCAAAACAAACATCATCCTTAAAGTGAAGCTTGGAGCAGGGAGTAAGGATGCCCCTGAACAATGATTACACATTGACAAAACAATGGACTCAAACGTATTTAAAGAATTTTTACAAGTTTAAGTTTCAGGGTGGCTGTCAGTCATCTGAGGCTTAATAGAAGAGGCCAATCCTGGCCACAAATCAGCTGAGATTCTGTGACATGAACTAAAGAGAGCCATTCATGAAAGACATTGGCCAATGTGGAGACGTGATCAACACATGCAGGAAACATTTGGTTAAGGTGACTGCTGTAAAAGGAGGTTTAACTAAGACCAAGGGTTCACCTTCTTTTCCCAACCTGACTTTGAATGTTCAAGCAAAAAATTCAATAAATACACCAAAGCATGCATTTGTTCTTATTTTAATATTTCAGGCTTGTCCATTATTATGTCCGTGAAGAATATTAGACCATGTTTTATGACTAAATTATGCAAACATGAAGGGAAATCCAAGGGGTTCGCTTACTAATTCTTGGCACTGTACACCAAAATATACACCTCTACTTATGTATAAATTGCTGTAATAAAGAAAAATCTGCTTTCCAGAACAATTCTATGTCCATTTATTAAAAAACAGCAGAAAAGATCTGCATAAACACAGTTTCATTGTTTGATTGAATGTCAAATCTAGTGCTGAAATTTTTAGACGGTCAATCTTAGTTTAATATGAGGATGTTCTCTGTTTTGTAGCATTGTAAATGTAATGTCATTGGGTTCTGGACTGTTGGTAGGATAAGAAAAGCAATTTGAAGACGTCACCTTGGGTTTTCACTATCATGTGACATTATATAAAAATAAACGATTAGCAACGATCATTAGATTAATTGATAATGGAAATAATCATTTGCAACCCTAACATTTTGGATGTTAAATTCTTAGTTTCTGTCACACAGTAACTGGATCTTAGGGACCGCAAGAAGCAGCTGCAGTAGATGTCAAGAAAGGCAAAGTTTATGGTTGAAGAATCTCTTTACCACAAAGAAATCTGCTGCCTGACAATATGCATCACGACCGTGCGATTATTCACACACGCCAATTTCAAACTATTACTCAAAATAGCTCTTTATTCCCATCAACGCCCACATGGTCTGAATAGATAGCCATGGCTGCAGGGACGTGGCGTGTTTTTCACACCGCAAGGGGCGAATGCTGTCATGAGCGTTGACAAAAAAAACTGAAAACAATATGCTCTCAGTTCACACATCCATCTGGACCTCAATGTTATAAAAATTCAATAAGCACATCTTCTCGTTGTACTGGCTCATTTGCTATTTTTACAGCCTCAAAGAGCACATTTTTGTTCCTATTATCAACTCACCATTTTAATTCCAGACCTAGATTTCAGTGGTCATTACTGACCACAGCTGATTTTACCCTCTATTCGCACAAACACAATAGTATAGTAAAATAGTAGTAGTTCCTCTATGGACACTGGCATTATTTATTTCCTGCACACGTCAGCTCAGGAAGAAAGAATTAAAGATTATTTTCCTTATGTTCCATCTGTCCTTCTGTTCAGGGTTTGAAAAAAAACTCTGCTGCATGTGTCCCATACAGACGCATAACACCTCCTTTCACGCAGCCTATTTTAAACCTTATTTCACACTTTACATCCACCGAGTGCTTGACATCTGTTGAAAAGAGGCCTCTTCTGCTTTAGTTAAACGTTCACTCACAGCGGTTACGACTGTATATCTGCCAGGATCAACACAAAGAGCCTGAATTTATTGTGGTGTCTATGCAGAGTACAGTGTGAGTGCGTATGATTGTTTGTCTGTCTGTGTGTGTGTGTGTGTGTGTGTGTGTGTGTGCGTGCAGCACGTCTATGCTTGTTTATCCTTCAGGAAGTGAGTCAGTGTACATTTAACTGCGCGTATAGCTGTACGGGCATTTATGTGAATGCATGTGTTTGGTATAGTTCATGTAGTTTGTGTGTGTGTGTGTGTAGTTCGGGGCTGCACATTCTCACGTTTTTGGCGTGAGACACTCTGTAACACCACCCAAGCAAATGTCGCTTTCATAAAAAGTCACTGTCAAATGATACTAAGCCATTTCTTGATGAGAACCGTAGACTAGCTGTACAGGCAGGCCCGTATCCCAAAGAATACATTCATATTGGACCTAATTACTGATTTATTTCCAGTGCTGAGGTTGCATGAGACAGGTACATGTCTAGTTGTATGTTATGTTTTGTTGTGTGTGGACCCCAGAATGAGTAGCTGCTATTTTAGTGGCAGCTAATAGGGATCCAAATACAGAAGTAGAATTAGCACCAATGCAGGAGGTATTGTGTCCTTTATGTAGCGAGGCAGGAGGTGTGGAGGTCTGCGTGGTGGATTGGCGTGTAACATATAGACATACAATGAATCTTCACATTTTCTAACCACAACTGTGATCTTTCCAAGCCGAGCTCCATTGTTTTAGTTGCCTAACGGTAACCATACTTTATTTGCCATAATCACAACCTTTTGCTAACCTTAACAATGCCAAACTGTAGTTAATAATGGCATGCCACGTAGAAATAAAGAACTTCAAAAACGTTGGCATTCAACACTGACAACATGTCGACACAGAGTAATACAGGTTTTGCAGAATTGTCTAATAGCAACATCCTTATCTGGCAGTAGGGTCAATTCAGGTCACATAGTTCATGCCTCCCTACACAGGGCAATGTCTGAACGGCAAGCTTTTTTTTCTACAGTCCAGAAACAAGATTGGTCCATAAACCTGAGGCTACAGGGAGTACAAAAGGCAATTTCCCTGGCTGTGGTGACTTTGGTTTGCTCCACAATTTCTTATTTACTGCAGCTCTCCATCAATTTTTCAGTCCCAACTGATGCTCTCTACCGAATATTTCTTCATGAGCTTAACGCAGAGATTAATAGACGTCAGGTTATTAATTTCATGCAACACAATCAGGATCTCCACTTCACCCTCTCGGAGGATGCTGCGTGTATATGTGTTTGTGTTTTGCGTGTCCTTCTGCCTTATTGAAGTCAAATACATATTTGAATTATGCACATTTTTATGTTAATGCAGGCATTTGTTTTGAATGTGTCCCTTATTTATAACCCTGGCTTTCATAACCACTGATAAGCAGAAAAATGTCAAAGCATCAATACATTAGTGCATTATGTGCGTGTGTGTGTGTGTTTTTGTCGGTGCCATACTAATCATTGTAATGACTTTTACAGCTCTTGATATACAGAGGAAAAATAGACCTTTGTGTGAGTCCTTCCTACAACAGAGATGCCATTCATTGCCCATGATAAGCATAATAAAATGTCAACTTATCCATAAATCCTGCTTGTGTTGCCTGTGTGTCTGCTGAGATAGCAGCCCACCTCACATGGCCAACATGTGCAGTAAACAAAGTGGAGAGCTTTAGGCTTCGATTACTGTGCTATTGTATGGTGCTTTTTCTATAGTATTAGTAATATTAAATTGTGATAAATGGAAAGCTGACTTAAGTGACTTAGAACATACTGAGGTGCAGGGGCACTGGAATTACAGACACTATTTTGAGCTTGCGTCAGCTAAAGATGGCAATATTAAGATTCGCTGTGGCGACAAAGTGTTACCTAGCTACAAAAACACTGCGTCAAATTTAAAGCAACATTTGGAGTCGCAGCGCTGCCGCGGTCAAACTTACAGAGCGAGTCCCACCAGGTGGTGCGAAGCGGAGAGCAGAAGGCCCCCCACCACCCAAACAACAAAAACAAGTATTTATGTTAAGTGAATTCAAGAAAGACTGGCATTATTTTATTTTTCATAAAAACATGTATTTTTTCAGGAAGTAGTTTTTAAGTTCAACTTAAAATAGTTTGGAAATACATGTTAAAAATGCACCTCCAATAAAGTGAGTGTTGGCAAAACCAGCTGTCAGTGTTATGCTGATGCGGCGGGGGTGTTGTCGGCAGAGGCTGAATGTAACTGATAAAGTAGCTTGTAATCTAACTTAGTTACTTTTAAAATCAAGTAATCTGTAAAGTCAGTCTGACCCGGGCAAGGGTTTCAGTATTGACTTTGAAGTCTAAAACACATCCAGAGATAATTGTTTGACGCTCACTCAAACTATAGGACTGTTGAGTATCGAAGTTACTTGCCATGTCTTGCGATGCCCAAATCATGAAACTTGGAACACTGCAGGGTGCTGGAAAAGAGACTTTGGCCGATTGTCGAACATGGATTTTGGCAGAGCAATGTGGATTCTGTACCCTTGCAAAGATACTGCAGGGTCATGGGAGTTTGCTCATCCAGTCTTCAAAGACTTGAACAAGGATAATGATTTTGGTGGGTACTCAAATAGCATGGGTTGCTGTGGCTGTTACAAGCCATTGGGCCCCTGTATAACTGGAGTGAGAGCTGTATCCACGTTCTCTGCAGGAAGTCAAGTGCATTTTCAGCGGGTTTTTGACTTTACCAGGGTTTGGCCTTGTCACTGATTCTGTTTGTGATTTTCAAGGACAGAATGTCTAGGTGCAGCCAAAGTTTGGAGAGTGTCTGGTATGTGGCCTCAAGATTGCAACTCTGCTTTTTTCAGATTATATAGTTCTGCAACCATCTGAACGAGCTTGGAATTGAGATCAGCATTTGATCCCGATGACTCCTGCGTGTACCTACGAAGGTATTCTGGGTCCATCGAACTGGGAGGAGACCCCAGGAGTCACAGTGCTGCTTGCAGTCATTGCATGGTTGGGCCGGCCCGGCATCCTCGTCTCGTGTTCACAACTGTGCAATGAGCTCTGCGTTGGTTGTAGTTCATTCAGGTTATATAGTAGATGCAGACAGAAAGTAAACCAAAATACTTCATGTATGAGGGTTATCTGTCTTTGTCCGTCAAGTTGTCAAAAAAAAAAAGGTTGCATTCTCGGCAGCATGCCACTCTCCTCTCTGCTTCCTGACTGTCTTTCCTCTGCTATCTGCCCTCTGACAGGCTCATATTAGACAGGACCAGCCATTTTGATACTTGACAACACAATAAAAAAAACTCACCTCATTCATGAGGTGAAGGACGTGCTTCGGTGGTAGTTTGGACTACCTTGCTTAGTCCGCCGCCACCAAAACTTGGATCTGGATTACCAGGAAAAATGAAAGGATGGGTGGGAGAATGATTCAGTCGTGGCAAAAAAAAATCTCAGAAATCCATTTGGGGTTGATCATGTTTTTCATGTCTACAAATCTCAGCGATTGGTGGGTTTGTCCAATCAGCTGCAGAAAGCATTTATTTTGATGTTTGAATGAAAGGGAGAACTATCCTTTATCCATTGTGCAGCCTACTCGAAAGAACGTCTTGTCTCAGCTCATGCCTCTGGAGCCTTGTCAGATCACAATGAGAGAAGGGAAAATTGTGTGTAATCTTCCCACAATTGCCAGAAATCTGCCATCTGTCTTACTCGCCTCTTAAACTGTGTGCATTCAGATTTGCTCGCGCTCACTAATCCTGACTCTAAAATTAGAGGAAAATGAAATGCACACATCCTTCCCGTCCTTCTGTTTTTAAAGAATAATCACTATAACTTTTCTCTCCGCTCCCTTTTCCCCTTTCCATCAATCACTCTCTCCTTCCTCTTTTTACCTCCACCCGTCAGTCCTCTCCTCTTCTCAGATAATAAGAAGAATGCCAATGCCCTTTCTTCCTCTCTGTTGCCTACCTGTCTGAGATGTACCTTTAGAAAATCCATATTGGGTGAACAACATTTATCTGATGCTTTGGGTCATCAGAGTGGCCCATTCCTTCACTTAACTCCTCTCTCCTAATTTTCCTTTCCGCTGCTCTTCCTTCTCTTCCCTTTTCTTCATTTTCCTCTTCCCTTGTTCAATTTGCCTTGCCTCCCCTTTCTCTGCTTCCTTCTCTTTAAGTCCTTCCTCTCCTTTACTCCTCCCTTCTCCTCGTTTTTCGTCCTCCTCACCTATTTCTTTTCAAACACCCTTTCTCTATATCCTTATCTCTTGGGTTTTAGGCCTCTCTGTGGGGGAGACCTGTGTTTCGTGTCGAACTTTAGCGTGCTGAGGTGAACGGCATTCTGGGATTTGAGACCATATTATTCTAGTTAGTGCTTCAGAACACGCATTAGATGAGGAGGGAATAACAGAGGTACCCAGTGGAACGCTTTCACATGACAACTTCATGAAATATTAAAAGCTTACCCTATGGAACCATTTCTAAAAGGTACATCTCAGACATGGAGGCAACAGAGAGGAAGAAAGGGCATTGACATTCTTCTTAAAGACCTTCTCAAATCAAACCTCTTCTCTCATACAATATTTAAAAATGAACTACAAAACTTAAAAAATAAACCTGAAAAAACCACATGTTAAGCCATGCTAGCAGCTGTACGGTGTAGCGGACGCCCTTCTGCTCTCGTTCTGCGTTGTGTTGAGTCACCAGTGAATGAGGCTGGAGTTGTGGATCTATGGATTTATTCTTCACAGGGGCAAAAACACAGGCCTCATGCACCACGATTCATCTGAACCTCTCCAGCGTTCAGCTACGAGCGCCTGCGCTCACTCACAGTAGGCCATATAAAATGCATGTGTAACCCAGCTTTAGAGATGAGCAATTTGGGCTCTTTGCAGCCTGTGATCTGCCGTTGCCATAGTAACGATCTTGGCATATCGCGAGATGTTGCGTGATTCCCACACGGCAGCAAGAGTGCGCATTGGGGATATATAGGACAGGTGTGCACTGGTTGTCAGACAGGTGGGACGGCGGATAGGAGAGTGGCTGCAGGTACGTCGCTGTTTAAATTAATCGCTAATTTCATTTTCTTAACGTTCGGGTTGAAGAGTTGTGTTCCTCAATTTGTAGACGCATCCACCGCGATCTAAACTGCATCGACGGTCATTTGGTGGCCACTTAATGAAAGGAATTGGTGAGTTGTTGCTGATTCTAATTGGCGATAGATTCAGACACAGTTGATGTTATGAGTTGTTTTGTATAGGGTGTCTCAACCTTTTATAATTAATTATTTGTTTTAAATGTAGTTAATGTGAGGACTTTACTATGTATGGAGTTGATGTAATGTTATGAATTTATATTGACTATTTCTGAAATGTTGTTGATATGATTAGTTAACTATTTAAATATGGAATAGTGTTTTGATCTTTTGACACCATATAATGTTATCTTTATGTAGATTTTTGTACCAAAATGGCACTTCACTCTGTACTTGTGTTCATAATGTACAA
>CM022478.1:2792745-2807132 GCA_011952105.1 Coreoperca whiteheadi | reverse complement strand
ACATGCAGCTTATATTATACCAGATACCAAAATATATGACAGTATTAAGCACAATTAAACCAGTATAAAATAAATTTACAATAGTACAAATCCTCAAATCATTTCATCCACATTTACCCATTTTCTTCAGTGCAAAAATACCTACAGAACTATAAACTAGAAAAGGAAAATGACATTTCAAACGAGCATACCTTCACGGGGAAAAAAACGCAGTCATACACCACGACTCATCTGCACCTCTCAGGAGCCCAAAGCTGATCAAATTCGCAACACACGCGCAAGCGACTCTATTTCAAATCAAAATTACAACATTACATTGACTCATACAATGAGGGCCAGGCCACCAGGTGTATTTGCACATTAAAACGTGTATCGCTGTAGTACAGTGGAAACACATACAAATAAAACACCAAAATAACGCCCAGGACGAACGTCCAGGTATGCTATAGAAACCCAGTAGTGTAGGAACTTATTTACAGGCCGAACTAATTTTGGGGAAGTTCACAATGACAATAAAAAAGATAATAAAATAAAACAGGCACGGATGGGCTTTAAGTTAGCTGCTTACACGTTAACATGGTGATGTTAATAAAGTCAAGTTACTATTCTCTCCATCTTTTCTCCTTTCCTTTCCACTCCTCCATCCTTCCTCTCCATTCCACAGCTGCCAGCAGCAGCTTTGTGTTTTTCGTGTCGAATGCTGGCGTGTCGCAGCAAGTGGCATCATGGGAGATGAGACCGAGACATAAGACATCAGAGTGGCTTCAATTCTTCAACACCACTTACATATGAACTATTTATGTGTTCTTTTTACAGGTAAAGGGAGTGAGGATGGGGGACAGGAGGAGATCAGAGGAGACAAAGAATAGAGGGGAGAGAGCGAGAACAAGGAAAGAGAGAATACGAGGAAAGCCGGGGTAATGTAAATGGAGGAGGCTGGGAAATAAGGGAAGATAAAAGTGAAACTTGGAGAAAAGGAGTTGCACAATGAAATCAGATGGCGGTTGTAATTATTAGGGCTGCCCCCAACCAAAGACTTTCCTAATCGACTAGTCATTGCACGTTTTATTATTTATTTAATACATATTTGTGTTTTGGGGCATCAGAAAAAAACTAGGTTTGAGTTTCAGGCCTGAGGAAGAATGCTATAAGTAACATTGTTACTACGTCACAGAGAAATACAAAACCGTAATAATAAGCCTTTCAAATGTGAATTTTACAAGCGCACGCACGAAGCGAGCCGCCTGTGAACGACAATGCTAACGGCAAAAGCGGTAATCGCTCTGAACGTTTCGGGAAGAACCAGCAAGGAGACTCGACGTTTTGCTAACTGATTGCAACACGGTGCGACATCACACGAGTCTCGTTGTTCAAAAACAAAGGAATAGATGACCTTCCGACTTCACAAAAGCAAATACTTGAAAACTTAACAACACGATGGAGGATGTATACTTCCAAATTAAGCCAACAACAACTGCGTGGTTGACGGTTGGTTGACCGAGGTGGTTTTCTCGCCAGGTTTGACTCCTGGCATCCCGGGGCTGACACTGCAGCAACCGCTCGGGCCTTCCCCCCGGAGACTGATGCCAGACCTCCCTCTCACTCCCGTCGTGCGTCACGCCTCTCCTGTCCCCGCTTGAACCCGCCAGCCGTGTGTTCGTTGTCCCCGGAGTCAGAGTGACTGACCAATAAAAAACTTGGTGGACTAAGAGGCTCAATCTTTTTTAATGATCTGTGTGAATGCCTGTGCTGAACTCCTGACCTCGCGTGGGCTTGATGCCACTCTCAGACCCTCCAGTAGGGCCATTTTGGTGGTTCCCCTGACCCAAATAGTAGAAAAAACTATAGGCTCCATTGCAAACACATATTTTAAACTCACTTTGACTTATATTAACAGAATAGCACATAACGTAGACAATATAAGTATTATTTAAAGGTTGTTTTATGGGCATGGGCAGCTGTGACCTATTATGTGTCTATTAGGGTGAAGCTAGTAGCCACAGCACAGATGGCATGGCAACAACCACACTGCAGGAGCTCACTGAAAGAAGCACAGGAAATCTGAGTGTGTGGCAAACAAAAACAAAACCACAGACACCATCAGAGTTGATTTCCCAGGTTGGTGCTTTCTTAAGGAGAAGAAAGGGCTGGCTGAGCAGTGACAGAGGGGCTGGCTGCTTATTGCCGCACAGCTCAGATGCTAGGCCAATTTGCAGTGTTTTGCTGCAGAGCGCGTTAAATGGCGGCAGATTATCTCACAGAGACAGCGCATGAGGATAAGTGACAAGTGTTGCTGCAGAAAACTTGCTCAGCCCACAAGGAGGAGGAGGAGGAGGAGGGCAAGACTAACAATACACTTAGCTGCCTGGAGATCAAAAGTTGCATTTTGTAGCTGTGAAGTCTTACATCACTGACATTGTAAACAACCCAAAGAGGACAGACGGAGGAATCAGCCGAGTGCAAGAAGAGATGAAAGAGTGATGAAGATGTTGCCGACTGCAGAGGAGTAGCAGCGGTGTGTGCAGCAGAGATCAGAACAAACCAAAGCGGAGCTCAGTTGAAGCCTTTAAATCCACTGAAGTGTCACAGAACATACACACACATATTTCGCAGCACTTGTCCTGTCCCGTGCTACACGACGTGCTTTTGAAGCGGTGGGACTGTTGTGACGGAGCAGAGAGTCTTTGTTGAGCGGAGGGGGTGTGGAGCTCTACCTGACCTGCTCTCAAAAGTTCTGTTGTCAGCTGAGTCACTTCTTCACTGCTGAAAGTCTAGCAGAGGCAGCCAGGAGGGATTTAGCTCATCCCTAGCCCATAGATACCCCCTCCTACACACACACACACACACAGATAACAATGACTCACATCATGTTTCTATGGCTGAGCCTTGCTGTAGATCAAGAAACAGTTAGATGCTTTAATTGTAGTATACGCCAAAGTTGATTGTCTATTTTTTACGCCGAGTTGGCCATAATGCAAACGATTTAGATGTTGCCGTGAACGGCTTTTTACAAGTTTGATTAAGATTAAACAGTACTTGCGATATAACGTGAACGCAGCATAACCTGTGGGGTTTGTTTTACAGCCTGTCCGATCGCTCATTTCTTGCTCATTTCCATCACACGCTACAGGATGTTAGTCAGATTATCGTGCCCGGGGATCTCACGGGGAAGCAGGTGAGAACAAAACGGAGGCTGACGTCGCGGGACAGCGTGCTGTAGTGGGATAATTAGATAATGATAATTAATAACTGCTTTGCAGTGGGAACGGAAAAGGAAAAAAAAGCGGGAGCGGGAACTGGAAGTGATATTTTAATGCGTCAGTTTTAAGATCTGTCAACAGTAGTGTGCTCGCTAACGTTAGCCTCAAGTGCTAGAATGTTTACCGTTGCTTGGCAACCCCGTCAGCTCTCCTTGTAGACTTGTCTCTCATTGGCTATGGTGGTCCCACTCAGAAAGCCCTGGCGTGGTCATCCAGATTTTAACTCCTAATTATCCTGAAAGAATCTGCGAGCGGTCCGGGAGGTTCAAGGCTGGATCTCTGAACCCCTCACATTACCAGATAATCTGGGCCGAACATCGGTACCGGCCAAGGTCCCAGACCAGATCGGGGATGAATTGGCCCAAAACTCCTGTGCAACTCCTGTGGTGGTGGTGCAACACATGTATTTTCGGTAACACTTTCTATGAAGACCACAAGAATCTACGCTGCATCATGAGTGATTATTATCTGAGACACCAAAAAGGAGAGAATTACAAGTAAAATATGTCTGCTTTAGGAATGGAACCTTAATTAAGGTAAAAAACCTATATGATATATTCATGATAGTTGTTAGGGTGTAGTTTTCATACTAAGGGCGACATGTTTAAGTTTGCACTTAAGGGCTGCCACAGGAAAGTTATTTAATCTGTGTTTTTAAAGTGAGCAGTAATGAATCTCACATCATGGCAGCACATAACATGTTTCTTTCTCCATTGTTTCAACATTTCCTCTGTTCCAAATCACATTAATGGAGACCCACATTTTTTTAAATCATGCAGATTTCTGTAGCCTCTGGATCAGTCAAAAAGCTGCTGAAAACCTTTACTAGATCATTCTGGCTCAGTGTAAACCCCAGTGTATATTTATCAAGAACACAAGCACCCTCCTCTTTAATGGCATCATTTTACCCCATCAAGAAAACACAGACACTCACAAATGTAGACACATACACCGTGCCAATGTGCTTGAAGGAATGTACCGCAGTATAAAAAGGAGTAAAAATAGACGGAGAAATGAAAGGGAATGTTGTCTTGTTTCATCTGGAAAACACAAAAAAAGGTGCTTTATCTTCTGAAGGCTTTTTATTCCCTTATGAATGTCAAAGCGGAGCCTTGGATTAAGGACATTTGAGCAGAGCCACCCTGTCTGCTGCGTTCGGTCACTTTAGTCATTACGTTAATAAAGTTTGTCAAAGTGACAGAGGTGCAGAAAGTGAAACGGGGGCAGCTGATAAGATGATGCTGGCACAAATGTTCAAGAAACGGGAAGCAATATTCAGTGCAGCATAATAAATACAACACATTTAAACATGGTAATGGGGAAGTGAATGAAGGCTTGTTAAAGCACTGTTGGTGACTGACCTTTTCAGCTTTTAGCAGATAAAACTCATGAATTGCCAAAAACCTTTGCATGAACGCTAAAAGCTCTACTGGCTGTATCCAAATGAGACGCTAAAGTCACTCCAGTCAAGTTTAGGCTAAATATTTTGCAAATTTAGGTCATTAGTATACTTTAATGTAATTACTGAAGCTTTGTTTTAAACTACACGGGTTAACGTTGTTTCTTGTAGTTAGTTTGGCGTATCTTCTCTCTCCCAATGAGCCACACCACACTGATGTGGTGCGCAACCGATTTTGATGGGGATGCTGTTGTCACCTGTCTAAATACAGCAACATAACAGACTAAATGTTCCAGGCTTTGATTTGAGCTTAACATTCTGCGTGTGTGTGTGTGTGTGTGTGTGCTCTTGTACAGCCATCTTTGTGAGGACCAGTTTGCGTTTTTGACCGTGGGAGTGAGGACATTTTGGCCGGTCCTCACTTTTCAAGACACCTTCAAAGGGCTGTTTGAGGCTTAGTTTTAGGGTCAGGGTTACAATTAGGTTTAGGTTAGGTTTAGGGTAGGGGTAAGGGTCGGGATTAGGCACTTAGTTGGGATGGTTAGGGTTTAGGGTAAGGGGCTGGGGAACGCATTATGTCAACGAAAGTCCCCACAAGTATAGCTGTACAAACATGAGAGTGTGTGTGTGTGTGTGTGTGTGTGTGTGTGTGTGTGTGCGAGCGCAGCGTTTAGTTTCTGCTCTCCAGTCCTGTGCTGTCAAACTGTTTGCAGAGTTTTATCAAAACCAAACACAGCGGCAGCTGATTTCACTAATTATCTTCATTCGAAGAGGGAGGCTTCCAATTAGTGAGCTCAGCTGCTGAAACGCTTGGTTGGAACAAAAACCTGCAGACTGTTTGATGGCAGAAGACCGGACACAGCAGGGAGCATGGACCTGCTTTGACAGGTCCTTGCTGCTCCAGAATCAGAATAGAAAAGTCCAAAATGTCAAACTCAAAAACTCAGATTTTACTTTGCTGAAGCCTTCCAATATTGTACCTTCTTCTCTGACCTCAAGGTGAACCTGAACTCAAAGAAGACGCATTATTAAATACAATTTCTATGCCCCTAAAATAAGCATAATTAAGCCTTTCTTCTTGCTCTTAACATAAACACAGAAACACACCCAAGCATGCATCTTCACACACACCTTCCTGCCCACACACACACACACACGCACGCACGCACACACACACACACACACACGCACTCGTTCATCCTTCCAGACTCCCTTTTTCTACACATCTGCACACTAAAACAAAACAACCCAATTCACAGATACTGGGGGCACATCTCCCTGTTTGGAGCACGTCGGCTTTTGGGAGGCGTCGGCAGCCGGTAAGCCTCCGCTGTGAGGAGGGTTTCATCAGCGAGGATGTGAGGAAGTGCCTTTTCAATGCAGAAGCAAACAAAAAATAAAACTGCAAAAGCCCGACATGGAAGCGGCGCTCTTATCTGCCACCTCAGAAAGCTTAATCTCATTTCCACACTCGAGTGTGTTTGCAGCTAACTAGTCTGCACTGTTTCCTGTTGCTCTGCCTCTTCAGAAGTCAACCAGGGAGAAGTTTATGAAGAGGCAGAAGGGGAAGGGGTGGGGGACCCAAAACAAAAAACTTGGGCGTCATCTCCACTGTGCAACTTTTCTAGTAACAAATTAACCGGATATTGTTCTTTTCATATTCCCTCCGCGTCGCTTAAGAAATAAATCCCTGTGATTTGGAGAGTCTAGAGGGATCTGTAAGACATCCAAGGTGAGGGTCATGTGACTGACAGACGTCACATCTTACACTAACGTAACACTTCTGGCGCACAGTGTCCAAACACGTGGCGTATAGAAAGTAGGAAACGCATGGATTCTGCATGGATTCTGCATGGATTCTTGAACATTTACAGCAACAAAAAAACGGCATAACATAAGTTAGTTAAATTACGCAAACCACGTTTTGCGCGTTACGTGGCTTACATACGTCAGTGCAAAAGAAGTTAAGCTTGACTTTTGGGGCCCGTTCAATCTGAAACGGTGTACCAGGTTGGAACGACATGTTTCCGTGCCAAACGGTCGGCAGCGGGCTTTGATGTACGCTTTCTGTCATTTGGTGGGTGTGTCCGAGGTGTCACCCGATCAGCAGCAGCGTGTATATAAATAAAAAGGCAGTGCAGTGCGCCTGCCGAACGCAACAGAGTGTTCAGCGCACCACCAACCACTGGTTGAGCCATCCAAGCACCCCGACCACCGCAGACTTTCCGCGCTTTATTGCCCGTCACCCGACCTCAACGGCACATCCAAACGTTTCGCTAGAGGGGCGCCTCCAGAAACGACGCAAGAGCGATACCTACAGGATCGTAGTGTGACGCGAGCGGCCACTGGCCAAGCTGCTGTATGTGACGCTTTGGGCGCGAGAATGGCTCTGCTCTGTACTGTATGTCTGCACAAACCCTAGCCTCACTTTAAGGGTCACTCCATTGGTCTCTCTGTCGAGAAATTGTGTTGTTTGCTTGTTTTGAGGTTTTTGAAATATTTACTTCCAAGTTGTCTGCAGTACCTCAAGCTCAGTGAAGGAAAGTGAAAGTGAATTTGTGATGCTCAATCTCAACAGCAACATACCTCGCTCAGAGCAATTTTCAATGTTTTTACCCTTCAGTAAAAAACATACACATTAGCATGGGAAATGGAGAGTGAAACACAGTGGAAATAACATTATCTCTGATAAAAAAAAAATTGCAACTGTTTTACGGGTTGCCCAAAAGTGATATCCTGACTTATCTTGGCTAAAAGCATACGGGGTAACTGCTACTCAAGAGCAAACATAGCTGACAATAATGACATAACAGTGCTAAAAAGAAGAGCATGCAGTAGTTCTTCCCTTTAAATAACCCTAAAAATACCAAAAATATCCATGGGAAAATTAACACAGCATCCGGGTTGTGAGAGGGAGAATCAGACTGAACCTGTTATCTTTACTTCCTGCAGAACGTACGCTGGTCTCTAGGCTGCCTGGCACCTTTTTCTTCTTGATTAGCTGAGACCCGAATCTTGACGTCCTAACGTGGGCACAGAGCAACAACGTACCCGCTGTCGACTTGTGCAAGGGGCTGATTCCGAGGGGATATAGTAGAGACAGGCAGGAAGAACATCTGATAACTGACACAAGACATGTTGGATGAAACACGTAAGCAGCACCTATCCCTAATGTCTAGTTTAAGATGCCCTGCTGTGTTGGATCTGTTTTTTGAGTTTTCAAGTCAGCAGCTGAGCTTTTTGAACATTTAAATATCCTCCCACTTATCGATCGCTTTTATCCCCCAACTGCTGTAAGCATACCCATGTAAATTTCAGGTTAAAATGTGATTCTGCATCTATCGGCGTTGTAGTATTTTAATAACCAAATTTCAGTTACATGAATACGAGGTTGAAACTGATCTTTCTGCCCTTGAGCTGTGGTTGGAGATTTAACGCTGCAGTGCGTAGGGAGGGCACGCCATCAACAACAGCAGCCAATTCATTAAACGTTTTTCAGATCTCCACTGTTAATGGGATATTTTAAAGCTCATTTCTTCCTGGCAACGATAACAAACACTAAATACTTAATTAGGAAAATACTAAATGTTAATGATTGTCGATTGTAGGAATATAGAGTTGTGCGTCTCTCTCCACAGCTACTTAGGAAATAAAAGTCTGGTGGTAATGATGTAGGAAATATTTATCGCCACGCAGCCCATCAAAGTGTGTCTTTTAAAGCAGAAATAGGCCTACACTCCAAGTTGCAAGTGAAAATTATTATGATGTAATGCTAAATGTTTAATGCTTAGTACTAGGAGACATTATAAATATATATATAATCCAGCACAAAATTAAAGCTGCGCTCATTTTCAATGGATCACCTGAGAGAATTATCAGAGAAGTACTATAACCAACTCTGCACAGCTGTTTCTCCTTTCAGCTAATAGGTTGGGTTCAGATTTTTTGCTTTGTTCTGATAGCTCTGAGCACGGGCGGACTGGCCATCTGGCACACCGGGCACTTTCCCGGTGGGCCGACGTGCTTTTTTGGGCCGACTACAAATAATTTTTTTTTTTTTTTTTTTTTTTCTCGGCCCATGAACAGGCCCATAAAAGTGGTAGGCCTAGATCAGCGGCCCAATGTTTTTTAAATTGACACTGGGCTGCTTGGTATACATATTCAGGGCAGGGGAGCGCAAGGACGGGTGGTTTTTGTGATCTTATGTGGTGGTGGGCCGGTCTGGGCCAAAATGCCAGTGCCGATTTTTGGTCCCAGTCCATCTCTGGCTGTGAGAAACCCCGGTATGCTACCTGCCCAGCGCCAAACAGCGGAGATGAGCTGGTGAAGAAAGTGGAACACCGAGTAGCTTAAGAGATTAGACATTTATGGTGGAGACCAAAACAGCGGAAACGACTCCAAATGAATGGGAATGTTGCTCTGTGTGTGCTGGTTGCGTAAATAGTCATTTGTTTGCAAATGAGTTGTAGTCATAAAGGTGATAATATGTTATGTCCGACCTGTGTGTCTGTCTGCTTATTTTGGAGTTCTTCTGCCCCCTAGTGGCCTTGAAAAAGGAATCAGCGCAATTGTATGTCGTGATCCTCCAGTGCACATACTGTGTGTTTTTGTTTCTTTTAAGATTTTACTTTTGAAAAGCACTTCTCACTTAGAAAACCGAATTTTAATTGATAGATATTCTACCGTTTAACTCTTGCTGTCAACATGTTTGGACAAGTGCTATCAATTACACGATGACGTTTGTTAAAAATCCGTTCCACCTCTATTTTCTCTATTGCAAATGAGCTACGTGAAGCTCATCCTACTGCTGCGCTCACTGTTAGTCGCTCTGGAAAACAGCATCAGCGAAAATCCTAAAATTTAAAAGTATAATAGCCATCAAACCCCTTCGCGGTTCTGAGCAGCGCAGCCGCTTATCTGTGCTCACGGAAGCCACGGTGACTTATAAAACATACATTAGTCACAGCCACAGCTACATGAGCCACAGCTATATTGGCCTAAATACAATATGTGAGGAATGCACATTCCTCCTAGGCATGAAAATTGTCCTTTTTAAAACTTTTGGAAGAACACTAGAGGGTATACACACACACACACATTCAAATGTATTCACTTTTTGTCTTCCTAACCCACTCGCTTACAACTCCTTCTCCATACCCTGTAAGATATTATTGAAAT
The DNA here is from genome assembly GCA_011952105.1 of Coreoperca whiteheadi. Classification (NCBI taxonomy): domain Eukaryota; kingdom Metazoa; phylum Chordata; class Actinopteri; order Centrarchiformes; family Sinipercidae; genus Coreoperca; species Coreoperca whiteheadi. Next base: position 2,797,295 of record CM022478.1, on the reverse strand, counting down.
TATTTTTTTACCTATATTTACTTTTTCCTTTATATTTGCCTGTCGCAGGTCTGCCTCACACTTTATTCCAAATCCACTTCACAAACCCAAACAAATGAGCCCTGCGTTTCAAAGCATCCAGCCCACTCTCAAACTGTCGCTGAGGCCGATATCCTCAGTGGGCGTGCTTGATTTTCAGCACTCCTCCTCTGACGACAGCGTGGTGCTTCGCGCAAAACAGCCATCTTAAAGTGCTTCCCCTCTGAGACCCAGAATCAAATGCATTCGAATCTGGGGGATGAAGTGGAAGCGAACCTCCAGGAACGTCGCTTTAACACAGCGTGAGCCCGAGCCCTCCACCTCTGCTCGTTCGAACAAAGCAGATCAGACACGTAAAGGGGCCAGGGGCTCTTTTAATGATCAGACAAATCAGAATTGAATGATTGGGCAGATTATGTGCTAATGAGGGCTGCTGATGATAATGAAGGAGGATATTTTAGATTCTCATAGTGAGGCTTTCCCCCTAATGACATTTTGCTTGGGAGTTTTCCTTCCTCTGACTCTGGGTCTGAAGTTTAGGATGCCTTTCAGCCCCTTTGAATGTTAATGTCTGTTAAAGTGATACTCCTCCCAAAATCTCTTTTAAGTGTCCAACACGTTTAGGCTTGAAAGGTGACTGTGAAACATTTCTGGTTGGCTTCTTAATGGGGAACAGCAGGCTGTGATCAGTTTGGATTCATGTGAGAAAAGTGAGATAAGTAAAAAGATGTCCAAACATCCACAGAAACTTCCCTCAAACTACTCTGAGAGAATAATCCACCTCTCCTCGGTCCTTCGGTATAATCAGTATGTTCCATATGACACATGATAGTACCGGTGTTAATGCACCCAAGAAGCACGGAGATCCGATTGGCCAAACCACCTCCGGAGGTGGTCAGGGCCGCATCGTGAGCACACTGAACACACATGTAAATGCAACTGCTACCTGGGCGGAAATACGTACTAGTCACGGTCTTCCTCAGATAAAATCAAAAGTTTAATGCCAAATACAGGCAGTGTTGTGCATGAACCATAGACTGTATATGAAGATGGACGATGGAAGCCAAAACATCATGATTGCCCCCTGGTGGCTGGCTGCAGTATAGGTCATAGACCCCGCCTCCTCCATGTTAGCGGATGGGACATGAGCCAAACTAAACACTCAAAGTACTCGTCAAATATTTTTTTCCCAAAAAGAATTCGTGTCATTTATCATGCTGATGTGTGTTCAAGTGTTCTTTTTTCTGATAGGTTTGGTTCTAGCTTGCGGTTTCCCCATAAGACCACGAGCCAACAGGCGCAGAGTTCCTCCACCCAAATCAAACCCACAGCGTTGTTTTGTTGTTGCTCTTTTGGACCCGCGCAAACCAGAGGAGGACGTGACGTTCGGTTGTTTGAGCCGGACAGGGCGATCGGATCTCATTGTGGACACTGGAGACATATTATTACCAGGTGTAAATGTAATCACGTTAAAATCAAGTTAAATTGCCATCAGATTATCGTAAAGGGGTGCATGCCTGAAGGGAGCTACCGTATATTCTCAATAGGCTGTTTGAGAAATCAATGTCTTTCTCTCAATACTCGCACCAACCCTCATGAGCAGGTGAATGCATCGGTTTGTACATGATAAAGCACCACCTCCTTCTCTTCTGTCCGTCGAAACCACTCTACTCCAGCTCACCTGTTGACTGACCTGAGGAAACCCTCTTGTTTTGAATTCCCATTCTTATTTATTGTTTGGGTCCCAGTCAAGTCATTCAAACAGTTACTGCCTCAAGGAATGCAACACAAATAGCTACTTAATAACCCGTGTTTATTCCCCTTGTTAAATGAGTGCCAGTACACTCTTCAGCTTGAGCAAGCAAAGTACAAGCCCATAAGGTCCCACCATCCTTGTCTTCCACTGAGCAAACTCCTCCTATAGTACAAAATGTGTTCACCTGCAGCCAGAGGCCGAACAGTAACAATAACAGGAGACAGTAATTGGTGATTTGTAGTCTAAAAACATCAACTCATATTCAGTATGTTTTGAACACTGCAGGTGTTCACAATTTCCCCCAGGTGCCCTCGAGTAAGACACTTAGCTCCAGAGAGGGTTTTCGGTTCTAAATGTAAAAAGTTACGCTGTATTTCAAGATTATTCCAAACACCTTATAGAGGAGGTTAGTCTGCTGTAGGCCTGAAACTAAGACTAATGTGTTCGGTATGCTTCAAACAAAGTGCTTGTCACATGGTCCAGCGGCATCTGAAACGTCTACCCTCACACATTTCCAGTGTCGGAATTGTTGTGGTTCGGTCTGACCATTTTTGTGTTTTTCCGAAACTGACTATTTGATGAGCCCTCTCACTTCATGCACAAATTGGTCAGTTGTCTGGCGGCGTGACAAGTGCTAACATGCTGATGGTATAATCTTCACCATCTTACTTGAGTGTGTAGATTTGTTAAATAGCACAAAGCTCGAAGTACGGCAAAGCATCAAAAATCTTGACCCGATAGTGGCGTTAGATGAAAAGTCAGGAAATCACCTAAACTTACTACAATTTATCCGGGTGGGAACGTGCATCTCTATACCTAATTCATCCAAGAGTTGGTGAGACATTACACTGGAAACCACAAATGTCAACGTCATGGTGGCAAAAACGTAAAAGTCAAGGGATAACCAAAGTCAGTAGGATACATCATCTGGGACCCATGAATGAACCAAGATCCACCTAGTAGATGTTAACATATCTCATTGGATAATTGAAAACTCTGACCTGCTGGTAGTGTGGGGGGATCACTGATTTCTCAGACTTTGTTGACTAAATGTTTGCGATCTGCACTAAATGGGGGAAGCAATATCTCGTCTTCCCGCTTGCGCCTTCAATAAATGGTGCAGCCCCACTGCGACCTGATCAACCTCAGGCATGTTTGGATGGATCGGCAGATGTGAAAAACCGCCAGATAGCCCGATTGGTCTGGGGCCGGGGCGCAGGATGTCGTAAGCAGCCAATGTTAATATATAAGTACATAAATAAAGACAAAGTGCTTAATGAACTAACATGTTGTGTTATCGGGCACATGTGACCTTCACAGCTTGAAGAAAAACAAAGGAACTAAAACTAAAAATAGAACCCTTTCAACAAGAGAAAACACAATAAAAAAAAACTCAACCTCCTATTTAATGTAAGCCCGGTTTTAGGTGACATGCTGACATGACTAATAGCTTCATTTAACAACTAAATACAACTTGTGTGGGAAGACAAATGTGACAAGGGGAAATAAATTAATCATAATGCAAAACACTTGAGATAAACAGAGAGTGAAATAATGAAGTGTGCTGTGACACGCACTGCACTGGAAAGGTGTCAAATTAAGACAGTAAGAAACTAAAATGTCAACATTAATTTGTCCCTGGAAGATGGGCTCAGTGCTCGGTGCCTTACCAGTTGTGCTTCTTGTAACATTCAGACGGGAAAATGCATCATTTACAAATGGACCAGAGTCACTTTGCTCAAGCATGAAGAAGTCTCGAGTCATTCTGTACAGCCGCGATGCGGATCATCTCTTCTGTTTCGTAGCGTGCGCTGGCAGCAACAAGGATGTCCTTGTCGCAGTATGCAGTCCCGCGGTTGCCCGCTGGGGTCGACTGGCAGCAAGGCCGCCTGAACTGAATCCCTCTCTTTTATAGTAATACGCCCACAGGGTGAAGACTGTTCAGCAAAGGGATTTGGCCACAAATGCCTATGAAAAGGTCATTTCTCACTCACAAGTGCTGCCGCTGCGTCTGCTTCTGTACATGTAAAACCTGTCTCGAGTGATATCCGTCTGAACAATCTGACAGCCACTCCAACCTGTGTGTGTGTGTGAAAGAGATGTATGTATGTATATAGACATATATCAAGAGAGAGGAGAGAGAAAGAAGAGAGAAAGGGAGGTCAGACTATCAAGGGAAAGTCAGCCAGCTGTTTTGGCTCAGCAGCTCCAACACAACTCAATCACTGAAATGGGTGAAAGTGTGTGTGTGTGTGTGTGTGTGTGTTGATGCGCAACAGAGAGAGAAGAAGTGGAGAGAAAGGATGATGGAGAGAAAGATAACTTGTATTAAAAGTCAGCTCACCACTCACAGATAGTAGATAGTTTTTCTGCTAAGCCTCCTGTCTGTCTGGAGTGATTCACTGAGAAGTTACTGAAGACTGATACACATTTCCTGTCCTCACGCTGCGCGTATAATAGGCCACTATTCAAAGTTAACAGTTGTAGACACTAAACTTGACAAATTCCAATGACAAAAATCCCCCCACTTGAATACATTATTACTTTACAGTTCTCAGTCAGCGTTTCCCCTAGAAATGAGCCTAGAATTGTCAGGAAATATGGAAAACTTTAAGCTCTGTTTAGGTAGACCGAGTCGATATTGTTCGAGTAATGTAAAAAGCTCACATGAAATGGGGAAACCTTCCTTGATTATGTTAAAAGCCCTTAATTAAAGAAGTTATATGCAAATTTAAAAGTTAAAAGTAAGTATGACTTTCTCTTTATCACTAAACAG
>CM022478.1:2759890-2790816 GCA_011952105.1 Coreoperca whiteheadi | reverse complement strand
TATATATATATATATATGTAAACATTGGCAGCAGCTTGGCAGAGGTGCCTCTGCCTAACTCTATGCTTATATGCTGTCCGTTTGTGTTTATGTATTGTTCCTTTGAACCAATAAAAAAAATAGACACAAATAGACCTAAATTATTTACAAAAGATGATCATGGGGTGTGAATATTAGTTGATGATATCAGCAATGGGTGCAATGGATGGATGAGCGGGAAAGGTGTATGTGCAAGTGTTGCAGGCAGCAAAATGATTTAACCAAACCAAAAGCTGAACGGTGGGGATCCTAGGAGCAAGAGAAGTGCCACCACATCACCTTAGTAATGGCCCTCCCTGACTGCCAGCTCCTGCAGGTAAAGGGCCGATCGAAACACTGCAGGCAGAAAGGGAGGGGCCGTAACACACTTGACAGATCTTGCGTGTTTGTGTGCGATTGTCTACTTCAATTAATTTTGTTCTGCTGTCTGCAAGTCTTGGATACATTAAAAACCTGCTTTTGCTTTTGTACATAATCCTTATTGGTGGTAATGAGAGCTTTGAAGTGGAGGCATACATGTCACGCTGATGATAAAGCAAACACATTCACTTCCTCCACATCAAACAAAAATATATTAACATGAAAAGTGGAAAGTGTCTTTTGAGAATTGATTAGTATTTGGGTAAGTTTCTGTTATTTCATGTTGGGTAACAGCCATATTTCATGCTTCCACTTGAAGACAAAAAAAAAGCAAATGCACATTGCTGAAGAGTATTCTAGAAATATGATACTGAAACCTTTCATAAAGTCTGAAGCCACTTTTCAGTTATTTATGGGAGAAAATGGACGGACTGTGCCATGTCTGTGGGTACTTTTTCAACGCATGCATTCCCATCTCTGTTTATCACATTATTCCTTTTAATGACGGAAAAATGCCACTTCAAGAGCGTGTAAAAACTCTCTCGCAGCTTTGAAATTTGCCAATTCTCCTCCACTTTGCCAAATTCGCCACATCATAATTGGCAAAAACGTCCTCGGATGGAAAACGAAGCGACAGACAGAGAACGAGAGAATCTCAGAAAGAAAAGGAGAGATAACTTGAAATGTGGAGAGAGGGGAAAACGGGGAGAGAATTTGAAGCATCTGAGAGTTGGGCCGGCTAATTAATTTCCCAGTAGTGCAGCATATTTGCTGGAGGCCATGTAAACACTCTCCTCCCCTCCATAGCATGGCTTTTAAAGGGATCAGCTGTCTATTTAGCTACAGATTATCGCTCTGTGGGTTTATCTCCTACCCTGAGAGCAGAGGAGAAGGAAGACGAGGACAATGGTACGGAGGGAAGAAGGGAGATAAGAAGGTAGAAAAGGAGGAAATGTGAGGAGGGGGAGATGTGAAGGAGATAATGAAGAATAAAGAAGAAGAGAGACGATAAAATACAAAGTAAGGGAAGAAAGAGAACAGAACAGACGAGTGACGTAAAGGGGATCAGACTGTGGAAACAGAGGAGAACTAAAAGATCCAATGACGAGTAGAAAGCAGGAGAAAAGTTAAATAAGGAGACAATAAGAGGAGGAGAGTACCCAAAAAATACAAATATTTACAGTAGTATACTTTCGCAAATGTACTTATTACGTAAAAGGCTTTGGACTGTGTTGTTACGTAAATAACGCCGCCAGCAGCCAAGAGCTTCAACAGTGAGCGAATGCGCAGAAAAAACAAACTCAATACTTCAGATCCGACGTGGTCAATACAGTCATCCAAGCATGAAAAATGTTACAAATCTGGCTTTGTGACGCTGTTAACCTAAAAGGAAAATCCAACAAAACCACCGAGTGTTGTCTGATTTGGGAAAAAGGATACGTTGTGATGTCCAGCTAGAGGATGATGGCTCAGCGGTATTATAGTCTCAACCTCACCCACATCAATATCATGCTCTATTGAAGGTCCAGTGTGTAGGATTTAGTGGCATCTAGCGGAGAAATTTCAGTTTGCAACCATTTAAATACCGCTCGTCTCACCCTCCCCTTCCAAGCGAGTAGGAGAAAGTACGGTGGCCGCAAAACTCGTGGGGGAGAAAAACAGCCCTATCTAGAGCCAGTGTTTTATCCATACTGGGCTACTGTAGAAAGGGACCCGCTCCCTTTGATAGAAAGGGACTATTCTAAGGTAACAAAAATACGATTCTTTTTTTCAGGTGATTACACACTAATGAAAACATACTTAATAAATATTATATTCCAATTCTGCCAATAGCGCCTCCTAAATGTTACACACTGGACCTGTAAAGCTCTATTAAACTGCGCACATATGTTGCAGAACAAGCTTGGAAAGCTTTTAATGGAAGCAGCCAATTTAATGCACTGCAAACATGGCAGATAGATGGAGGAAGATGGAGGTGTCAAAAGCACATTTTTCTTTAGTTTTTTAACTGACTATACACTCCCAAAATGTCCCACCTGCCCACGTCTTGTGTACTGCCGACTCAAACGAGAATAATATGGACTTAATAAATTAATATTCTGGGGCTGGATTTTCAGGGGGGAGTGGCCGGATATGGGAGTGAGGTGAATGAGACAGGAGAAAAAGTCTGAAGGCATCTGGTGGACAGGTAGGGAATGGCAAAGAAAGGGCCTGGGGAAGTGGGAATGTGGCCGAACAGAAGAACAGAGGGACCAAGTTCGTGATACAGAACATCATCGCCCCTCCCCCGTCAACTCACAGTAACTATTAATAATTCATGAATTAACTTTCAAGCCGGCATGTCCTATGAGACCCAACAGATGTACTAAAAGTGTGTGTGTGTGGGTAAGTCAATGATTACTTGTGTTTTTGGCCTCTTTGTAAAATAAAATTGGGACATAAAAGTTCCAAGAAACGTTCTTGTCAATGCAAGCTACTGGTACACACACTCACACCTCTTTTTAGCCTGGCGGCTGCTGTTTAACATCGGTGAAGATGAAGGTTGTTTTTTTTGCTTCTCTCTCTGTCTCTTGACAAGTCAACAGTTGTTTTGATGAAGGTGAGGGTTGCGTTAGATTTGATTTCCCTCTTGCTCTCTTTTTATAGCTCTCAACCTTTATGTAACCCCAAAAAGCCACAGACAGATGAATTAAACTTTTTCCCCCCATTTTTCTACTGTTCACAACTGTATCTACTGTAGCACCCGGGTGTCAAACCTTCTTAACCTCCACAACTAGAACGTTTTCCAGTTTCGGTTGTTGCTGTACTAAAGATAAAGTCATTAAAAATGTCATGCATTATTAAATTTAAATTTTTAGGTCATCTGACAATAAATATAGAACAAAAGGGTTGAGTCTATGCAACTGCAAGTCGATGAGAGAAAGACTGCTGTTTCTGCTTAAGCACCGAACAGCAGTTCGGAGTAACCGGCCTTCTTGGAGTCTTGGGGTGGCATCATGGAAAGGATACGCCAAAGGATTCTATACTTCTGTTGGGGGAGTTCACTCACATGGGCAGCGATAGAGATTACTGGAAGGAGTGGAACAACCTGCCTGATCTGAACCGGAGTTGTGCTGTGTTACTGGACTTCTGCCATCTGATCCTTGTATAGCCACAGTGAGAGCTGTGTCCGTATCCTCGTCCAAAAGGCAAACATGTTTTCAGTGGATGATAGCCTCTGCCAGGGTTGTCCTTGGTTACATGGCCATGATCTTAAGGCGCAGCCGGGGATGGGTGAGTGTCCGGTTTGCGGACGTCAGCACCGCATCTCTGCTTTTTGCAGATGATGTGGTTCTGTTGGCTTCATCATAACGTGACGTTCAGCAAACACTGGGGTGGATTGCAGTCGAGTGCAAAGCGTTCGGGATTAGATTTACCAGCCGATCTACGTTCCAACCTCACCTATGTTCACAAGCTTTGGGTGATGACCGAAAGAATAAAATTGCAGATACAACAAGCAGCCGAAATGTTTTTCCTCCACACCCTTAGAAATAGGGAAAGGACACCTGACATCAGACATCCGGAGGGACCTTGGAGTAGAGCCGCTGCGTCTTCATGTCGAAAGGTACCAGTTGACCAGTTGAGATGGTTCAGGCATCTAATTAGGGAGTCTTCTGGGTACCTTCTTTCTGAGGTTTTCAGGCCATGTCCAACTGGTAGGAGACATGGGTAGACCCAGAAAACACTGGAGAGCTTGTATATCTCATCTGTTTTGGGAACGCCTCGGAATCCCCCAGGAGGAGTTGGAAAAGGGATTACCTTGCTTAGCCTGCGGCCACCACGACCCGGCTCTGGATAAGTGGAAGGAAATGGATTGATGGATGGATGAATAGACTTATATACATTCACGAGTGAATTCATGCACCTTTAACACACCCTATCACTACACAAAGCGATAAGTCAATCAGAGAAAGAGAGTGTGTAAGATAGAGAAAGAATAATAAAAAGACAAAAATGAGTGGGGGGGGGGGCTCTGGTTGGAGCAAATGTGCCTTTTTTTCATAAAAAATAAAAAACAACAGAACTTAAACAAATGGTAGATAAACAAATGAAAAAAAATAGGTGCAAAAACACATGCAGCAGGGAGCCTCTGATCCCTGCTGGGGCAGCTGGCATCGCCCCATCTGCACCTGCACGCCTCCATCCACTCCTCGGTTCATCAGTTACACTTCAATCTATCAGCTACAACACCATAAACACCCATCTAAGTCTCAGTCCATCATCTACAATATGCCCCAGTTTACTCCTTTATTATCGCCTCTTCATGTCAGTAAGAATAGGAAAGAAAAAAAACAGACAAACAGCAACTCCTTAAATGTTAAAGGAACTAGAATAGAACTGGTTGCAGTATGAGTACTCATAATTTTAGCAGTAATAACTGCAGTAGTATTTGCATTAGTAGCAGTAATAATACTTTTTTTTTTCAAGCCATCATATTATTGTAATTTAAACTTCAATGACCATTCAGTGGGTCAGCTTTTTTAATTAATTATGGGCAGTTAACTTTGTGGAGATGTCAAAGATAACAAGTGTCAAGTAGACTTTGAGGGAAATGTGTGTAAAATGAAGCACTTCTGGCATATATTTTCATTAACATTTCTGGCATATATTTTCAGCGGTACCTTATAGGGTAACCTTCAAAATAAAGCTTCCTCCACAGTCTCTCATTGCACATGAATACAACCGATATGTTATATTTACTTAAACCTCTTAAGTCCCAACCTATCATTCCAACCTATCTTTCCAACCTATCCTTTCACTGATAATGATATTTTTTTTTAGAGTAGAGAAAACACTCTTGCTCTCTATAGACGGTTCAATCTAATTGATATAGAAAAACTATTCAAAGTTATAATTATAGTACTAGACCCACAAATAAACATTTGAAAAAGTAAGTTTGATATTTCTATTGAGCACACCTGTTGAAACATTTATCCAAGGGATCAGAATATACACCTCACCCTAACCCCACAGTTCTCATAAATATTCTTTTTTTATTCACTCTCGGCAGTTCAAAGATATTTAAGGCATCTTTTCAAAATAACAACGCAAATAAATCAAAATTGTGTGACAAAATTGTAGACTCTACTCGAGAATCGTGATAATTCATCCAACACTTATGACTACATTGGCTGTGCGAGGCAGTGGTGTAGTCTACTTGAGCATACAGTCGGTACCAGTGATAAAAATGTTCCAGCTTTCAGTTTTAATTGACAGTAGGCACTTTGGGTAATGTTTTTGTCAAAAACTTTCCAAACTGTCTAGCAAACACCAATCGATTTGTTAACATCTGCGAGAACAGGTGGTAGCTGCAAGAGCATTATAATTATCGAGGTCCCAGAGTCCTGTTTGAAATGACACATAGATTGATCAGTGGGGGAAGCATACACACTCTGAGCGTCTACACAGAAAAAAACTTGTGAATTTCTTTCACAGCACTGCAAATTGTCTCATTGTCTCTCCGTCACTCCAAGTCTCTAGCTTTTCTCTATATGTTTTCTGTTTTACTTTGGTCTTTTGTCTGTTCTGTCCTTCCATCTTTCATGCTTTATGTCTTGACTTCTTTGTTTCTTTACTTCCTTCTGCTTTTCTTTCCTTCCGCATGGTCTTCATTCTTTCTTGCCTTCACTCTCTTCTTCCTTCTCTCTTCCTTCCTTCTTCCGTCACTTTCTTTCTTTCTTTTCATGTTTACCCTCCTTTCGTTCCTCATTATCCTTCCTTTCTTTCTGTCCGTTGCTCTCTATGTCTAAACCAGGGATTAACCTGGACTATACACACACACACACACACACACACCTTTGCAAAATAAATTAACCACTAATGAAAACACTCAGGGTCAGGAATGAGAGACTCAATTCAATCTCACACACATACACACCCTGGCGTTTCAATTACATTACACACTGGTGGCTAATTGCTGGAGCGATAGTTTCTGTAATGACTTCTCAGGGAAAAGCGGAATTAACATGCAGAGAAAGTTCCAGCTGCCACGATTGGCCAGCGCGCGCGCACACACACACACACACACACACATTATATAAACATATACACAAACTATGACTTACACGTGCAAAAAAACAAAAAACAAAAAAACACTTGTACACCCACGTCTCGCGACCACACACACAAGTGCGAACTCACAACAACAAACACGCGCGCTCGAACACACACAAGCACGCCCACACAAACATTTTGAGTCGTCACAGTTCAGCTGAAGGGCTTTGGGGACGGAGCCAGCGAGGCTGCTAATGTTGCCGTCTTGGTTTATGGTTATTAAAATGCCTGGAAATGTCTGTAATGAAATAGCTGTGGATTAAAGTTTGGAGGGTAATGCGGGAAGGAAGCATGACCGCTCTTTCATAATGGAACAAGGCCCAGAAGGCTCAGCAGATTATTGGTTTTTATTTGGAGCTCTAAATGAACAGCAGAGCAACATGGTGGGTTTTACCACAATCATGTTTATCCCGCTGATGTTTTGTAGCTTTGGTAATTATAGTTAAAGGGTAAGTTACAGAGTTAATTGTTTTGCACCAGTGATGAGAAACTGGGCTATTTGTGGGGAATAATTTCTCCTCCATGTTGTTTTGCATATCTGTCGCTCTTTTTTTGCCTAAAGAGTTTGATCTGAGAAGAAATCCGCAGCTCTGAGTCTTACTATTTTGGTGTTTATCCTTTCCTTACTCGAAATAACAGGTAACGAAAATATTTTACATAGTACAAGGTAGACTGATGTGCTAACTGAGTTCCACATATGGCAAAAATGGAACAAAATATGGCAGTTAAGGAGCAATTTGAGCAGGTGTGTTTTTCACAGTTAGCTGGTTCAAGCCTGTCCAGGCTCATATAGGAGAAACGCCATTTGGAGTTTCCGTTTATTACATACTGCAAGTGGCTCCCAATCTTGGGGTTGGGATCCCCTAAGCGATCATAGATCGTAGATCTGAAAGAGCCACAAGATCATGAACAAGTAAGAGGAGATTACTAAGTAATATTTGTTTGTGTTCTTTCAGATATTTCTCTCTATGATCAGACCTATAACACTTATTGAAATTAACAATCAAAGAAGGTAAAAGTCAGTCTTTGCATAACGGGCTCATACTGCAGCTCATATAGCAAATATTTAAGCTTCGACATGGGGTTCCGAGTTAACTTGATATACTGATATATAACTGATATAATACAATGTGTTGAAAGAGCATGTATAGATAAAGGTTCACTGTGGAGATGTTTTTCTATGAGCGGGTCCCCGGTCTGTATCCACGCACGCATGCAAGTCCCTCCAATGGTGTCACGACACTATTGCACTGATCAACAGGTGGCGGTAACACGCCAAGCTATGCTGCATGGCAAGACAATGCTGGATTTAAAATACTCAAAAATCTGATGTGCAAATGTTTTATGAGGAAGGAAACGCACTCGTTGTTAGAGCTCAAGGATACACATTTGCCGAGTCACACTGAATGTAAACGGAACTTTTGTTGGGTTACAAGAAAACTCAGCAGGGCCCCTTTAAGTAACGTGTCTAAAAACACTTGAATGAAATTAACAGAAAATATTCTACTCTTCCAAAAGGTCAAGAATGAATGAGCCTCCAATTCATATATACAGTACACTAAATGACTATATATTTCTATGTTAAGTAGCTATAAACTACATACTGACATATAGTTATCAGAATCCGGTTAAAACAACAGTTACATATATGCATGTAGTAAACATGGTCCAGTAGGGCAGTTTCAGTATGTCTCTGAGCTTATTATTATGTGATGTTAAGCTTTATACTGCAGCTTTATAACTATATTCTTCCTATTACTATTCCAGCCTTAAAGGCAAAACGTCAAACTAGTGTAACTGTAAGGGCGGCAGGAGTGAGGGAGGTGGACAGGCCCGTCGGCAAAAATGAGACTTCGCTGTGTGCATGAACGCTCAAAAAAATAGCTTTCCCACTTGCAGTGATTTTTCGCACATGTGGCAGATCTTGGAGATGAATCTTTTCTCTGCTCCTCATAATGAGTCATTTCCTGCCCATCAGCAGCAGCTCTTTCAGCACAGCCAGAGGGGAGGTGATGGAGCTCAGTGAATGTAAATGAGAAAAGCACAAAGAAGTGATTTAGGTGGAGCTTTTTTTCTTCGATGCACCTTGATATGTTGATATATGATATGTCAGGTACAGTTACGGCCATTTGAAACACACCCAACGAGGTGGAGATACCATAGACCTGTCTGCTGTGGGCTGACACAACCTCAGACAACAAATTCAACTTGTGCATCTGAACATACAGACAACAGGTGGTGTATGTTCTGGGAATGTTGTCGTCTTTACAGGGCCGATGGCCTCCACCCAACATGTTGATAACCAGCTCATGGATCAATGGTCTTCCAATTCCTCCTCCCTTCACTCCCTCCTCTCCCCTGACTCACCTCTTTTGGAATTCACTGACAACATGGAAGTGCTGGTTAATGCTGGCATTAAACTCCCCCTGCCCCCTGAGCCCTGCCACGTCGTCAGCCTCGCGCTACAACCGAGCACACTATGTGAGATTGAAGAAAGAAATTGTGCAGCATCGTAAGCCGTCCACATGCTGTCTTCATGCTCTACCAATAAGCCTCTTTAAAAATGTTTTCAGCTGCTTGGTGAAAGATTTACTGCAGATACTCAATAGCTCTCTGTCGTCAGGCCTTTTTCCTGATGTCTCGAAAAACTGCAGGCATCTGGACACTCCTAAAAAAAGAGAAGTCTGGTAACATCTGTGATTAACAACTACAGACCAATATCAAACCTTCGCTTTGTAAGTAAAATATTTGACAAAAATGTTGTCTATCAGCAATTAAGTACCTTTTTCCCCTCAAACGGTCACTTTGTTATGTTTCAGTCTGGTTTCCCGGCCTCACCACAGTACTTGAGACAGCTTTCAGTAAGGTTCTGAATGATATTTGTTGATATTTTATTTATATAGATCAATACCACAAAATCAGAATTTTGCCTCAAGGGGCTTTACAATCAGTACATGTCTTTAGACCCTTGATGCGGATGAGAAAAAACTCCCCCCAAAAACTTTTTAACAGGGAAAAAAATGGAAGAAACCTTAGGAAGAGCAACAGAGGAGGCAAACTGAAGATGAGGCGTCAACAGAGTCAGACTGTCTAATGTCAACAGGGAGGTTATTTCAGAGGAAGAGGGCATGAAGGAAAAGGCCCTGCTGCCAGCTGACGTCTTTATGACTGGGGACAAACAGGAGGCCAGTATTCTGAGAACAGAGAACATGGCATGGGACATACAGTTTAAAGAGGTCAGATAGGTATGAAGGGGCTTGCCCATTTATAATTTTGTAAGCCATTAGAAGAACCTTAGTCCAATCTGACATGAATAGTGAGCCAATGAAGGGAAGCTGAACTTGGTGTGATATGATCAATTTCTTTTAGTTTTAGTTAAGATTCTAGCTGCAGCATGCCGAACCATTTAAAGCCTTTTAGTACAGGCGCGTGGCAGGCCTGACAACAAAACGTTACAATAATCCAGTCTGGATGACACAAAAGCGTGAATTAGGATCTCTGCATCAGCCAAGGACAGAAAAGTGGGGCGGCTGTGGCTTGGTGGCAGAGCGGGTCGTCTACCAATCGGAAGTTTGACGGTTCGATCCCGGCTTCCCCCGGCCATGTGTCGAAGCATCCTTGATCAAGATACTGAACCCCAAAATGCTCCCGAAGCTGCGCCTTCGGTGTGTGAATGATTAGTTTCATTTGTACTGATGGTCAGTTAGCTCCTGCCATCAGCGTATGAATGTGTGTGTCTGGGTAAATGTGATCTGTAGTGTGAAAGCGCTTTGATTAGTCGGACGACTAGAAAGGCGCTATACAAGTACAGTCCATTTACATTTACAAAAGACCTAATTTTAAGGGACTACAGTCCCACAGATTATCTCTGTAAGAGAATTTCACAAATAGATGATTGAATGTGGCTGAACTTTCTCCAGCCTAACACAGACAAAACTGCGTTAATTGTCTTTGGCACAAAAAAAGAAACGATGACTGTTCATCTCATCTTCGTCTCTGACTCTGAAAACCAAAAACCAGTGCAGCTTTCTTGCACATATAACCACCTATCTATTAACACTGTCCACTTATTTTGTCATCAACTTACATGCAGAAAAGGTTTTACTATATGATAGTGTGTATTATTTTAATTAAATACAGGCAAATAGACTTTACATTGGCTTTTAGTTGATGGTTTCCCATTAACAAGGTTGTGTGATGTCGGTCAACTGCTTCTGTATGACGTCGAGGGTAGATGGAGTAGGAACTCTGACTTTGAGTGGCGTTCCTTTGTACGTTTTCTAGTCGGAGGTTCCGAGGAGTTCCGAGTTGCACTAGGTGAAGAGCTGACTTGAAACTTACCTTGGTTTTAGATTGCTATGCAGTTCTGACATGTGTTCAGTAATTAGCCAGGTGTCTTCAGATCATCACACACAGAGATGAGGCGCTGCTGGCATGTAATTACAGCTGTCTGTCAACTCTTTTTTTTCTTTCGTTTCAGATATGAAATTCTTGTTAGATAAATAAAATTCCAATAAAGAGTTGTATCCCACTGCAGAAAAGTGACTGTGGTGAGTTGGTGGATTTATTTGAAAAACACAAGGTGTGGGGTCAGAGATGTTCTTGTGTGTCTCTGACTCACACTTTAATCTCAACATGTTTCTGTCTGACTCCCTCTCAGTTCTCTCTCCAGCTCTCAATTCAACTTTTGGGTTCGCACATAAACACACACCCGTGAGTCAGCACTCCTCCCGCACAGAAACACACACACACACACACACACACACACGTTGAGTTAACTTCTATGAATAATTAAGAAACTACCATATTTTATTTTGGTCGACTCTCGGGGGAAATCAGTGGATTGGACGGCTCCCTTACACTGCAACTCAACTGTCTCTCTCTTTTTCTTCCACTCAAACCTAAAACTCTCACACAGTTGCGCGCGGCTCTCCCTTTCTCCGTCTCAAAGCCACACAAGCTTGAGGTTAGTTGGAGTTTAGTCATTATAAGTTTGAAAATGTTGCTTTTTTCATCACATTTTCACTCTGTCTTTCCTTCTGTGTTCGTTTTTCAGCCCCACCATCTTTCTGACTCTTTTCTCCTCTCTTCCAATATCAACTCAACCACGCTTTACCACCATGATGCCATATAAATGTACTGTATATTACCAGCCCGCTTTGCTTAATGAAAGTGTGTTAAAGGGTCAGTACAAACAAATCCCCAGAACATTAAAGCTAGGGGTAGGTAATGTATTTGAGAAGCATTTTACATTTGTTGAAACTCTCTTTACATCCCGACAGTCAGTCAGTAAATCAAATGCTCTGGGGGTAGACTCCCGCCTGTCTACCTAACTACCTGCCTACCTGCGCGCACTCATTGAGCATGAAAAATGTGTTTTGCAGAAGTGGCTTTGGAGGGAGGCCTGAAGGGAGGGGGTGGGATTGTTTCGGTTGGAGGCTTTCAAAATCTAGCTGTCTACCCTACCCTCGCTTTAAAACATAATGTGTTAACCACACGAAACATAGAGCACATCGGGAGTAGGTTGGATGTGGTGGAGGGAGCTGTGGTAGCAAACAGCATTGGCATTAGTGTATCCGCAGAGAAACCATGCTAAGTGTCAGGCTATAACGTCTGCACCGGGTGTACTGCTCCTAAAACTGCAATCATGATCATAAATCAATGTAATTGATCACTGATCACTATGTCCCTGAGCTCCTCAACTGTCCAAAGTACTGAAACAGGCAAGAAACAAGGAGATAATTGATTACTGATAATGCCCCTGAAAACTGTCGGTTCGGCACTGCAGCCACCTTCACAAGTCAGCCCGCGAATAACAGAACTGTGCGACTGAGCGCTTCTCTGTGTAACTGCGACCAAGTCATGGTGAGTGTAGCTACTGTATGTTAAACTGGATTCAATAATCACAGAACGTTCGTTATGATAACATTAGCCAAAAGCTAGAAAGCCGGACGCTGTGACGTCACTGTTGGGTGTGGTCAGACGAGAAGCAGGCTTCAAACTTTCAACCTCAAAGGGCAGTAAAACACCACTTTTCAGCCTGCTGTTAAGTTACTCTTTAATGTATATATTCAAACATAGGGATCACACTGTTTACCCAGAAGCCTCACGTCAGCAAGCAGATGCCCAGCTGACGTTTCCTTGAGATAAAACTGACTTGTCGCTACAGTTGACCCCATGGCCGTGCACGAGAAAAGATCCCCACATGGCTCAAATATGTGCCGAGAACACACATATTACAAACGAACCAAAATCAAGAGCCATGGTGACACTTTTATGTATACATTGAAACTGTTGGGCTTATCTTCTTGTCCAAGTAAGGCATCTACTGTTGTTAATGTCTGACAGCGTTTGATTTTCTTCTATTATCATCAGCTGCAGAGTCGCAGGCTTGCCAGAGGGGAGCATTTTCACAGGAGGCGAAATTTCACATCACACCGGCACAAATCTAACCCCGCTACCTCAAATTTCTTTATAGCTGAGCCAATAATTTCGATAACACTGCCAGGTCCTCTATGTGTGTGTAAATATGTCACCAACTGTTTACCACCAGGGCCAAGCTTTTCATATTAGCACTGATATGGTACTCAGCGTTCTTTATAGCAGTGCCAACCGCTGGCTAGAACAGAGCCGGCGTGTCTGCTTCTGTGTAAATCTTATCACAGTCTGCCATAGGGACAAATGCAGCATATTAGCATTGACGCACTACAATAACAGCATTCATGGCCGCAACGGTTTCCAAACACTGCAAATCAGAGACCAGAGGGAGCGTGACAGAGCAGGAGGTAAGACAAACACATAGAGAGTGAAAAAGGAGGCAGGCCAAATAAAGAAACTAGAAATTAGAAAACAGGAAAGCCAGGGAGCCAGAAAGAGGTGGAAAGAAAAAGGAGGATGGTCCAACAGGAACACATAATGTTAGAGATGAAATGGAAATATAAAAAAGGGAAATTAAAAGAGGCAGTGAGTCCAAAAAAGAGAGAGGGGTTGAGCTGGGCATCTCTTGGCTCTATCTGTTGTCCAGAGAGGCCAAGTTTTCCCATTAACACTGAAAATCACAGCCAAGCCCCATCATTCTGTCTTCACTCAGAGCCACACAGCAGCTTTACTGCTGACAGGCCACTATGGAGATAACAGTATCCATCGTAATAACAGGGCCAGGAGGTAAAGGCTAATATTTTTGGACCGTCAAATTTGGACGTCCTTCAAGCTGCCCACTGCTGTTATTAGAAGCACTGATGCCTGTTATTATCCTACATGTTATTTAAAATGCGTCATGATCCTGGCAACCGGTTAAACCTTTTGAAATGCAAAACACAGATGGGACTTGAAACTATGCACAAATGTAAATTTCTTTAAAATAGTAACAGTACAACGTTTCAGTAAATATGCTCCATCGCTTAGCTGAAGAGAGTTAGATGAGAAGACTGACACCACTTTCATGTGTCTACAGTAAATATGAAGCCACCACCAGCAGCCGAATAGCTTACCTGGAAACAGGACGTAACAGCTTGCCTGGCTCTGTCTGAAGGTCAAGGCCAAGAAATAGTCAGACACATAACCCACCGTAAAACCATGTGTCACTTTTACACTTTGGGTTTTAGAGGTGTGGCAGGCAGGTTTTGTTACCCTTGGACAGAGCTAGGCTAGCTGTTCCTCAAGAAAGTAAAGAAGTGTATTTCGTATAACTGTCCAACTATTCCGTCACTTGTAATAAAAGAGTTCACATTTTAGTCAGCCCATACAGCTTCAGCTTTTTTTTGTGATCCGGCTGTTGTCCTTAATGGGTTTGCGAGGGTTCAGTATTAACACTACCATGGGTGTAGAAATCTTTTATTCTGACGAACTCATAAGACGCAACAGTGCCTCCGTTAAAGTGGGTGGTGGCGGTATGCAGCCTCAAAAGCAATGGTTGCAATCAGCCATAAAATTGAAAGAAGAAGAAGCAACTATGCACGGTTGATAACCATGCTGCAGTCAAGCCATTCGTTGCTGGCTTCATCAAACTGGCCGCCCCTAAAGTTAGAGTGCATCCGTATTCTGACCTTTATGGTAAATGCATTGAAAGGGCCCAGAGCGAGCTGACAGGGAGGACAGACTTCTGACAGATGGGGAACGAACATTGCATGAGGTAAGGTGGGAATATCAAATAATGGTTATGTGGGCTGCCACCACAACGAAATGTTAGTCTGCAGTAGTTCCTTTGGATTTTCACTGATGTTTTTATGCAGACAGACTCACCGTGAATGATCAAGCAGGGGCTTGATGGTTTGCTCAAGGACACTTGGCTGTTGCAGAGACTGACAGTGAGATCTGCTGGGTAGAGGAGCAACTCTTTATTCACATTCCTGCCTTCTGTGCTTGTTGTTTCAGAATTGACTTCTAAAATGAAGCATCAGCCATTGAAAATAAAATCCTGCCACCTGCCTTACAAATGGCTGCTAGCATGGAGGCAGAGCACATTAAGGCTGACTGGTGAAGTCATTTGTGTTAAGAGTAATAATCATGACATTTTTGTTTTGCTACTCTCTGATGCAGACTAATGTAGCATAATGATTAAATATGAAAGCTATTACACCTGATGCTCTGGACAGCAGGTGCCCGTAAGGTCTTCCCATTAAAAACCCTGTGCTGTTCCGTAAGTAGTACAATTTATGTGTGAAGTGTTGGGACAAAAGCTTAAACTTCATCAGTGGAATTATCAAGAACAAGGATATTTCGGTTGCTTAACTGTTTGAAATACAGAGGATCTGTAGGAAGTGCAGAGGAGGAATATTACAACGATGAGGGCCAAACACCAAAGAGGGAGAGTACATCAATTAAACACAGTATCAGAGAGGTGTTGATTCTGTATTGCATTATGCAGAGAGGTGTTTCTGTTTAGCCTACTCTCATGTGAATGTGGTGGACAAAATAACAGAAACACCGGTCAGCAATACAGTTCAACAGCACTAAAAAATGCAGCCTCCAAAATGATCATACAGTCCTCTCAACAACAGTTTTAACACAAACTGAACATTATAACCGTCATGAAGGTAGGCTTTATTGCAGGACTGTTGTAATAGACTTCATTAGGTTTACCTGGGTCAGTCAGTCAGTCATTTTCTACCGCTTGCTCCCGTTAGGGGTCGCGGGTTTACCTAGGCTAATTCGTTGTGGGTCTGTCTCACGTCTCATTCCAGTTGGATGTATCCAGAATACCTACACAGGGAGGCATCAATGGGGCATCTTGATAAGATGCTGAACAACCTCAACATGAATGATTAGCAGTTCTCTCCTCTGGCAAGGCAAGGCAAGTTTATTTGTAGTTTATTTCAACAACAAGGCAATTCAAAGTGCTTTACATAAAACATAAAAGTAACATAAAAAGACATTTAAAAACACTTAAAGAGTTCAATATAAAGCCGAAACAAGATTAAACAGGAGAGTAAAATTTACAGTGCAGGGTAAGAAATGAATCATTCTTTGAGTTATTAAAAGGCAGCGCCAAACAGAAAAGTCTTCAGCCTTGATCTAAAAGAACTGAGAGTTGCAGCAGACCTGCAATTTTCTGCTTTTGGGTTTGTGTTCTGTGAGTTCCTGTTTTATTTTGAATATGTCTGTTGCTGTCTGGGTTTTGAGTTTACTTTCTTTCAGTTCCTGTTTTATTTTGTAATTTGTCTGTTCCCTCCATATGTCTGGTAGTTCTGCTTCCCTTCCTTGAGTGCTTTGAGTGTTTTCACCTGTGTCATTTAGTTCACCTGTGTCTCGTTGGCTGCCCTTCCAGAGTGTGCATATAGTCTGTGTGTTCCCCTTGCCTCCTTGTCAGTTTGTTGAACGTCATTGCTATGTTGGGTCTGTCTGTCTCCTGTTTTGCCATTGTCTACTAGTTTAATAAACACCACTCATGAACCTGCCACCTTTGTCTGCGCTTGGGTCCTTTTCCCTGTTGCTAACATTTTCTGGGAGTTTTTTCCGGATATGTGGTGCATAAAAACTGAACACTGCTTCTCCATGTTTAGTTTTGACTCTGGGGACTGAAAGCAGACCTGTCCTAGACGACCTAAGAGGTCTTGATTGTTCATATCGTGTCAGAAGATCAGAAATGTGCTTCGGCCCTAAACTATTCAGCGCTTTATAAACCAACAGTAGTATTTTAAAATCAATTATTCGATAGACAGGTAGCCAGTGTAAAGACCTCAGAACTGGAGTGATGTTGATATATATATAAGTATTTTTCTTTAATGTTTATTTTTTGGGCTTTTCTCGCCTTTATTGGATAGTGACAGGAAACGTGGAAGATAGAGAGGGGGGATGACATGCAGCAAATTTGCCACGGGCCGGAGCCGAATCCCGGTCCTCTGCAAGGATGACTATAGTCTCGTACATTGGGCAGTTTAACCGAGTGCGTCCCCAATGCTGGATATATTTTTAAGGTGGTAATAGGCTGACTTTGTAAATGTCTTACTGTGGCTGTTAAAATTCAGGTCTGAGTCAATGACTACACCAAGATTTCTGGCTTGGTTTGTGGTTTTTAACATTAGTGATTGAAGCTAAATCCTTTAATCGTTCTTTATTGGTTCCAAAACACATGACTTCAGTTTTATCTTTGTTTAATTAAAGAAAGTTCTGGCACATACAATCATTCATTTGTTCAATGCACTTACTCAGCACTTGTACTTGACCAAAGTCCCTTAGTGATATTGTTATGTAAATGTGTGTGTCATCTGCATAATTATGGTAGCATTTTTTTGTTTTCCATAATCTGAGCCAATGGGAGCATGTAAATGTTAAACAGAAGACGCCTCAGAATGGAGCCTTGGGGAACTCCAACTCTGTGCTCCTCCTGAAAGTCTGAGCTCCTCAGCCTGTCCCTTAAGGCTAAGCCGAGACACCCTGTGAAGGAGACTCATTTCAGCTGCTTGAGTGGTCCAATTCTTTCACTACCGCATGCTCATGATGACTGGTGCTTTGTTTATACGTCACACTATCTGTCTGAAGGAAACCAGATACTGCCCAGGGACTGTGGAAAGTAGCTAGTAGCTAAATCTGGTACAGGATCTGGTAAAACTGCGATATATTGACACCCTCCCACCTGTCCATAACGTACACGCTCAATATTTATACAGTCATTCCTCTTTGTAGAGACGTTTGAATAATAGATCCAACATGTTGTCCGGCACTGATGCTGACTTGAGGTTTCGTAGGGGGAGGGTGAACCCAGTTAGAGGTGGCAGACAACAAAGACGGGAGCTCAGAGACCCTTGGGTGCCACAGAGGAGATCAAACAGACATCAGTCCTGGTACTGCAAGAGCTGGGAATACATGAATACAGATACTGGATGGGGTGAGATGCAATGGAGGGGGAGAGCAATCAAGTGAGTACAGATATGTATGGACAGATGAATCCGCAATGAATTTCTTAATGTGGGTAATCAGGTTGTCACCACAGCTGGTACTGGGATAAAGAAAAAGAAAGGAACAAGAAACAATAAATTCATTGATATTATTTGTAAAAAACATCATAAGATAAATCTGTATCATAGATCTGTTAACAAAAAGCAGAAGAAAACTAAATTTCCAACATGATAGATTGTCTTCCAGAGCCTAACCCACCTAAGCTAAGCTAACCTAATTGATTATAACTTAAGACTTCCTGCAGCTGCATTACAGTAAAAGCTACAATCAATTATCTTTGAAATTTCACTGTGGTGCTGCCATAAGAATGAAGCATTGCTGGAGGGAGCCTGAGAAAAAAGGATTTCATTGCCAACGACTGATTCCCTTTGATTGTTGTCCTTATGACAAATTAAGAACAATCAAAAATAAGAAGTGTTACATTTGCATTGACAGCGATGAACATAGCAAATTCAAGTAGCATTCACATGCTACTCTTGTTCTTTAGCAATAATATGTTATGAGATTTATTTTAATTTTAAACCCAAGTTAGCTGACTGGCTAAGATTTTTGAAATATAGGGGGAATGAGGGAATGTGCTGTATTTATACAGGGAATCGCTTGCATAATTAGCTTGGGCAAATTAAGTACCAAACTCAGTGCAGGGGGTGGGCGTTAATGGAAAATGCAATTCAAGATTCACAGCCTTAAATTCAAAACCCTCTTGTAAGTAATATTATTGTTTTATCTGTTTGTATGGTGGAGTGTGGTCACACACTAAAAACAGTCAATTTACTTTGGCGATTCTCTCCATAGTCAGTGAGAAATGTGTATCCATAAGGTTTGTCTAGTTTAGAAAACTGACAAAACAAAATATGAATGAATGCGTGTTTCCATCCACTACTCTTATGTGAATATTGGGAAATTATCGCGATAAACTGCTGGTGGAGCTTATTCTACAGTCAGATGTCATTAAATCAGTGCACAGAAAAGAGAGCCAGTCAAACCTCAAAGGGCAGAAACGATGTAGAAAACGTATATATGTAAATATGAATTAATTTGAGGAAGGGTACAGTCATCTTATCCCAAAACAGAGATCTGATGTTTTCGTCTGCTGCTATTTTTCGAGTGACGTTTAAGTCACATTCTTCATGTACGTACATCATGAATTATTCTCTAAATCTGTTCCCGTTACAATTTGTCACACTTTGCTTTTGTCAATGCATCAACTTTTCTACCTCAGCTAAGCATAAAAAATGTTTTTTGCAATATTTCTTTCAGTTTCTGGCGTTCCCAGTCAATTTTTTATGTGTAAATTGAAAATGCACATAAAAACAGGTGGATAGAAATGCACCAATACCATTTGCAGTTAACTAATGTTACTAAAAATTTACTCAATATCGTTGTTTTTTTTTCGGGAAGTCATTCCAAACATTGAATGGACAAAGTCTAACTTTTAAGATTGTAAGATTTTATTACACATTCAAGTAAGCTCAGTAAAGGAAAGCAGTTCAGTAACTGATGTTGCACCTTATTAACTACAAAACTGGCAACTGGAGTGGGGAAAAAAAACAGTAAAGGAAGAGCTCATGTTAGTTTATGGTACTACCACATAAGTCGACATCTCTGTTCAACAATGCATTCGCCAAAACACAAATGCCATCATCTAGTAAGCACAATATATCTCTATGTAGCTCAATCATTTTTGTCAACTGGTCCTCTAGCATACACTAGTATAACAGAATGTGATGGTAACATAAAACCCCTATTTAAAAAACGCCACATGAAGGAACTTTGAATGTGTTATTTTTTCAATATGACCCTGGATCCTCTGCTAATGACAGGTGCTGCTGATTTTCAGGTTTGAAATATGTCATCAGTAATGTCAACCTGCTGTTAATATTTTGTTAAGGCCACAACTGCCTCCTCTGTACCCACAGGCTGAATAATTAATCACTGCACTTTACACACACACACACACACACACAGACCCAGGTGCACAAATACATGACAGGAAACATAAATTTACACAAACGCGCATACACAAGTGTCCAATATTTGTTTCGAGACACACACTTGTATTCGCATACAGACACACTCAGACAGAGGGAGAATCACATGTTGCATGCTGAGGTCAGAGCAGCTGGGGTGTAAATGCAGCCTCACACTCTGAGAAAGACCTTTCTCTGATAACACACTGAATAATTCATACTGTGGGGGAAAGAGTGTGTGCTCATGTGTGTTTGTGTACCTGTGCCCCACCGTGGGGCAGCAGGTGTGACTCTTTCGCATTCCAATCCATGATTCGTGTACTGCATCCCCACCTGCAAACAGGAGAGAGAGGGGGAGAAAGGGTGAGAGGCTGTTGTCCACCGGAAACCATTCACACTCATTGTGTGTGGCAATGTCAATATGGAGGGGCCATTTTCCGCAGGGTTTCCTCCCAGTTGGACGTGTCCATATTACATCCACAGGGAGACTTCCAGGACACATCCTGATCAGAGGCTAAACCCCCTCAACACTCTCTCTTCAATATAAAGGAGCAGCTGTTCTCCTCCAACCTCCTCCTGGATTTCTCAGCTCCTCACCCATTCTCTAAGGCCGAGCCCATGACCACAGGTACGGCTTGGAGCATAAAAGACACACCCAGAACACACTGACATATTCAGGCCAATACGGTAAGCCCACCAGATGGTATTTATTCTGGACATTGCATTTAAAAATGTCTTGTTATATTCGAGAAGGCAATTTGACCGTGGGTGCCGTCCACCTTGTTAGAAAAATGACCAGAATGCATCCCCCTTGTTTTCCATCCTCTAATAGCATAGTGAGCGCAGGGGCAGAGGGGTTTTTAGTGAAATGTGTTAGTCTAGTCTGCATGACTCATTGATCCTTTATCTGACTGAGGTTGATGCGAGTTTGAATCTTTGGCCCCGACCGTGGCTCTGAAATATCAGTGACTCATATCAATAACTGTGCTGTGAATTGATAAAACCATGGCGCTGTCCGTGGTGCTGAAGTAGCAGACATATTTGTAATTGCACCTTTTTCTCTCAGTCCACTTTAGTCTTGAATCTATAACACCCTCCCCTCCCCCCCCGGAAGAATGTCAGGCAGCAACATTACAGATGCCGGGTCGGAAATTAACAGAGCTTGGAGCAAAAGTGTCCTTAGATGCTCATGAACGTGTTTTGTTGTTGTTCTCACTTGGTATTTTTCAAATAAAACTAATCTTTGTGCCTCAAATTGAGTGTTTATTAGACAATATAATGTAATAGTTATATTGTACATTCTCTTCAGAGTTTAGTAAATGTTAAATTAGTTTAAGGGGCAAAAAATAGGCTACCCTCTGAAAAGGGCAAAAGGAAGCCCTCCTACCCCCTCCACCCTGCCTCTCTCCTCCTACGTGTCCGTATGGAGGGGAGGGGGGACGGAGCTTCCGAGGGGGGAAAGTGGCAGGAAGACTGGAGGAGGTCAGAGGCACACAGGAATGCAAGCAGCATCGCCAGCTTTGTGAATTTGTGGCATCAAAAAGAACGGGAGGACAGCCCGACCTTTGTTTATTATTCAAAAAGAAAAGGACTGGTGAGAAATTAGCTTGGATTTGATTCCTGTCCAGGCAATTAAATATGCGTGAAAATCCACTGGTATTGTTCACACAGAAGTGTTGTAGAAAATGAGCAATTTCAGCGACGCTCATGTAATTACTTTTGTAAAGAATGAACAGAGTCAGATAGCAGCAGCAGCAGCAGGGCAACAAGGTGGAGGAGAAGGAGCAGGTAGTTCAACAGCAGCAAGGCCAGAAAGAGGTGATGAATCAGGAAGTTCAGGCAGATGGATTCTGAAAATGATAAGGGAGGAAAGAGCAAATGATGATATTCCAGAATGCTCGACAGAAAAGCAGGATCCAGGATTGGATCATGGTAAAGGCGGTTGCATCAGAGATAGCAAAAGGCACACAGCAACCATCTCTCCATAAGAAAATGCTTTGCCAGATGTATTTGAAGACACTCTGAAGACACAGGAGGCAGTGGAGTTAAAGATCTTTTAAAAAGTTGCACTAGAACGCGCAAATATGAGACATGAGTGTGCAATTAACCAGAGGTTGTTTGCTGGAAGTCTTGAGCAAAGAATGGGGTGTCTACCAGGCAAGCTGCAGGGCGGAGACAAATATCAGCAGGTCCTCGCCAATATCAAGACCCTGCAGCCTTCCAATTGGCCAGAGGAGTGTGGGGTGAGATATGCTGAAGCAGAGGTGCTGGAGCTCTGCATTTCTTCAAGCTTGAGGGTCGAGAGGCGCAGAGAGAGGCATTAAGGGAATACATTGACACAGTCAAGGCCAGTGGTGAGAAACGTAGGCCTCCACAGGAGCTAAAGCCTCTGCTTCAAGCAGTCAACACGCTCGTCGTCTCCACCGCAGAATGCCAAGGTGACTTCAGCCAAAGGAATATTATAGGATAGAATGAGCGCCTCCCTGGAACTCAAAGGCTTATCAGCTTTGATTCCCATTAAATGTGTTGGTCCTCCTGTGAAACCTTTTTCCTCAAGACAATGTGTGAAACCACGTCTTGGCTAGCACCCTCCGGGCAAGAGCACGTGAAAACAAACAGCAACACAACGACTATGAGCCAATAAGGAGTCTGTTATGAGCATCAACAGCTTCTACAGAGAGTGTTGCATTATGGGATGTCTGCAGCCCTAGTCACATCCACTTATAGTGACTGTTTTAAAGTTTGTCAGTCCTGAAAGTGCTAAACTATCCCAGTCTCACCTACGGCTCCTATAACATGTTTTGCTGCCACGGAGGAAGCATATGCTTGACGAGGGAACATGAGTGGAAATGTTCTCTCTGTGTCTTTACTACAGAAAGAGACCGAATCAACTGTCAATTTGCCAAGAATTACTACTGTCACATGATATCACGAGGAGCATATGTATATGTACCATTTGGTCTGCGAAGGCTTCAGGATTCCTCAGGAGGAGCAAGGATAAAGGTGTCCGCACTTCCTTACTCTGACTCAGATGTAGCAGGCTGTCTCTTGAGTCTACGCCAATTGCACGGTTAGTTTTCGTGCACGCCAAGGTAGTTTTTCCAAGCCATATATTTCCATGTGTCATTTAGGCCTAGTAGTTTGTTAAGGTTGTCGTAGACAATTTGGAAACTATTGTCCATAAAGATCAGATTTAATGTGGCGTTAATGTGGTGGAGGGGAGTAACAAAACAACTCTGTGCTTGCGTTTGCAAAGTTGGAGTCCACATGTGTGGCCACGGGGTCAGCCTCCTACCTCTGCAACCCTGAAAGCAAATAGCCGAAAACGAGCCAGACCTGCTTTTGTCAGTTAAGTGTGGAGAAAGTGTCTTATACTTGGACCTTTTAATTTGAATGACTTTGTCACGTTCTGTTTAGGTTTTGTTGTCTACAAAAGAGACTCTGTCTCGACATTTCAAATATTAAAAAGCAAAATTGCATTGGCTTTTGAGGAGTCTCAAATTCGCTGTCAGAGGAGGACAGAGCTCACAGGGAGATCAAAGTTAAATAAAATTCATAGGACGTTAGGACATACACATATTTAAAGATTACTTAATACAGAACATTGTACAAACAAAGACACACTCCACTTACACAAACATGCTCAGTGTTTTCTTCAGATACTTAGATAGTAGCTGTATCACTATAATATAATCGGACACACAGTAAACATAAACCCTATTAAGACCTGGATTAGCCTGATGGATGATCCTCATTGTTGCACATTTAAAGTACATAGAGGAACGTTGGCTGTATTCTGGCAAAGATTAGAGCAGATTTGTTTGGTCTGACAATCCAGAGGAGAAAATACTGACAAGATCCTTCAGTGGAAGGGTTGACCAACATGAGCTGATTCCTCAACTCAATCAAGCCTGGGTTGGTGACTCGAATCGAACTGACTTTGATTTCAGCTGTGAACTTGCTAACAAGCCAAACTTGTGTCGTTCCACCTGTGCGTTCCCGGAGGATCCAGCGTGAAGCGAGAACCGTTCTGCTTCAGTTGAATTCCCATCCTGACGCACGATGCCCGTCGGCGACTGCTCCTGTTGCGGAAGCGTCCTAGAGCAAGACACTAAACCTCCAGGGAGGTTAAAAAAAAAAAAACAAGAAGAAGAAAGAAAGAAAGAAAGAAAGAGAGAGAGAGCAAGAGAAAGGAAGGAGATGGATAGAGAGAGAAGAAGACGGAAGGATTCAGAGAGGAGTTGTCTGCTGAGGTTTGTCAAACCGTTTGTCAGGAGCCGTTTCTTGTGTTTGTGCATCTGTGTGTGTTTGTGTGACCAGCCTGTGGCAAGGGTAGAGCTTACACTGAATATTTAGTGTTCTTCTATAAATAACACAGAGCCTGCTGTGTGTGTTTGTGTTTATGTGTATAGCAGATAGGCGCCTGAGCAATGGAGCAAGTGGAGCAAATGCATCCCCGCTATTCAAGTAGGGGGGGGCAAAGGTATGGTTTTTCGACCCCACTTTTTTGTCTTTTTAAAAATAAAAGTATCTTCATACAGTCCCCGCAATCAGGTGGTTACATTTAAGCAGCCTGTATCAATGATCCTTTTACTATTTTCAGCAAGTGGCAAAAACATGTAATAAAAAGATGACGCATTCCTGGACCACCCTTTGAGTTGGTTCAGCCGAACCCGTCGCTGATGGTTTGCCACAGCCTGCTTTGGCTGTCAATCACCATCTGTCAGTCCACACAGCCTGACTGTTTAGAAAAGTGAGATACATGCCATTTAGCCTAACTGCGATCATGGACTGCATATAGGAAAAGAAAGGCTGGCGTATGCTGAGTGGACCTCCTTGGCCCACTGACTCCTGCCAAACTTTAAATCAGCGTAAAGTAGGGTTCACAGACGAATCAAAGAGTCACCTCTTTTAAAGTGTAACGTGGCTATTAATATTCAGCATTAGCCCCGTTGGTTTTATTATTTGGGATGTAGTGGAGGGCAAATGCACATTAACGCAGTTTACCCACCTTTTTCAAATGCAACATAGGGTTTACTCACCTTTTCATGAGTTAACCATTACCTAACACTGGACAGTCAGCCAGACATTTATAGTTTCCCCACCTATTATTTTATTTTGTATTTTACCACTGCATCCCGTCTGTGATTTTGTCAAATTACTGTTATTATCTCAGTATAATTTGCTGCCCCGCTCTCTCCCTCGCGCCACACAACAGCAGACCAACATACAATGGTGTTTCCCAAATTTCTCCACCCAACCCTGCTTCACCACAACCAGCTCAAATGGGATTTCATGAGCCATGCAGTTACATTCAACAAAGTGAGGAGCACACAATCTCATAATGTGTCATTTTTAGTCATCGAACTATAAGACTGAGTAGGACTTGTACAAAATTATGAATATTTTGTTTTTTGAAATGTATCCTCTATATACCTCAATAAGCAGGTTAGGTGGGTGTAGATATGCGGGACATTCGTTTTGAATGACGTTTTGTTTTTATGGGGGTGGAAACCCCGGACCCCGCACCAACTATGTATCTTTCCACGTTTGCTCCCCAACTTTTGAACCTACAGTAACCAGTTGCCCGAGTATGGCAGTACACCTCACCACACCTCTCCCCATCAATCACACACTCAGACAAAACATACCTGAGTGTTACAGCGTGCACATAGTTTGCAATTAAGATTTCGCTTTATTTTTAAGATAATAAGGTTGAAACAGAACAGCCTTATTTAGAGCTGCAGTCTGCACACACACACACACACACAGAGAAAATGTTTGGAGGTGACACAGATTAGTGTGTTGTGGTGTTTCCAGCTTCTTTATGGTCTTTATGATCTATTAATGTTGAATGAGGACAAATAAAAAACGTGTCTCCTTAGTGTTTGGACCGCCAACAGGTTTAGTAATGTGGTTGCATATATGATAAAGGAAGCGGTGAATAACTTGGCATTTCCTCTGCCAAGTCTGATATTTTCTATTTCAGGACACCTCACATGTGCATCGCGGTCTGCCACTGTTGTGTGGTGGCGAGATTCAGGCCCCAAATGCTCGACTCAGAGATTAGAGCTGGAAATGAGCGTAATTGGTCCCCTTTTACAGGATGATTAAAGGAGCGCTCTGAAAAGTCTGTATCTTGATCTATTGTGGAAGACGGCAGCTGGAGTCAGCTTCTTGGATTCACGCTGGAAAGAAAGCATGAAAACACCCATAAAAACTCCTCAAAAAAGTCCTGCAACATAATTAACTTCTCCTTTGTTTGTTATTATTAGTGTGTTCCAAACAGTCATAATCTCCCAAAATATTCCATAATCTGGCTAAATACTAAGCTTCTGTTTGTGGCTGCGCTTGCTGTTGTTGGTCACAAGCAACAGATAAGAACTGCTAACTCTGCTAGCAGCAGGTGGCAGACCTGTTTAAAAAGCACTCCGTTGTTTCAGTATTACACTTTCAGAAAGTTTGGAGACTTGCATGAGGCAGAATTTAAATATAAAGGGCAGCTAAAACTGAGGTATCCTAACTTTTAGTCCGTAGTGTGGGTCAAGATCCAAATACTCTGGATCCTGAGCTCTCCATAATGAACGTCGACAGCATCTTTTTATTGGACTCTCCCTGCCTGGTTAAAGCCCGCATCTTTCAATCTCTGTGCCCCAAATTCAAAACGCAGGTTTGCAGTCTTCAGGCCCAAGTGGAAATAACCTTGATGACGTCATCCGGGTGGTTTTCCCAATCTTGACAAAGCTCCCCCAGAGCCATAGAAGCCGTACTGACATACTGAGTGGAACTCGTGACTAGTAAATTGACTAAGACATGTGAATTCATCTTAAGTACAGTGCAAAGCACAATAAAACCTCTTAGTTTTGAGTTGAACATATAACTATACATATATGTTATATAGTATATATAACTATATATTAGAATGTGTGCTTTTTATGTATGTTTTGTTTTGTACTGTGTACTGGCTGTGTCATGATGTCCAAGACAAATTTCCCAGGAATGTGACAATAAAGTATATTCAATTCAATGCAAAGCTAGTGTTAGTGTCACACCCTTCACACTGAGCTGAAACAATTACAGAACCTAATCTTGATCCCAGTCTAAAATATAAACATGTGAAATGCGTGACGGTTACAGATTTTTAACATTATTCTATTTCAAGATATCCAAGAGGCACCTTGTTGAAAGCTGTGACGTCGCCACATAATATTTTAGAGGCGATACAGCTTCTGACCATTTCTGTTCTGAGACTCTTCAGCTGGGTGATAATCTTCGTTCTTTTTCCTTTTTGGCCTCTCACTGGTCTTGGCTGAACTGGGCTCCGTTCAGTGTCTAAAACACAAATGAACATGTGCCTCAGATAGCCTCTTCAGCCTGCCAGCGTCTCCGAGTCAGAAAGGATTTTTACACCCACGTTTTCCAAGCTCTGTCTTCTGAGTGGCAGACCAGGTTTAATGCAGGCGCTGAGTGAATTCTGTTTAGAATTATGCTTTCATATCCCATAAATATGGCAATAAATCAGTCGCGCTCTGCTGCAGTGTACCCAGGGGTCTGAAATGACAATTTATTAGGTTTACAAATCAGGTGCGCAGTTGAGGTTACCAACCAGAACGCTGCAGGTTCTGCTTACTGAGAGTCTGTGACTATAAAACTAATATCATCCCACGTTAGAATTTCCCTTTTGATTTAAGAATAATTCACAATTGTGCCCTGAGAAAAGTCCTCCTGCCAGGAGACACTTCGCACCGATTCCCTTCGTCTTCCTCCTGTGTTGCTCCTGGACCGTGGAGGGAGCTCAGGCTGCCTGAATCACAAAAACCTTTAAAAATCCCATCGTCAACTTCACTCTTAGACTTTATACAACAATCCATGAGTTAGTGCTTCTTTTACATGCATCGTTCCCTTGTTCTGTATGAACCACATTGATATTAAAAAGGTTTTGTTCTAAAAGAAGTAAATAAACTAAATTTCGCCGTTGCTGCTGCTATAAAAGAAAATCATATTTTTCGCTTATTTTTCATCATTTTTGGTGTCTGAACTTCTACTTGTAGTTTGGTGAATTGAACTTCCATCTGCCTGTGGTCAGGGCGGGCCAAGTATCCAGATGAACCCGTAGGAAAGGTTCTTCATGCTACTTGCTTTTACGGTTACGGGACGTGACAGTCTGTTTATAGTTCCTTGTGTTTCCCCTGCCTGGTGTCTCCTGTCATCCCCCTGTCTGTCTGTGTCTGTCTGTTTACACAGTCACATTGTGAGGACTTGCCTTCCTTATGGGGACAAAATGCAAGTCCCCATAAAGTAAATCGTAAAATTTTAGGATGAAAACTTTGTTTAAGGTGAGAGTAAGGACAAGGTTAGGTTTAGGCTAGTGTAAGGGTTAGGTTTGATCAGGTAGTGGTTATGGTTAGGGTTAGGGTCAGTCTCTAGGGAATGAATGTAAGTCAATGTAATGTCCCCGAAAGTGATGGAAACACAACGTGTGTGTGTGTGTGTGTGTGTGTGTGTGTGTGTGTGTGTGTGTGTGTGTGTGTGTGTGCCTGTCGGCCTGGCCACCCCTCTGCCTCTACTCCACAGATCTGAGGATCTACACACCTGCCCAACTGACACACCCGACTTCCATCAAGTCATCTACTCCAGCGTATCCACGCATCGCCATGATTGTTGTTTCAACTGTTTGGTAGATACTCAATTTCACCTCTTGTCTAAGTACCTGGTTAAGAGTATCGGTCATTAACTTCTTGTGCCTCAGGGTCACAACTCTCCGGCCTGGCCTTGTTTGCTGGCCACGCTCACCTGTGTGTTCCTGCCAGTTTTAGTTACCGGATCCTCACTCGCGCACCTGCTACTCAATCGCCAACTAGCCTCCTCTTAGTATAGATGCATAACATTGGAGGACATGTTACTATTTTTCTGATCATGAAAATTCTGAGAAACAACAGACACTGAACTCTAAAAATCTTTGTAGCACCTCATTTTAATCAATCACGAATGACTTGGCAAATAACCTCAACTGGTCTCTAGAGCCCGAGGCATCCCTGGAAAGCCAAGGTCCCGCGTCGTGTCGCCAGCCTTGTATTGAGTTCAGCGTTGGTTTCAGTTCATTTTTACGTCAACAAATAGACCCAGTAGGAAACTAAACCTAAATATATGAGGATGAGGCTTATCAAATGAATATGTACAGACAAAGAACTGCAAAAGTGACCAACCGTAGCCAAAATGGCTGCAAAATCAGTTAGACACATAGATTTACATAAAACTCAATAAAAATATAGACTATGATATATGGGTTAACAAACAGCTAGAAATATTTACCACAATAAAAATAGCTAATTTAGGTTGAATTTCTATTATCGTTTTTCTGACATAATATATTCATTAGGGTACCGGCGCCTAAAGGGTGTTGCATTATCGGTTGTTTGTAGTCTTTTAGAATTAGTCAGTGTGTTCAGGAAGTCCAGTTTGACCTACAGGAGTTTTTGATGACTCGTGCAAAGTGTTTTGCTGCCACAGAGGAAACAAGTGGAAATGTGTCAAAAGATTCTCCCAAATGTCTTTACTGCATAAATGGACCATGAACTGATTCATGTGTCAACCATCATTCTGCAGCCTGACAAGAGAGTGTGCGTATGTGACTGATAAACAAAATGAAGAATGAGCTGCACCTGAAGCAGAACCCGGACAAGCTACAAGTAAATTAAAGTATTCCACGTTTCACTGTTATGAAAGAAAGGATCTCTCTGGGTGGGGTCTGCATGTCCTCCCCGTGTTACCGTGGGTTCTCTCCGGGCTCTCCGGCTTCCTCCCACCTTTCCAAAGACATGCATGTGTAGGATAATTGACGAATCTAAAATTGCCCCTAGTGAGTGAATGTGAGAGTGAATGGTTGTCTGACTATGTGTCAGCCCTGCGACGAGTTGGCCACTGTCCAGGGTGTACCCCGCCTAAGGCCCAAAGTCACTGGGATAGGCTCCAGTCACCCGCGACCCCTAACGGGAACAAGCGGTAGGAGATGAGATGAGATGAGATGAAAGAAAAGGCTTCAAGGATCGGGACTCTTGTTCTGGGACTACAAGTAACCCCCCCAACAAGACCAGTCTGATAAATACATCATCGTCCTCGTCTGAAAAGGAAGCCAGGGTTTGGATTAAAGAGCGGCGGACCTTGAGATGATCCAGCCATCCAGATCCACCAGACCAGGCATGACGACAGCTGCTGTGATCGCCCCTGGAATAGAGGGCCCAGCTTGGACTTAAGGCTGCTCCTGGCTAGTGCCCGGTTTAACGTTACCCTATTCTAATATAATTTTAATTATCTGTTAATCTGTCAATTATGTTTAACCCAATCGTCAGAATACAATTTTGCCATTTTACTTTTCTGCCAACCACCGATGAATGTCTATGCTGTGGTTAAGGTATGGTTATGTTTAGGCACAAAACCTACTTGCTTAGGAAAAGATCATGATTTGGGTTTAAATGCTGCTTTTGTTGCCACAAAAACTACTACAAAAGTCTGGATGCCTCACTAAAAAAATACATGGTTTTGTCGCAACACAAACTGCTACAAATGTCCGGTTTTGTCGGTTGAAACGGGAAACTAACAGTGGTCTCGAACACAGGTCTCTGCTGCTTTTGCAGCTCTAGCCACCTGACTACTGATGAAGCCACCGACCCCCCATCTCCCCATGTCATCTGAACTACGTCACTTTCCATATGATAGGTATTGTAGAAATGTTGAAATGTATGATATATAAAACGTAGACATTCTACGTATCTGTGGTTTGCAGTCTGTCCTGCGTGTAGCACGAAGGGAACTCATTTTGCGGTACAACCTTGTGTTATAAAATGATAAATAAATGTACCGCCTACCTTGTAATAAAATCCATTTAAAGTTGTCTTCAAAAAGAAATTGGGGGATCACCTTTTAATCAGGGTTGTCTTATAGTCGTGCCAAAAGCATTTCATTCTTCCTGACTGCCTCAGACAGTGGAAATCAAGGTATTACCTTTCTTTTCTGGTGGTCATCTAGAATTCAAAGAACTGTAGTTGAGTGAATTATATATATATATAT
>CM022478.1:2727482-2759865 GCA_011952105.1 Coreoperca whiteheadi | reverse complement strand
ACAGTGGATAACAAGGTTTTATCTTTCTTTTCTTGTGGTTATATAGAATTCAAAGAATTTTATTTGTGTGATATATATATATATATATATATATATATATATATATATATATATATATATATATGAGGGAGGCGTGGTGAAGCTAAATGGGTTGTTAAGTTGTTCCACAAAAAACCACAATGTGTAGGATTTTCTATATTTCCTGTCATCCAGTGGTAGTATTAGGAATGACACGCATTGCACACCAACTTTATGTAAGATTCACAAAAACGTATGCCGTCCGAATGATTTGAATATGGCTATAATCACATGAAAAGCCCTCACATAGTGGCTTTAGATGCCCTCCAAAACCACAGGTTGGTAATATCAAACATAGTCGAGTACAGGAAAATACAGAGAAATATTGACAACTTACAGACTTTAACCGTTTGGGAGAAAAGTTGCATTGTTTTGCTTCGTTCCATTTATTGCCGTCACGCTTCACTGGTCTCCAGAACAGCATGCAGTGTGTGAGCAGGTGGGAATTCAGGGTCTGTTATACTCAAGAGTAAAAACCCACTGATTTGCATTTGTTCCCACAGCAACTGATCCACACAATGTCCAAAATGCTTTTTATCAGCGTAATCCCCTCCACTGCTCCCTGGACAACTTTTGTTAAATGTTGTAAAACGTAGAAACTTTGAATTGATGTTGGAGAACACAAAGGATTCTTGGCTTGTAGATAACACTTATTATTTATTAAAGCAAACAATCTTGAGCTTAGCTGGCCCTGAGCTCATTTAAAATGGTTTAAGTGGAATTGTCTTAGTACGCTGTCAGAGATTGCTTCAGGCTGCAGTCACTCAGAGATAAGAGCGGCACTTCATAGATCTTAAAATAAGCTTGACAAAAGACAACAGCTGCTTGTGGGTTTTTTTAATAGTTTACAAAGTTTACTTTTGCGAGAAAATGGGAGGAACAGGAGCGGAAAAAAACTGAAGCTAAGAAGGTGGTGGTAAAAAATGAGATAAATGATTGAGTGTGTCGTGGAATGAAGGCAAGAATGAAAGAATTAAAACAATTTCAAAAATGTAATTGGCAATGGAAAAGGACGGATAGGGAAAAAAAGAAGTATTAAAGGAGGGAAGCAACCAATCAGATCAACGGAGAGGGTAGCGACATGGAGATGTTTGGAAAAAAATGAAAATAAAGTGAGGAGTGGTGTATAATGACCTCAATTTGAATATCGGAGTATCAGCGCATTCTTTGATTGGACGGTTTATTATAAATATGCACCGAAAAAGTGGAGAAGTGTTTCCTGTAGGAAGTATTCTCTGTGGATTTCTGAAACACCAATTAAAACCACAACATGTTTCTCAGCGAGAACCATAAATCCCCAGAGGAGATTTACATACAACTCTGAGAGTATGAGCGAGTGTGAATGGGTGTGTGTGTGCACACTTGTACTCACGTCTGTACCCTCACAGTTATAAATTTCATACTGTAAATTCCTCCTAATCTCTCTGAATAATTAGCAGGGTTTTTAGCTTGAACCACAAATTTGAGCGCCAAAGTGCTTAACAACTTTTTAAAAGTGTTTTTTAAATGGACCATTTTGCCTTTTCAAGTCAAAAGGTAAAAATACCAGACGGTTTTGAAGTCCGTGTCTGTATGTATTTCTGCGTCGTGAATATTCTCAGGTGGGGAGATGTGTCAGTGTGGTTTTGCTTAGGAGATACATGCATGTTACCGACATACTGTTAATATATTTCATACTGCAGAGTCCTCTCAGATGCTGCACCACACCATGTGTTCATGGTCCCCAGAAAAGGGTTGGTTGTTTGAATGTCTAGTGAGAATTTTTGTTTCCTTATAGTGGACGTAAGCTGTACCCACAATGCAATGTAATAAAAAGCGTAAAACTGATGACCACTAACCAAGAGCAGACTGCCATCATGCATTACACAGGCATGCATGGTTCAAAGTAGTTTTCTGTTTCTCCGTGGCACCTCAAATTTAAAATCAAACCCAAACTAGTTCTGTCAACTGCTAATTATCTGTTTAGGTAAGTTAAAAGTTTTAAAGTAGACTTAGAAAATTAAGTTGGGCCAACAACTATGTAGTTATTGTTGAAGTGGGTAGGTCAGTAGTCAGCTGCGGGGAGAAAGAGGAGGTGGGGGAGTGGCTCAGGCTCCTGAATAATTGTGCTCCTATAAAATATATATATATAAACGGGAGGCAATGAGAGTGGTAAAATAAATATATTCACTTATTCTGCCGGCATTCCTCTCTTGCCTTATTTGCAAACACAGTTGTTTATCGGCGTGTTCTTCACAGCTTTCCATTATAACGACAGGAGGTCTGGACTGAAGACAGAGTAACTAGCAGCGTGGTGATGGCAGCTGTAAAATACCACATCGTGGATCTAAATTTGGACAATCAGCTTTCTCCACAAAGGGCTGTCACCTCTGGACATTAGCGACTGATATTAAATTAATCCCAGATATTA
The DNA here is from genome assembly GCA_011952105.1 of Coreoperca whiteheadi. NCBI lineage: Eukaryota > Metazoa > Chordata > Actinopteri > Centrarchiformes > Sinipercidae > Coreoperca > Coreoperca whiteheadi. Next base: position 2,757,377 of record CM022478.1, on the reverse strand, counting down.
AATACTTTACAACAATTAAGGGCTGAATAAAAGGAAACCAAAGTTATAACAACCTTTAGCTAATTTTTATGTGTATTGGTGTATTGTGGTATATGTATTTTATTGTTTCCATACTTGTGATGACAGGCTACCGAAAGCTGTATATTTTAATCACACTGTAGCCTACATGTAAAAGCCCAACTAGGCACAAGAGTTGAAGATTAGAAATAGCTATAAACTCTTTGTGCAGCACGTCAGTGTCATGCTCTGTATTGAAAATGTGTTAAGTTGCATTGTCAAATAATCAAATACTATTTAAATAAAAGTAGGCGGCACGCTATCTGTATAATCCAGGCAGCAATTACATTTCCTTTAAAACGTATTTACTGTTGTGAATTAGTTGTGTATAAATGTAATTTCTAGGAGACGGGGCTGCTCCATTTTGTGCCGAAGAAGAGTCAAATGACGCTCAAAAGCCCTCTTTTAATGGAGCCTGAAGACGGAAGCCTGGGTTAACAAAGACAAAGACAAAGCCCCCTCTGATTGGGGCTTTAGGGTTTGCTCACACGCAGAAAGCCCGGCTGTGTCGAGCTTGCTTCGTAGCACACCCCTCTGCACTGACTCACTGGTTCCTGACTCTACCACTACAACAAACCTGAGATCCTTCAGCCAGTCATTCAGCTCTGCTCACACACCTTCATTCCATTAATCCCCTCTATCACCAGATTGCTGTTTCAGCCACAGTGGGAGTTACTAGTTGGCTGAACTTGCTTGTGTCACTACTTACCTGCCTGCTCCTCATTCATTCCAACCCTCATTCTGCCACGCCAGCGCCGTTACCTATACCCACCTGCTCGCCTGCCCTGGATCCTCACCTCGCCACGTCTTCGTCTCTGGTACCCCAACCCCCGGTCTGCATCCACTTCCCCTTTCCCCTCGTCCCAAATAAATCTCTTCATGATTCTTACCCTTTGTCTGAGTCCTGCGTTTGAGTCCCCACTATTAGCAGAACGTAAACACCTGTGTTCATGTCATGAATCGGGGCGTGTGTTCCTCTGCTTTTGAGAGGTTCATTGCATGTCTGGTATTTTTATGCCAGTGTGTACTATGACCGAGCTTGAATTTGTGTACTTGTATTTATGCATGCTTGTGTGTATCCGTTCACCTCTGAGTGAGTGAGTGTGTGGGTGTGTGTGTGTGTTTTGCACCAGCCTATTTGTGTCTATGCATGCATTTGTGTGTGTTGTACAGGTCAGCGGTGATTCAGATTCAGCAGCAGATTCTGTCTTCTGATTAGAGGGGAAATTACAGAGAGACCCTGAATATTAATAACCCTGTTCTCTCATCCACATGGTAACAGCCAGGACTATTTATAGACCTTTTTGGAAGTGTGTGTGTGTGTGTGTGTGTCCACACTCTAGGCAACCTTATACACAATAACCACCATGCTTTATCATGCTGTTACTGATACATTACTAATGGTCAAATATAGATTGATTTTTGTATCCAGACTCTGTGTGTGTTTTGTAATATAACTGAAACTTAATGATCAACATATTTCACCATTTCTTTTTACTAGCACCAATAATATTTCCACCTGAGAGATCTAGGTTAAACACGAATATTTGCCTTCTTTCAAAAGTGCAACTCAAATTGTAACTTTTGCCAAATACCTTTGGCCATCTTTATTGCAACATCCACCCACTGATGACCCACTGCTTGTTTATTCAGAAACTCATGCAGTCGTCTGCTGGAGTAAACCCAACTCCAATCTGAAGAAGTTCCAGTTTTTCTTTGGAAACCCGACCCTTCTGGATCCACAAAGGATCTTATCTTACCACTGGGTGTCCTCCTAAATGGCATTAAAGGTTCCTAGCTAAGAGTTTCCTGGATGGATGTATAGGGAAGCACATAATTGTAAATATCTCTTTTTTGTTAAATTCAAAATGGGGTTATCCAACAGGCAAAGATAACTAGAAAAGTCAACAGTTCGACTGACAGCGGTCCAACCAATAATATTGTGGGCAAGGATCAGAGGTTCTAGCACACAACAGTAAAAAGCAAAGTTGCGGGGAACGAAAAAAGGTGACGGATGATGGCTGAGGAGCTGCCCTGTAGAACAGACGTCTGAGACGCTAACAGCTGCAGGTGGCGAGAGGTTTACGTATAAATCCATTGTGTTGTAAAGCTGAAACATTATGCAGACCAGGAACAAAATGGGAGATCCTGTCCTTCACAAATGAGATGAGGTAGATTCACAATGTCTGTCCAAATTAAACAGGGCATGCACTGCTGCAGAGATTGGTTGGAAATTCAGTCAATGATCTCATTCAATCGCATGAGGAAAAACAATGTGTGCCTGGAAATTATACTATAAAGTAAAAAGACTGTAGTGTACCCGTGAAATTGTGCTTCCTTGCAGGACTGGCACAGCAGCTGGTCCTTTTCGCTTGCTTTTACTGAAAGGATTTTTGGAGTTGTCCTCGCCACGAGAGGACAACTCCTCATTAGGCCCTAGTGGGTGAGCAATGTCAGGCGGCTGGCAGGTCGGTCCAGGGCAAAACATGTCAACCAACTGTGAGCGCGTTTGCGCGATAATGTTAGCATTTGGCTCAAACCACCGCTTTGCCTAAATACAGCTGAGAGATGACAGGGGATCGTTTTATGAATGAGTTCCTATTGCATCACTGGGAGAAATAAGGCTCTGCTGAAGTGTTACATAAGCCCTCCATGTGAGTTTATGCTGTGAAGTGGGCTGTGGAAGCTGATAGTTTACTATGTGTCAATATTGTCCTACAGAATTATTAGGCACAATCTAACTTTTAGCCTATACGGTGTGAAACTTACAGTAATAAAAAAGGCATTATTATGTCCCAGGGATTGCTGTGGCTTAAAATATTAGTCAGCAGGCAGTGACGGAATGTAACTGATAAAAAAAACAATATTTATAGTGACACTGATAAAGAGACTGTATTTGATGTGGATTGGCCACATCTCTCTGATACTCAATCCCCTTAATAAGGTCAGTATTGGCACCATGATCCAGTGGATCAAATCAACGCACCTCTTAAATTATCTTACTTTTTTAAGACACAGACACGTCTCTTGTACATAGTGTTCATTTTTGTGTCTCTTTTTCTCCCCGGGTTCCTCTGACACATACACACTCAGCAGCAGCCTAATGAACCCATGTAGGGTTTGCTGAAGCATTTGGATGCATTACATGTGCTGCTGAAAAAAAACTGCAGGAGAGAGACAGAGGGCGAGTATGATGTTGTAAGTCTTTTTGATGTCCCTGCACCATGACACACAGCATGAAGGGCATTGTTTCACCGAGGAGACAACAATATGTGATAGAGACTTCATGCTGCCGATACAGTTTCTCCCTGCAGAGCGGACGACCTGATTAACATGTGCATAAATGTGCATTTTGATGTGGAGACTAATTATTATGTTGCAACCACACATGGATTATCCTACATGTTTATCAGTCATCTGCGGAGCTTGAGGCAGGGAAGTTGTCCATCAAAGCTAAATATAACAGCGCACAAACGCACGTGGAAATGTTCAAGTTACTGCAGTTCTGAACATGTTTAAGATTACGAATCTTTGATGCGGAATTTTCTGAGACAACTGAACAAACTCCATCTCCTGAGGAAGACTGTGCAATGTGCTTGAAAGGATGTGGTTGTTTCTTTTACTGTTTTCATGGTCAAGAAAAAACTTTGAAGCTCAACGTCTTATGATTCGCTTTTCCATTGTATTGTCAGACTCACAGATTACTGTATCAACATGATACAGCCGAGTCTAAAAGGGAATATTCCCATGGTAACAGTTGATTTATGCGCACTGACTTTGTTGCTAAAATATGTGTATTGTTGGGGTTTGCTGTCTTTTCACCATTTTTTGCCTTTCCAGCCCCTTTCCCTGTTGGCCCCACCTTCTTACCTCCAATTGGAGTTGCTGATAAATCAACCTGTTAGGTAGGTTTGATCAAACTCTAAAGTGCACTCCAGGTTTGCCTCATTAGCCCATCACTGGTGAGGAAACATACACAAATGATGCTAGTGTCTTATCGCATGCGAAACTGAATGGGCTCTGTCATTTGTTTTGGCGGCCTTGCCATATACTCTCAGAAATGTTCCTTCAGGGAATTTTCATCTGTATTTACTGATTTAAAAGCTCCGTTTCTGAACAGCAGAGAACCGTTTTGTCATTGACGGTTGAAGTTTCTAATTATGGAGCTACAAGGGGCGTTACTTTTTGATGTGAAGTTGACAGGTTCATTAATTTGCTAGGTGACGGGCCAACCTCTGCAGAGCTATATGTGCTGCTAGGAAGGAGAAATGTCCATTTGGTTGGATTGTTCACCCTAAAAATTCCACTCAGTGTGTTCCAACAGAGATAGCTTCCAAATAGGTTGGAAACAGACCTGGCTGATTGCATGACTGCTCGTGTTTCTTGTCCTGTCTGACCTGTTTTTAGGGATGTTGTCACACTTCCATATTTTAGTAATTTAACTTAGTGAGTAAAACATTCATATTATACATAATATGGATGGCCTCACCCATGAAAATTAAATCCAAAATCATAGAGTAGAGAAAAGTACAACGTTAACCATATCCTAACTTAGTAGGGACTACTCAGTCTAGATATTTAACCTTTTTTCAAGTTACGAGTAAAATAGAAAAAAGCAAGCAGAATAATACAAACGAAAGACTTATTGAACGCAATCATTGCAAATGTCTTTGTTTGGAAAGTATTGCACCACAGTTTTCCTCCAAAACATTCTTGGAAAGGAAAGTTTGATTAATGATTTTTTGTTGAAAAGCTCTCACACTTGGAAGTCCTGTCTCCTGAATGTTCCAAGAAGGTAATTTCGATCACTTTCTTAGCAGCCAACGTGGCTCATTCACTCAAAGCCATATTCTGGATCGCGGCTAAACTTTGATTATTACAGTTCGCTTTTAACCTCACAATCATGGGCTACATTTAGTTTGACAAACAGTGACAGAAAAAGACGCATTTGTGTCATAATGTGTTGTGATTCTGAAATCTCTCTGGTCTGTTTTGGCATTAATAGCCAATGGCGGAAACTTTCAGGGGGAAAAACACAGTTGTGTGTAAGTAGTAACGTTAATGAACACTGACACTTTGGATGTTATTAGTTTCACTTGTATGTAGCAAATCATATACCGGTGCCCTGATTTTCATGGCTGGAAGAGGCAGTAACTGGCATGTGACAGCTGCTGAGTGACAGCAGCCTCAGCTTTGGGGAGAATTTGGTGAAAGACTCCATGGCTTTGATAGAAAGTTTCCACTGAGAGTAAATAATAACTCAAACATTTGTAAATCTAATATTACCATATGGCAAAGATGACATAGACAAAACCTCCTCCACAAAGTCAGAAACCAAGCAAATGCGGAGTGTAATGAAGCCAGTTAAATCCTGCATAATGCATCTCAGGTTGGGTTGTGAAATGGCAGACCTGCTCCCAGTCTCTCACTGAGCTGTACTTTGGCCAGTATCCTCGGGGTAGACAGGCCTTAAATATGCAGGTGGATGGCATTAGTGCATGCGGGCTCTCTTTCCAGTGTTGGAGAAAGTCAGTGGCAGAAGTCCAATAACTAGTTGCCACTCGTTGCTCTCAATTGAAAAAGTTGGCTCTGTGTGCAATGCAGCATGAGCCAAATCCTCCAAATAACACCGCACTCCACAATAACAACACCAACACCTGCTTTTGTCTCTTTTTAGTAGTGGTCCTAAATTGCCCAGACTCAGTATTTCTTCACGGAAATTACATATTTATACCATCAGCTCTTCAGCACTGGACTGAGCGTGTTCCCCCACTAGCACTAAGGCCGAAACCAAGGAGAGGAAACTTTTCAGGAATGCTTTGGAAGCTCGAGGTGACCCAGACTGACAGGCAGGGCCAATTAATCTATACTTGGTCGGCAAGTCAAAGACACAAGGATCAGTGTTTACATCCCTGTACATCCAAACCTACTGTGGTTAAGTGGGGTACTGAAACGAAACTTTGTACAATGCCACAAAAATCCGGAACACCTTACAGCTCTGAATTCCCACTAATTAATGTGGCACTGATGCCTCTCACATACGTTGTCATGGTTTTGTGTTTGTGTTCAATGGCTTCCTGTTGTATTGTATTGTGTAATTTGTCTGTTCCCTTATGTGCCTGGTCATTTTGCCTCCCTTCCTTGAGTCCTTTGAGTGTTTTCACCTGTGTCTTGTTGGCTTCCCTTCCAGAGTGTGTATATAGTCTGTGTGTTTGCCTTCTCAGTTCGGCTTCGCTCCTGCGTCGAGTCTTTCCCGACCATTCCCGGTGTTTCTCATGTTTCTGACAGTTACTTGGACTTTGGATTTCTGCCTGCTCCCTGTTGGATTTGTTTGCCTTTATTGGACTGCTTTTGTGGTTTTGACCCCAGCTACCTGCCTGCTAATCTGCTTATGTGCCTGTTTGTGTTTTGAGTGTGGGATTTGTTACCCTGTTGGCCGCCTGTTTCTCATGGACAATAAACCTCCACTCATCATGCTACCACCTGTCTGCATTTGGGTCCTTTTCTCTGTTGCCTGTTTCAGGTCATTCATGATGGTATGATCTGACCAGACATGGCCCAGTAAAACTACCAAACGCACAAGGGAACAGACAAATAACAAAATAAAACAGGAAACTATCGAACACAAACCAAAAACCATGACATAAGTAAGGTCTGCTGCATGGTTCTCGCGCCGATCCTCACAAAAATGTGCACACCTACACACCTTTGCAGTTACATAATTGCAGCTGGCTTCCTGAGTTTGCATGTTTCTAAAAATTTGAAACCCTTAACAAAATATTTCAAGCTTTTTCTACAGCTGTGTGGCGTTTGCATGCTGTCTCCATGATGCTGCGGTAATAAAAAAAAAGGGTCGGTTCACGCTTAGCTCTATCCATGCAGATAGTTTTGGTTTATTTTGTAAAGGTTTGGAGAAACCACCACTGAGAAAGCACTATTCTCTCACCAAATCAGAGAATGTGTTTTTTTCTGATTTAATCAATTGACCCTTTAAGAATATTGCTTGACCAAGCCACTGCTCTCAGAACTGAAAATGGATCCTGTGCACTGCGCTCTTGCTACTCACTGCTCCTAAATGAAAATGATGGGCCAAATGCAAAGGAGTCATTTCCAAGTGACATCTTAAACAGCATAAAGTAGGTCAAGTTGGTTTTAGCGAATTACTTAAAGATGTCAAATCACATGAAATTCTGTGAATATTAAAATCATTTTATTTGCATGTATGCTTATAATAAGTAAATATCAAGTATCAACAGTATAAATTAATAGTCCCCTCTCAGATCTCGAAGCCAAAAAATGCTCAAAGGATAATCAAAATAACAAAGATTATATTATAACCTTAAATAAAACAAATATTTTCCCTTTGCAACAGTGAATATGTCAGGGTTATGCGGAGCTGCAAAAACAAGAGAAAGGATTAGGAGAGAACATTAGGACATGAAATGGGAGAAAAGGACAAAAAAGGAGCGTTTGTTTACAGAATGAATAGACAGGAGAGGATATTGGAAAACAAATAAAAAGCTGACAAGTGAGAAGATAGATGAAAGGGAAAAGGGATCGGGCGGAAATAAAAGGGGGGATAGATATGAGGAAAAGGAAGGAAGAGATGAGCTGTTCCTGAATGATGTTTTAATGAGGCAATGGTGACATGTTCAGCATCCTGTTATCTGCTCTCTGGTGTACCATAATATTCTTGAACAACACATACATACACCACAGGTAGATACCAGAGGACACCCCACTACCTTATCTAAAAAGCTCGGTAATAAATGTACACACACACACACACATACACACACACACACAATCACGTTGAAGTCGAGACGTCTCTTACAGTAAAGTTTGACAGTTCATTAAATCCCCTTGTTAATACCGAGCGTCTGGGCAGGCCAAGGTTAATGAGGCCATTCAGGCTGCAATAAAGGTTTCACTATAGGCTGCTACGTGCCATAAAAGAAGCTATTTGGTCTGGAATCCCAGCCATCATTTCTGATACCTCGCTGTGCACCGATCATCACAGCACAATGAATGCTTCTGAGTGTGTCACGGAGGGAAACAAATTAGCCTCATTAGACCAACATTTTAGTTGGGATTAGAGCAGGACTATTAATATTTTAAGCAGTGGGTTGGCACTTTTATTTGACTCAGAGAGAGTGAAGAGGGAGGGAGGGCCTGAAGTCATCTCTCAGCTTGGATTCAATATTTGCGTGTGTGACCGTGTACGGCTAGTTTCACTCATCCCAGTAGGAACAGATTTGTTGATTTTAGATTTGGGATAAAACATGGCTAAAGGCGCTTAAAGATGTTGTTGGTCACTTTTCAACCAAATGTCGCCTGTTTCTTCCTTTTAGCCTGTTTTCCGCTCACTCTCATGCTAGTTCAACTTACACCTTTATCTCTCTAAACAAGAGGAGGACTCTGAAGTGTGTAACCTAAAGACAACCTTGAACAACACAAGCTCTGCTATTTAAAACACAAGCTGTTAAAACACATGGTCTCCATATCCTTGTGCGTCGCTTTGCCACTGCCTATACAGTAATGGGTGCCTGTAAAGCCCACCCTCAGTTAGTTGATACGTGCCATTTTTGCAACACTGCTTAACACTGATGACTGATGCGTAATATAGCTGTTACTTTAGAGCACTTGGCAGCTGCAAGGTTATTTTTACTTTTTAATTCAGTTGTTTATCGGCGACAATACTTCCTTCTCCCCCAAAGACTGTCCAGACTTCAGGCCAAGATAGGACTGTACCATTTTGGGAGGGGATGGATGGAATGTACTTGTATAGCGCCTTTCTATTCATCCGACTACTCAAAGCGCTTTCACATTACATATCACATTTACTGATGGCAGGAGCTAACTGCCCATCAGTACAAATTCAACTAATCATTCACACACTGAAGGCGCAGCTTCAGGAGCAATTTGGGGTTCAGTATCTTGCTCAAGGATACTTCGACACATGGTTGGGGGAAGCCGGGATCAAACAGCCTACCTTCCGATTGGTAGACGACCCGCTCTGCCACCAAGCCACAGCCGCCCGGAAGATGCTCATCTCCTCCCATACTGCAGACATGGACTTTATCTGAAATTCTTCCCCCATTCACCCAATCCCTGTATAACAGACAGTATTTTAATAAGCTCGATATTTTGAGCAGTAAGTTGGCATTTTGGACCCTTAGGAATCACCATTTTGCATCGTCATTCACAGGTGTAATCTTGCACTGCTGTCATTTTTGCAACAATGAAATGCAACACAAAGTGTAAATGTCATGGACGCTACGCAGCTATCAGTGAAATAAAAGCACACCAGGGAATAAAACCACACCCGAGCCAGAGCAATCATTTTTGGGGCACTTCTTTGATGTAATGATGGAAAGCCTTCCATCCGAACAGTGTGGCGTTAGTAAATGTGGTGTACGGAAAAATGACAAAACAAACCACGAGTGTGGATCTGTACAGGTGCAGTGTCGTTGGGTTTTTTTTTACAGAGACACCTGCATTTTGACATTTGACGCTTCATTTTAAAAGGGCTGAGTTGCCTTTCAGTTCATGGATTCTACACAGGAGACAATGTAAACTGCTAAAATCAAACCAAAAACCAGAGACTCGGAGCTACAAGGCTTTCGTAGGACACCAATGATTGACAGGAGCTTTGTGAGTTACTTCATATGTCGATGACAAAGTCTGCAGTCAGCGCAGGATTTCTGGGGTTCAGTTTCTGCATCAATAGAAACATTCCCAAAATGAAGGAAACTTGTCGTCACCTTGGGACCAAACTAAATCAACAATAATGTATTGTTTGTATGTCTATAAAAAGCATAGGTGTTGATGGCAAAGTAAACCTGTGATATGCACCATTCCTGTAAAAGCCTACTTTTGGGAAGCACAGTGTTTGGAGGAGACTGACAGTATGCATTATTCAACATTCAGGTGCCACCTCAGGGTCCATCCTGGGAATACAGCGCTGTCAATCAAGCTGCTAGCTTCAACGTAGGGAAACAGCTTAGTCATGTATAGGACGAAGCTACAGCCAAACAATCGCACATGATCATAAAATACTGTACAGGCACTTGCCGTAATAAAAGGACACGCATCTGCACACTATAAATACAGGCCCACACGCGTGTCTGAAGTTAAGTGATCATTTTCTTCCATCAAACGATTGCATGCAATCACGTGAGTTTCATGCATTTATGCAATTAAAAGTATTTTGTTAAGGTTAGTTTAAATAGACCAGCGGTCTAAAGTGGTGCCAGGAAGCTTAACTCTTATTTAGCTTCGGTATGTACAGAGTCCGGGCTTCTAAATACTCAAATACTTCTAAATCTAAATGTGAAAATCATGCGTTTTCTAGGAATTTCGAGAGTTTGGCATTGTACACGTTGTAGGCCTCAAAAGTGCAGGACACACTAATAGATTGTGCTTGTATTCAGAGTAAGTAAAGAGAAGCAAAGTAATGCTTCATTTTCAATCCAAAATATTTAGTCGTAGGCTACATTTAGCTCATCATGGCGTGTTCTACGTGGCTTTTTGTGATCATTGTATTGATTCAACTAGTGTATTTTTACAGTAAATCAACCAAATCTATGTTGTGTATGTTATATCTCTGCAGTAGCAGAAATGAGAAATAAGCAGAACAAGCAGTGTGTTTAAATCAATACACAAAATCAAATTTTACAATAACACAAAAAATAAGTAGTGTAACTATCCACCAAACTGCAACACTGAGTCTTGCCTAATGTTGGCTTCAATACCCCTCTGGAGATCTGGAGGTCATGATAGATGGGAAGCTCGGATTGATCAAGGTCCAACGTGTCGTCTGCAATGTCTCTTGGCCAAGTCTCAGGACGAATCGCCTATTCTGACACAGCAGTGGCCACCACGACAAACACAAATATTGTCTGATCCAGGAAAGATTCTCCACGAAGCCAGGACTAGCATTCAAAGGCTAGAGAGCACTGGGTGTACTGTGGTTGACTCACACCCTGATATGTCGATGGAACTGAGGTTTCTCAGGTATTCAGCAGCATATAGGTAATACTTTTGCATGTACAAGAAGTGTCAAGGCAGCGAGTGTGTACAGGAGCTGGTATCACCAGCATGCAAATTGAGTCGAGTATACAGGGCTAGAATTGAATTGCTGTATTTGCTATTTCACCAAAGCAGTGAGTACCAGTGCAGATCTGTCGCGTAGCAAGCTCAAAAAAGAAACACGAAGATTTGCTCCTTCATTTATTTGCGTTGGAGGAAACAAAGATGCTGATGATTAAGCTATTCTTCAGGCCTCACCAGCAATGGAGCCATACATGGGAAGACTGTCCCGAGGAAAGGTCATGAAAATATAAAGGACTCATCCTCTGGGGAGCATGAATGTGCTCGGTAAATGTGCACGAGATGTTTAAAAACAATGTTCTGTGCATATTTTCTATAAAAGAAACATTTTGAATAGTGTGTACATTATTGTCTTCATGGTTTATTTTTGTGCATGATACAAATAATCTTATTTGACCTCAGACACTTTTTAAAAAACATATTTCAGGGCATAACCTGACCAGAACCCCTGAAAACAAGAAAGAAAATACAGTGACACTATCACGATGTGTCTCTGGATGAGAGTCTCTGTCTGTCTGTGTGTGTGTGTGTGTGTGTGTGAGTAAGAGCGAGAGCGACATTGAGGCAGTTTTACACCAGAGAGTTATGTGTGTGTTGTAGCCGGTGGCGATTAAGAGCTCTTTGCCATTTTTAGAGGACATTCAAAGGTTTTCACAAAGGAAAAAAAAAAGTTTCACAGTAAGAAATAAAAGGCTGGTCTCTAATTTAATTTGACCTTGTTATCACAAGGCAACGACTGTTACTAAGCTCACATAAAAATGGAATGAATTCTTATAACCATCATTTAGCCAAATTAAGCTCAGTGTTCCAGAAATATTAGCGGCTGTTCTCCTTCTTCTCATATTACATAGAGATTACAGAGGCTTAACACATATTTTCAGTACTATATGATATACAATTACAGCATTACAGTATAAAATGAAATATTATTCTGTTTTTTTTAATGCATGTGTTTTTCAAATTTGGGTTTCCAAGAAAACAGTGGGCCTGTTAAGCATCTGTCTGTATGTATCTGTAATAAACTTGTAAAAAATTGCCAGTTATTGAAGAATCTCTCCAAAACAGAGATGTTTTGAAGATGTAATGTCACAAAGGAGCTGCATATTGTCTCAATGAAAATATTTAGACCGTGTTACTCTTTGACCGCACTGCTTGAGGCCACATTTGGTAACACGGTACTGAGTGAGTTTGTGATACTGTTTGAGATTGTAATGCTTCCACTTTGATTTCTACTTTCCTTTTACATACCAAACTGACTGCCAGCAATCAAAGTGCAAGGCTATTTCTTGGAAACAGTAGGTACCAGTGTAGACCCGCACATACCGAACTCAAAAAGTGTCAGTAAAATATGTTTGTACACTGCCAGCGCTAATGTGAGGGTGTGGCAACTCTTCCCACAAAAACACATGTCAATGAAGCAGTGGTACCCTGACATCTCTTTCTTTGAAATTTGTGTTTGAATTGTGTGGTAGCCCTCTTCTTTGGCTATCACTGCTCATGCGAACTACAGTGTTGTTCAACTTAAAACTACTCTCTAACTGCAGAAGTAGATTATTTTTTGTCATCTCTAACACGAATGCTGCAAACAAAATCACGTTGAAACTTCGGATTGGCCATAGGTAGGGTTTGCACCCAAAATCATCTGTCTTTAAAAAAATAAAAAAACCTGTTGACATTTGGAAAAATACTATATGCTTTTAGATTGGTTGTTCTATAGGTATGCTTTATGTTTGCAAATATCAAATAAAGAACTTCTCTATGGAGATTTTGAAATTACAAAATGTGTCCAAAAAAAGTCAGCCATGGGTGTGAAGAGGTCAAAGGTTAACACAGTACCTTTCGCCTCCACTAGGACCGCAGCTGCTGTGGCAGTAATGACCATGAGCTTGATGGGCATCAGTTCTTTAAACTGATGCTTCATCATGTGGAAGTGATCAGCTGGATCCCCAGAGGACCAATAATCACTCAGTTAATGTCACCGCTGAGGAATTTTACAAACCAGTGTGGTACATCTGGTACATGGACATTCATGGTCCCCAGAATATGAAGCCTACTGTCTTTGATGATCCTCTGACTTTCAATCTAGCGCTTGTTGTTTCTCAATTAACATGTTTTATTATTCAAAAAAATCACAAATGATCAAACACTTCCCCAAAACAAGTCTTTTGGTTAAATACACACCAAAAATAATTAACAACACCAATGGGAAAAAGAGTGCAGTTAACAACAAACTGACAAAAGACACTGTTGGGCAGGTTAGGGAGTTACAGAAACTACAAAAAGATTTAATTCAGGAGACTCTCGTTTCTCAAGTGACTGTATGGCCATCACTGGTGAAAGTCTGCTGGAAACCAGAAGTGCAAAAGACTGGGACCAATAACCAAGATCTGCCAAGGAATATAAAACATCCAAGCTATGTATGAGACATCCAAGCACAAGTTGTCAGTGGATGAGGAAACATCACCTTGATATCCGAGGGGGGAAAAATGAATGTCGGTGTACTGGCTCTGGGTGTCAATTGTAGGATAAGCAATGCTTTATAATTCTCTGCACAATAATTTTGATCAAAAAAGACAATTACTAAAAATCATTGAGTATATTATATGTAGCCTAATATCTCCCTTCCTTGTTCAAACAGGGCCTGTATGAGTTCAGTATATCATACATTTTTGTCTCTAAATATGTTTAACTGTTTGCAGTGTAATACAGGACCTATCTGAAAGCTGTTCTGCTCATGACAATGTAACAGGAAAGAGTAAAAATAGATTAAAAAGAAATTTGATATTTACTTAATAGTAAGTGATAAATTGTAAGTACCCACAGTTTAAAATATTGCAGTGGTGATTAAGAGGTTTTTAGAGGACAACAACGTGGCCAGCCAGAACCATATCCAACTGAATTTGAAATTTATATATAATTCACTCAAGCACTTTTTCTACATTTTTATTAAAAGGTCTATTTAAGCATTTGAATTCTTAATGCCCATTAAGTGAATAAACCTTTTAATGCATTTATAGGTATGTTTAAAAGGTTCACTATTAATTATACAATGTTTTTTCCCCACCTCTTTAATAATTTTTCCCCCTCAAGGGCCCGAGGCTTGTCTCTGTATTTTTAACCTGAACTAACCTAACAAAGGAAAAGCTTGGTGACTCATTGTGTGTGTGTGTGTGTGTGTGTTTGTGTGAAAGCACAGGAATTTGTCTCTTTGAATTGGTGCATGGACGAATTAATAAGTTAATGTTTGATTCAGTCAAGTATCCTCTATTTCTCTGGCTGAAGTCCTGCAGTCCTAAACAGCTAGAAACAGGAGTGTTTTCACTATCAATTACTGGCTCTCAGCCAGTGGAGGAAAACTACACAGAACACTTATCATTGTGTAAGCAACAATGATTTTTTTGGGAAAAACCCCCACTTGTTACTACAGTTCTTCCCCTAACAATGATCCCATTCCACACTCAAAACAACTCTGTTGATTGATTTCTAAATGGCAACAAAGAGACTAAGTTCTACATTCGCAAAGCTTCATGTAAACTACCTTTCTCTTTTGTTCTCAGGGCTACCACTTAGGACACAGAGGTCAACAATCTGCTGTGAGAGAACTGTCCCCACTCCCACATCAGACTGCAAGGCTCGGTCCGGTTGAACCAGGATAGGAGCGCAGGTGAAGAGGTCTTTTAACCTCAGGAAGGCACCGTCATATTTGGCAGATAGGGGAGTATACACCACACGACTATAACTGAGAATGAACGGTCTAAAAATTGGCAAAGCCCAAAAATCTCTGGAGCTGTTTCTGGTTCTCCGGCTGTGGCCACTCCAGTAGTGCTTTAACTTTCACCGGTTCCATCTCCACCTGACCCTCTGCCACAATGTAACCCAGAAATAAAAGAGTAGAAGAATGCAACTAATTTCGTGGCCTTGAGCCATTGCAGGACCTGTGCATCTGTTCTGACAGATTCTTGGAAAAAAATCAAGATGTCATCCAGATATACAAACAGGGAGGCGTCCAGGAGGCCACCTCAGCTGACTCCTCTCGATGTGGAGGAGCAGCGGCTCTACTCTGAGCTCCTCCTGAGTGACCGAGCTCCTCACCCTATCTCTAACGGTGCGCCAGGCCACCCTATGGAGGAAAGTCATTTCGGCCGCCTGTATCCTGGATCTTGTCCTTTCGGTCATGACCCACAGCTCATGACCATAGGTGAGAGTAAGAACATAGATCGACCGGTAAATAGAAAGCTTCCTCTGCAGTTCAGCTCTTTCTTTACCACAACAGACCGGTATATTGACCGCATCACTGCAGAAGATACACCGATCCGCCTGTCAACCGTCCCAGTGCACGCTGAAGGTCCTGGTTTGATGAAGCCAACAGGACAACATCATCTGCAGAAAGCAGAGACGAGATCCTGTGGTCGCCAAACCGGACTCCCCCCGGCCCCTGACTACGCCTAAAAATCCTGTTCATAATTTATATGGACACAAAGGGCAGCCCTGTCGTAGTCCAACATGCACCAAGAACAAGTCTGACGTACTGCCAGCAATGCAAACCGAACTCCTGCTACGAACGTATAGGCACCGGACAGCCCTTAGCAGAGGGCCCCGGATCCCATACTCCCAGAGCACCCCCCACAGGTTGCCACGAGGGACACAGTTGAATGCCTTCTCTAGATCCACTAAGCACATGTGGACTGGTTAGGCAAACTCCCATGAACCCTCCAGCAACCTGGAGAGGGTATAGAGATGGTCCAGTGTTCCATGACCGGGACGAAAACCACATTGTTCCTCCTGAATCCGAGGTTCAGCTATCGGCCAAATTCTCCTCTTCAGTACCCTAGCATAGACTTTTCCAAGGACGCTGAGAAGTCTGATTCCCCTCTAGTTGGAACACACCCTCCGGTGTCTTAAACAGAGGGACCACCACCCCAGTCTGCTAGTCCAGAGGCACTGTCCCCAGCCGCCACGCGATGTTGCAGAGGCCTGTCAGCCAAGACAGCCCCACAACATCCAGAGAATTAAGGTACTCAGGGTGTAACTCATCCACCCCCAGTGTCTTGCCACCGAGGAGCTTCTCAACTACCTCAGTGACCTCAGCTTGGGGGATTGACGAGTCCACACAACTCCTTCCACCGTCCGAGGATGTCCCCAGTCGAATTTAGCAGATAACCAACCCCACTGTAAACAGCGTGTGCAGGGCACTGCTTCCACCTCCTGAGGTGCCAGACGGTTTGCCAGAATTTCTTTGAGGCCAACCGATAGTCCTTCTCTATGGCCTTACCAAACTCCTCCCAGACCCAGGATTTTTCCTCCGCAACTACCTGGGCTGAAGCTCGCTTGGCCTTTCGGTACCTATCAGCTGCCTCCCAAGTCCCTTGAGCCAACCAGGCTCAATAGGACCCCTTCTTCAGCTTGATGATATCCCTTACTTCCGGGGGCCACCACCAGGTTCGGGGATTGCTGCGACGACAGGCACCGGAGACCTTACAGCCACAACTCTGAGTGGAAGAGGCGACAATGGAGGTGGAGAACACGGTCCACTCGGACTCAATGTCTCCAGCCTCCCACGTCCCACTTCTTCCCCGGGTGAACTCCAACACATGGCAGCTGAGCTGAGGGGCTGAGTTGGGTTCCAGAGCCCAAGTTGTATATGGAGGCAAGCCCGACTATCTCTAGTCTTTTATCGCTCATCCTCCCACACCAGCTCAGGCTCCTTCTCCCCCAGCGAGGTGACATTCCATGTCCCTAGAGCCAGATTCCGTGTCCTGGATTTTGTCGCAGAGGCCCCCGCCTTCGACCGCCACCCAATCCACAATGCACCAGCCCCTTACGGTTCCTCCTGCAGGTGGTGGGCCCACAGGAGATCGCACACATCACTCCTTTGGTCTGAGCCCTTGGGGTAAGACCCGGCCACCAGGCGCTCGCATGTGAGCCCCATCCCGGGTCCCACCATACTGGACGACGTCGCAGTCCTTGATTTTATATTCCTCATAAGGGGGATTTAAACTGCTCTTTGTCTGACCCGTCACCCAGGACCTGTTTTCCTTGGGAGACCCTACCAGGGGTAAATAGCCCCAGACAACATAGCTCCTAGGATCATTCAGGCGCACAGACCCCTCCACCATAAAAAGGTGGCAGTTCAAGGAGGAGTTTTTTTTTAATAATTCAATTGTTTTTTCTACATTTCGTTGTCTATGACAGACATTTATGTTTCAGTGATTGCTGTGCAGAGCTGGAAAAACATTATTCCCAGCAAGCACTAACCGAACGTTTCCAGCTGTGAGAGTCTCAAATTATTGATGACATTTCAAAGAGTGACTTCTACTGCAAAAAGCGTCCACATTGTGTGAGCAATGACTCCGACTAGCAGCTGAGTCTGTAAATGGTGTTTGTTTGTTAACTATGGACAAAAATTACATTCTGTACTTTGATGTTAATTTGTTTTAATGTAATGCTTGAGGTTTTTTTCAATATGGAATAAAACTTGTCACATGCACTGTAGACTTATTTAATTTCCTCCTCACAATCCTGTCACAGGACCCGTAGGTCAAATGCTCCCATAATGCCTTTCAGCTCCACTAGGACCTGATTCGGCGTAGGGATAAGAAGCAGATCATGACTGGCTGCAGCTGCTCTAATCCTTTGATCGGAGGTTTGAGATCCAATGGATGCCCAAAGGACCAGTAATCACTCAATAAAAACTCCTTGGGGCCTTTAATGAATCGATCTTGATGGTTAAACCTTAAGACCACGACCGTCAACAGTACCTGTATGTTTTATAGAGAAGGGAATAAACTCATTAAAGAAATAATATGACCAGTCAGTACTGAAGGGAATCTACTTTACTGCAGTCGGAGCTTTGCAGCAAATAGAGGTCTTTTTCTGACATTTTCCAGGAGGCACTCTTGAAATATTGGCACACTAAAACGATACACTTTTACACTTCTTGCACTCTTGCGTTACACATAATGAGGGCCAGATAAAGAAAAATGTTTGGATGTGCCAAAAGAACTGCAGCAGTATTGAGAAATGCACTGAATGCTGAAAAAAATGGTCCAAACTTTGAAAACCTTTCAATATAACGTGAACATTGGTGTGGTGGAAGTAACCTTCCTCAAGCACTGTACTAAAGTACATATATTTGAGCTTCTTATACTTTTCTGAAAAATTTAAATTTTATGCTATTACACACATACTTACATACCACATATACAGTATTTACCACCTCCATCCATCTTCTTCCTCTTATCCGGGGCCGGGTCGCGGAGGCAGCAATCTAAGCAGAGACGCCCAGACTTCCCTCTCCCCAGACACTTCCTCCAGCTCTTCCGGGGGAATACCGAGGCGTTCCCAGGCCAGCTGAGAGACACAGTCCCTCCAGCGTGTCCTAGGTCTTCCCCGGGGCCTCCTTCTGGTTGGACATGCCCGGAACACCTCCCCAGGGAGGCGTCCAGGAGACATCCGGGACAGATGCCCGAGCCACCTCATCTTACCCTGTGTATTACATTGATTCAGAGGCAAACATTTTACTTTTTTCCCCATTTTATTATTACTATTGTTACTTTCGGGGGTTCCATACAAAACCTATGACCATATAAACATGGCTTTACATTTGGCACTTTTGTCCAAAGCAATAAGTGCATTCCAAACAACTACAATAGAACTGTGCTCAGAGAACACAGTGCTTGGAGGTTATTTTGTTGTTATTCTTAAAGAAAAGAAGTATTAACATGGGTTTTCAAGGTGTAATCAGAAAAGGTGGGTTTACAGCAGTGACAAAAAAATGGGTAGTTTTTTTACAATTACATTGGTAAAGGTAGAAAAAAAAAACTTAATTACAATTAAAAATCTGTATAAGAAAAGAATACTGGAATTAACAATATGCCTAATTACAAGTGGTTGATTGTGACAAGTGCAAGATGTAGAGCAACATGATTAATGATGATTAAGTTTTCACCCTGAAAAAAGGCAGAAGTACAGTTCTTTGTTTTTTAAATGGCTGGGTTACATTCCTGAACAAAAGCCTTCGAGTGTCCCTTTGTGCCTGTGTCATGCCTGAACAGAGGAGTGCCAGGTAAAGAAGCTAGGCTGTGTGTGGTATAACAGAAGCACTTCTTGGCTCTCCTTTCACAAAGCTCTTGATCCTCTTTTCAGTGGCGGGCTGGGGAGCTTTAGACGGTTGCTCTATTTTAGCGACAACAGACAAAGTGTTGGAAGTGCAGCCAAACATCCCACAGCTGTCACTTCACTGCGCAGATGATGGCCTTGTTTTCTGTTCCCATGTGGTTCACAGAAAGCTGACACATGCTCGTCCTCTCCTTTCCCTTTCTCTTCCCTCCTCGTCCTCGTCTCATGTCCTCTCCTTATGCCCTTTTATGTCGACTTCACTCCTCTTAGCCTTTCATCGTCTCCTTACTTTGTGTCTCACTGTTTTTCCTCAAAAGTATGGGTTTCCCAATGAAAAGTGTTTATTTTTTATTTTTACTTTTTTTTTTCTGCCTCCGTTGAATCTCATGTTATTCCATTTTGCGTCAGTAAGTGGCAGTGCGGTCTCTGGGGAGCTGAAAGAATGTGCGCAGGGCGCCGTTCATAAATCCCTTCACATCATCGCCGCCATCACCCTGCACTGTCTCAGCACTCCTTAAAACAATATTACAGGTTTGTTGCGACACAACCCCTCTAAAGCAACATCAAAACCTGTGAACTAATGTTTGCTTAAAGGATAAAGCTGTTTATGTTGTCAGGCATTAAAATAAACTGGAACACCTGCTGCCTAGTGTGCCTGAAAATGGCATCTATGAAATCTTCCTTCAGTACTTCGTAAATATCAATTAATCTCATGGATCCCATTCTATCATGTTTTCTTTATGAATACAGAATGGTTGGGCTTTGCGTTCAATTGAAGTAGTTACAATCATTTTTGATAGCCAATTGCATCAGCCAAGTTTTCTTTGAAGCTCCACTAATCAGTGACTATTGTTTTTTATAAGAATGACGCGGTCACTTAAATGTAGAGACCAACGCACCGAGACTTCTCACCAACTCTGCAGCCCTACGTGTGGAGGTTTTTAGCCTTCTTTAGCTCATAGTTTTGGTTAAACTGAGCATTTACTGCTTTGTTTCAGTCTCAGCACGCTCATCCGCTCATTTTCAGCTGCAGCAGGCAGCTTAATAAGTTCTGATAAACCCACTTTAAACCACCTGCTCAGCACCAAACAGCAGACAGACACAGTTAGAGACTAGCGGGTGAACACAGAACATTAGCAGCTAAAGTGCGAGATATTTTTCTCAGGAGTTGGTGGAGACCAAAAGCAGAGCTAAAAGGAGAGTGAATATTGGTCATTTATCAGGTGGACACAACTCCAATGGGATGATAATGTTGCTCCATGTCTGCTGGAAGTGTAAACAGGCAACCGCTAGACTTAAGAGCTTTAATATGCTTGTTGGGAGCATGACTGTTATATATTAACTTATAATGATACACGTGATTATTTATTGAATATATTCATTTGACAGGGAAAGTACAATCAAACATTGACCAGAAGGTTTCTAGCCACAGGCTAATTTACAACCCCCGTCCCTGGTTAGACTTTTAAGAATACAAAATGAGAAAAACTAAATATAAGTAAAAGTACATACATGAGAAATAAAAGACAACCCAGCCACCCTACATCTGTGTTGGGAACAGCAGCGAAGCAGTGGTCTTTCTGATATCATAGTATCCTCTCTGAGAAGGAAGCTTAAGTGCTGTTACGACAACGCTACCATTGAGCTTAGTGACTGAATCTGTTTGCGGGTAGATCTGAAACAGAAGCTGCCTTATGTACAGTACTCTGTCAGTGACAGCTGGCCAACAGGCAGTGTTCTACCATCCTGGCAGCTTCCCTCAGAGTCAACAAAATAAATACTTAAAATGCCCTTTAAATATTTAAAGTGAAGAACCATTGTTCTGTGGGTTTTTAGTCTTATATTTTAAAAGGAGTGTAATGAGTAAAGTATTGCTACAATATGATATCAACTACAAAAACCTATTGCCTTTCCTTTCTTTGTTCTCTCAACTTTCTTAATCCCTGATCTCTCCTTTCTGTTAGTTCTTCCACCTCCTCCCGCTGTCTTCTACTTTCTTCCCAACTTTTTGCATCTAGTCTACTCTAGCAAGTGCTCTTCTAAACGACACATTGAAAACAATTTAGTTTGGGGAAGTCAATGAATATTTAACACGGTGCCAATGTGACACTGAGCAAGGCACTTCGACCACATGGAGGTTAATCCACTGGAGCAGTTTAGGACTAAATTTAAAACAGACTCAGACAGTTCAGATGCTGAGACGAGGCCAAAGGAGTTTATACTCACCAGAGTTGAGGATTTCCCAGCAGGTGTTGAAATTTGAGGCGGAAACGTTGTGCTGAATAGCTTTTATTATCAAAGCTTCAAGCTGCTGCTGTCACCGGGCCGCACACCGAACACAGATGGAGATAGGCTGCGTGAACACCGGATCCGTCTTTAAAGCACAGACTTCTTTTTCATGTTTTTCTTTAAAATAAAGGGCGTGCACGTATACATTCCCAGCAGCCTTGGGAGCTGCTGATGTTTCATGACTCTGAGTAGCAATCCCACACGTGTTCTACCCTTTAATATACAGAATATTTGGCGGTAAAAAATTTCAAATTGTATAAAACGTACTTCCACAGCAAATAAGAGGCTGTTTGAACGACATGTTCTGAACACAATCAAAAATTGGTCATTCTTTAATCAGAGTCCAAATAATGCATTTTTCGATGATCCTCCCATTGCAAGGTATTTACTTGTAAACAGAGCTTCATCCTACCGTCTCCCTTAATTGATATTAACTGTAAGTGGATCCATCCATCTACCCCACAGTGGACTTTCATCCAGGAGACCGGGGTTCATGTCTCGTGTGAAACCAAAAGTCAATGTCGACTTATTTACAGTTTTAAGTTACATACTTAACGTACGTAACTTAACTTGTGTTAGTTACATAACTTACGTAACATATTTATTTTAACTCAAACCATCATCTTTCCTTGCCTAACCAAGTAGTTTTGTTTGCCTAAACCTAACCAAACTGCGACCGTTTCACAACATTAACTACGTGTTAACTGTCGCGTGAAATGTATGTTTGCAGCCCGTCCTCACCTTACACCTCGTCCTGAACTGCCACCGGTAGGGGCGCTAATTTAGGAAACACTCCTGTGGGTCGTATTAGAGGGTAAGAACAAACAACCTATGTGGTCGTTTGGGTTGGAGGACTTGCTGCAGACTATTACACACATTTGGAGCCAGTGTGTAAAACACAACAGTGACAATGGTGAACAACGGAGAGCCTTGGCAATGATTTGATAACGTTTATCTAAATCAATATATTGCCTCTGAAATCCATTGACATGATTGACAGATGGATGGACATTCATCTGGTGATGGAAGACACTCACCAATTATGTGAGTTATCTGTTAATTCAACCCTCTCCCTCAGTTTGAGTGCATGATGATTAATGGTTTGTATGCAAATGTTTGTTGGCTGGATGCAGTGCCCATTATCTTAGATAGATGCACCTGTGTTTGTGTGTTATTTCAGAGGCATCTGTATTCTATGGTTTGCAGGAGAAGAGATGCCAACGTTTTCAGGTAATTGAGGTATTCCACTGGTCTTGTACGGAACTCTGTATTGTTATCATTATTGTATTGTATTAGCTCCAAAGAGCCCCAGCCACAGATGGATGACTCTGGCATACAGAAACTGTACACTGGCATCTTTTGATGCATGGCACAGTTAGCGGCTTCGTTTACTGTGTGCATGCGCGTGCATTCTCTCATGCGTTGACATATCGGTGTAGAAACCTTTCAACAACAAAAGCACCTGCAGTTTGTGAAATCTTCAGATGTAGAAACGCGAGCAGATGTTGTAACATGTGTGGCAAATGTAACAAGTGTCAATAGTGTGTTAAGGTTTGGCTCGTTAGGGATCTTCACTGCTGTGATTGGCCGGTGTGTTCACTGTCACTGGTTAAGATTAAGATTCAGTTTCACAAAGAGGGGTAACAGACACTGGATTTATAGAGAAATCATTACATCTTAACGGTTCTTGAGTCTTGTGTGTTTCCCCCGAAAGTCCTTTAATTGGGAATGTTTCTGCCCGAGAGAATCATGCATCACTTGCTGAGATTATTTTCATTTCTAACTGCATGGAGCTCAGTGAAATGGAGTGGGGTGATGATGAGGTCGCAAGATAACGGCCTGAAATGTAATTACACATTTTTATTTAATTTAGTCTTCATCTCTTAGTATTAATTTGCTTCGGAAATATTCTGCAGTGCCGTCTGTGCACCCTTTTAGAGTTTCAAAGTCGTTTCTGGGTAACAATTTGGATTGGATTTCGGCTCTTCTTCACAGCAGGCAGTCTCAATCCTTTTTAGTCCTGGGCTATGCTGTTATTTTCTGTCTTTCAGAGAGACTGGCAGACAGTGACACAGTGAGGGACAACTAACATTTAAATAGGATAGAAAAGTTAAAATCAAATAATCTGAAATGTTCTGTGCAACTGTACAAAACAAATCTTTTCTGAGAGAGAGACAGTGAAGCTGTGATAAAAAAAACTCCAAAAAAAACCCAGCAAGTCCTCATACCTAAAGGACGAAATAGGTCATTCGTCATTGCCTTCCCATATGGCTGTTACAAAAATGACTCTTAAGAGTGTGTTCTGATCTCCTAGGGATATGGTCTAGTAAAGTTTAGCTAATTAAAACCACTTGGTTAAAGTAAGGGAAAGCTTTCTTTCTTGGTTAAAATAATCTAAGATGAACACTCAACACTCTCCAGTGTTTAAGGTGCATACTTTGTATGAGAAAAAGAGGCCAACTGTCAACACTTACAGATTTTGCTTGAGTTAACGCCATCAGAATTATTTATAAGATGCTTTAAAGTTATAGATTTTCATGACATCAAACCTCATTTGTGATACTGTTTATGGTCGTAACATTTGTTTTATACCTTGAATTTCCTCCCAAATTGTTAGTGTGGTACCAATTAATCTGGCTCCATTAAAAATAAAATCATCTGCATTAAAGGCTATTTTATGTTCAATATCATTGGTAACGAAACCTTTAACGTTAATGTTAATCATCTTGCAAAGTGACAAATGTAAGGAAGCTGCTAATCTTCAGGCTCACCATTTATCCTGCTGTAGTAGCTAATGGGCTAGCAACTGTTAGCTAAGTAAACAAGTCAGGCTAACGTTACTGTACGTTCAGAAACACTGTAACGTTACTGTTTTCACAGTTAGAAGGGTTATTTCTAAATACACAGGTAACGAAATGATGACCAATTATCTAGCTAAAATATAGCCAGGCAACAGGCACTTTAGTCTATGTGGACTAACTATAGTTTGTGTTTCGTTCTTACGTCCCGTGTACTCTATGTTGTACCTGGCCTCTTCAGTCCTCGTGATTAATAGCCTGCGCTCATGACAGCCTCTTCTATGGGGAGGGGCTTTGGAGGCAGAACTGAAGCACCGCCGAGAGGGGGGGCCTTGACGTTTTAAAAATTTTCAAGCAAAGTCTACTCTCCTCGAGGAGCGAGGAGTCAAATTCTGACCCACACTTGTTAAGAAAATGGTGCCAGAATTCCAGCGTTATTTGACAGTCAAATTGTAAACTTACTTAATTCCAAAGTACATGGGCTCATGCACACTTGAGGGCTGATCTTTTATTTTCTCAGCCTCTCTAACATACAACCAGCAAGCTAAGGTATTCACACCTTGAGGGAGTTTAAACTTTAAAAATATGATCACAGAACTGCCTGCTTCGA
This sequence comes from Coreoperca whiteheadi, assembly GCA_011952105.1. Taxonomy (NCBI): domain Eukaryota; kingdom Metazoa; phylum Chordata; class Actinopteri; order Centrarchiformes; family Sinipercidae; genus Coreoperca; species Coreoperca whiteheadi. Next base: position 2,732,393 of record CM022478.1, on the reverse strand, counting down.
TTCTGTTTAAGCAGAACTGCCAAAGAAAATCGCCTTTATTTAAGGCTAGACTTGCAGGAAGTGACAGGGACGATCGCAGAGGGGAGCGGTGACATGAATGTGAGATGACATGAATCTGTTATGAGGCAGATTCTGGCTGCCAAGTCAGGAGGAGTTTGTGGTTTGAGGACTTGAGGACACATGAACTCCTATAGGTTGTTAAACTTCTTGATTTCAGAACCACTAAAACTTATTTTGTTTTGTTTTTTTCCTCTTTCAAGATATAGCTAGAGATGGTATCGACACCTTAAGGGTACGTAAACAACATTCATGTATTACCAGAGAACAACCTATTACGTCCTATTTATGCAACATGTTGACAAACTAGACTTGCATACATTTTTTTCTCTCTTAAATTAAATCCTATTTTCTTCTGAAGGTGTTTTTGCTATCCAAGAAGAAAAGAATTCTCTGCAGATACATGGCATGGATATTTAGAGATGTGGCATTTAACAACAGCAGAGTGACAGGAAGGATAGAAGTAGGGAAAACGGAACAGATTTTTTCAGGCAGATCCAAACCTATAGTCTCAGGTCTGAAAGGTACAAACCCACTGAGGCACCAGAACGTCACCTTTTTGAGGTATGGAGGCTTTTCGAGCTGTTCCTTTCTTCTTTTTTCTCAAATGCCAGGAAACTGCTGAAGTGTAACCTTTACAGATCAATAATACTGAAAATAATCCTGATAAAACTACTCTCTGCATTTAAGGGGTCATTATAGTTTTGATACAGTTTGGGTAGTAGCTTTTCAGTTTGGTATTATTTCTGTCAGTAATAATAAGGTCTTACTAAGCTAAGGTAAGTCTCTCTTAAGTCCAACGGGTCAACTGATACTGACAACCGATAGAAAAGATGGTGTTGTGCTTCTTTTTTATCACAAACTCATGTGACACAACAGTGTTTTAACCTTTAGCCATTTCATAAATTGTCACATTTGCCTTCGTAAAGTTTTGTTGTCACAGTTTGGATAAAAAAGAAGATTAACTAACCCTTGTTTTCCCGGTAACAATTAGTCTTCGATGTTCAGGGTGTTTTGTGAACAAGCTCTTTGTCTTTTCTGTCAAAGCTTATGATTGAATTCTTACATGCATTTCAGGAAACGCTTAATTAAAGGGACAATGCTGGCATGAGCTTCATCTGTGAGCACTGTCCGTGGTCCTGAAAACCCCTGCGGAATGACTTTACATGGTAATCTCTCTGTGGACTGTGCGTAGTGCAGGTGTAGGTTATTTTCTCAGGCATTAAGGAACTTTAAGGAATTTGACTGTAAAGCAATGAGCAACCAACACATCTGTGGAAAGAAGGCAATTGTGATTACATTCCAAATATCGTGATTGGCATTGCTGACAAGAAACACCATTCAAGCTAGAAAATGTTAATCACCCTGTTTACAACGCGATTGAAAACCCTGTCACCTAAAAATCACTGGCAAATATGTTCTGGAATGTAATGCTGCCTAGATTGCTGATCATTGTTAAACTTTGTGTGATGATTTATAAATCTTTACTTTTATACATGAATATATTGAATGTATCTGTGAAACATTCACTGCCAACGTCTCTCAGTTGTTTTCCTACAGTATCTGCTTCTGGTAACTAAGACATAATTCATGTTTTAATGGTTACGTTTGGGCAACTCAAAGCACATTTTTGGGGATCAGGAAACATGTTATGGTTTCGGGCTTGTGTTCGGGTTATTTCCTGTTTTATTTTGAAATAGTCCCCTGTCCAATATTTGCTTTGAGTGTTTTCACCTGTGTCCTGTTATCCTGCTCTCACCTGTGTATTTAGTCTCTGCTTTTCCTTTGTCCTGTGGTTTTTTTTTTACCTGTGTGTCACCTGCCTACCTGCATTCTGCCGGCCTGTAACCTGTTTGCTTTCTGTCTACCGCCAGTAAGACAATAAAAGCTCTCAATTCAAACTGTCTGTGCGCCTCCTCAGTCTGGGTCCTCCACCTGTTTGCAAACGTAAAACTTAACAAAACATCTACACTGACTTGAGGCCCAGGACAGGACCAAATCCACCTTTGGTTAACCTTAATTCAGTATTTTAGCAACCTGAACCTACCACCATGAGGCAGGACGTAAAACCCCGTCTTCGATCATGCGCTTTGTGAGCCCAACCACCCAACTCCCACCACTTCCCTATGACTTCTGGGAATTATAGGGATGCCACATGTCCTGTGTTGGGAAAAGGAAAGTTGCATGTAAACTTAATCAAGGCAGCAGTTACACTCCCTCCACAATGTATTGGGTGAAGCGAATTAGTAAACGAGCAAAAGTCACAACATTTTCAAACCGTGCAAAGTCATAAAATTAGGCCTATCAAATGTTTTAGTTCAATTTACATAAACAAATTATGAATATTCTCAGTCCTAGCTTGTCCTTGACGCTAAAAATAAAGGGCGTAAACAAAGGCAAAAATAGCCAAGGGTTCAAACCGTTAAGTATGTGTAGAGTCAGGCAGATTTGCGGCTCTGCGTGTGTGGTGTGTACATGTCGGAGACAAACAGACAGCAAATTGAAGAGCAGGGGAAGCAAAATGAGACTGAAGGAGGTTATGGGTGAGAGAGAAGGAGGGGGAAAAAGACAAGCTGTGACTTGGCTTCTCTCACTGTACGTCAGCACGTCTGTTTTTCCTTCAGCGTGGGAAGTCGACCTGTTTCATCTTTGGTATTTATAAAGAGCTACTTAACATTCACCAAAGAAGCCAGTGCCTGAGTAAAACCCGTACACGGGGATCTATCTGAGAAGAAGATCAGCTGTCAGATAGATGAGAAAAAAAAACCCAACCTTTTTGTCACCCAAAGTGGTTGTGAACTTTGAGAGCAGCGTTTCCTCCTCAGCCGAGGGGAAAGCGGTCAAAGTCTCCTCCCCCAGCGTGACGGCACGTTGCCTTCCTCGTGTCACCTCTGACGCAAGATTGACACAGTCATTTTGTCAGCTGAGATGTAGGATGACTCACCTCAGTTTGACCCCGCTGTGTGTGCTCTGGAAGATGTGGGCTGGTGCAGAGGTGATGGAGGGTTCAAAAGGCCGGATTAGGATGTGTGCAGGGGCTTACGGTTACGGTGGTTTATAAGTGCTTTTCAGTTGCAATTCTCTGCCACAGTGTTGGCATGGTGGGGAGGGGCCAATGTACCGTAACTGCACGAACAGAAGCGCATCAAAATCCAGACAGTTTTTCAGCGGAACCTTTTGCAGGTCCAGTACTTGTGTCAGTGTCATTACAACTTTTTCCAATGCCAAGTTTTTTCAACGCCAATGTTTTGTTTGTTTGTATTTTAAACTCTACAGATTAGGAAGAGATCGTAGGTTATGTCCCATCTGCTTACCCGACCTCCGTTAGTTTCTGCCTCACTACACAACGGGCACACTATATCCTCCACTGACACTGACACTGGGGCTTGGCACTGCTTATGAATTGTGCACTGCAGATGTGTCCAATACTAATGTAATAGGGATAATAGGCTGCAGGCGAAAGAATGGACTCGTGAGGGACAAACAGGAATAATCTCGGAGAAGATCTGCAACGCGCAGTGCTGGGCACAGCGGGCACATTAGCTAAAAGTTAGGCCATGGTTAGAAATGTCCTGCACTAACAGGACATTTCTAATTTACAGTAGACTGAGTTTGTTTCTTTTGGTACATTATGTTGAGTGTGTTGCGGTCTGATTTCAGTAGATTATAAATATGTAGCTTAGTAAAATGATTTTCTGTTGTTTATATTTATGCAGATTTAACCGTTTTTTAATTTTTATTGTCAACCATCTTCAACTGTTTTGATCTTAATATTCACACTGCATTCAATCCAAATACTGATGGTAATCAAGGGATTACAATGAACTGCACAGTCATCGTCATGCATGTGGCTCATCCATCCTTTCTTTCTCTCTTTTTTTCTTGAGAGGTCAAATAAGCTCATGCCATGTGTAGGAATTGAGGCGGAAGAAGACAACGAAGAGCCAAACGGTTTATTTTTAATGAAACGGAGAGGAGAGTGTGACAGTGTTTAGCCAGAGTCGGTTGGTTTTTATCTCTGGGGAAACAATGGATGGAGAGATGACCTGTTGAGCTCTTTACTCTAAAAGCCAGAGTGACAACTGTAAATGTCAGTGGTTTCTATGAGGGAGAGAGCAACAAATAAAGGAGGTACAGAGCGATCGGTAGCAATATTTCGCTGTTAATGTAACCAGTGATGCCGGTAAAGCGTTACTCTAATCCGACCACTTTAATCTAACGCGTTACTATTTCAAAACCAGTAATCAGATTAAAGTTGGTTATCCAAGTCACTGTGCGTTAATATTTTTTTCATTTTCCTTAATAAAAATATATATTTGCTTTATTCTCGCATCTCGGGGAGTAAAGTCACGCTTTCAGCGTGACGACAGTTCACGTCACGTGTAATGACGCACATCACGCAGCGACACAAACGGAAACAACAACGGAGGGAGGAGAGAGAAGCGCGTTTTCTAGCTGGAAATACAGACGCTATTTTGAGTTTGCGTCAGCTAAAGACGGCAATATTAAGGTTCGTTGTGGCGACAAAGTGTCATCTAGCTACAGAAACACCGCGTCACATTTGAAGAAACATTTGGAGTGGCAGCGCTGCAGCGGTCACACTGACAGAGCGAGTCCCAGCAGGTGGTGCAGAAGGCCCCCCACCACCCAAACAACAACAGCTGGACTTCGGTAAAAACAATTCAAGAAAGACTGGCATAATTTGATTTTTTAACTAAAAATATTTTTTCAGGAATTAGTTTTTGAGTTGAACTTAAAATGTGTGGAGAAACATCGTTGACATTACTGTTAAAAATGCACTTCCAATAAAGTGAGTGTTGGCAAAACCAGCTGTCACTGTTCTGTTGAGGTGGC
>CM022478.1:2684271-2727457 GCA_011952105.1 Coreoperca whiteheadi | reverse complement strand
GGGGGGGGGAAGAGGAGGAGGGGGGAAAGAGGGGGGACGATAGTTCCTCTCTTGAGGAGTTCTTTTTTTTAAAAGTGTATGGGGTGGGGGGGGGGGGGGGGTGGGGGGGGGGGGGGGGGGGTGGGTGGGGGGTTGTCGGCAGAGGCTGGATGTAACTAATAAAGTAACTTGTAATCTAATTTAGTTACTTTACAATATTAAGTAATCTGTAAAGTAACTAAGTTACTTTTTAAAGGAGTAATCAGTAATTAGATTACTTTTTCAAGGTAACTATGGCAACACTGAATGTAACGTTCACAAACATTGTCCCGCTGGTTCGCTGCTGCCGAGTCAAAAGATAAACAGCGCCTCTGCTACAAACAGGTGAAAACAAACGGGCTCCTGACGTCATTTCCTTTCCAGCATTGCATCTCACCAACCAGCTAACAGCGTAGCCTGAAGTCGACACTCCACAGACTCAAACCAAACTATTTGTTTCACAAGCTAGTTAGCAACTTACTGTGAACACACCGCTTTGACTCCACTACATTGTGTTGTAGCCATAGCGACAGCCCACATTTCCATCATGCACTGCCTAGAGCTGAATGTAACCTTTTGTTAGTGTGTGTAATATGTCTGCCTAATGTACTGAATTGAAAACAGTTTATATCGGTTCATATTGGCTTGCATATACGGCGATACTGATATATCTGCGATAGGCCGATAAATCGGTGGAGCTCTAGTGGAAAAGTTAATAAGAATGCTGTCACCTAGGATCTCATTTGTCAGAGCTTTATTGTCCACATCAACAGTGGCACAGCAGGTTCAGCTGCTCTGCAAGATATTAGATTATTTATGGTGAACTGAAATGAACTGAGACCAAGGGCTGGTTGGAAGGAAGGAAGCGTATTTATGACTTGGAAAAAGGACAGCATACACAAGCACTTTGCATGTTGTTCTAGCATTTCTAGCATTCGCATCGTCTTTGTACACGTCATCAGATGTTGATATTTCTTTCTTTTGACATTTGCAAAGCTGATTGTTTCTCTTTAACACAGCCGTGTCGCCTAACACGGAATATATACTCTACGTAAAACGCAGAAAGAGAGAGAGAGATAAAGAGGAAGGGATGGAATTGGAATTGTCTTTCCTGCTCTGTTCTGTCACCCATCTCTTTCTATTTATAGGTTGACATTTTACCATCTACAGAACAAGCCCTAAAAACACAGTGATGGATGGATAATGTGTGTGTGTGAGTGTGTGTACGTGCATTCCCAAAGAGTAGAGTGATGGATAGCGACTGTTTGTACATTTAACAGTTCAACACCTTCATCGCCGACTTTGTGTGAGTGAGTTGGTTTCCATGTATAGGACACTGGTCCTTCTGTTTCTGTTTGTTTGTCTGCAGTGTGTGTGTGTGTGTGTGTGTGTGTGTGTGTGCGCGAGCAAGTGTAAAGGTCAGTGAGTTGTATCTCTCACAGTGTTGATCCACTCTGTTTAACTGCAGGTTAATCCACCGTGCAAAACTTACAACAAATATGTCCACATTACATGCTTCAAATCAAGTTGTTAATGAGGTTTGAGTGTCTAGATGAGGAAAGTCAATATATATATATATATATATATATATATATTATCACATATACACCTAAGTAAATAACTAATAAACTTGGAAGTATCATTTTATACAGCCACTGTGTGCCTTTTCGTTTGTTTTTCGTCAGGTCTGGTGTCAGCCTATTTGGGATTTGAATCTGACTCGGGCCATGTGACTTGAGACTAAATTCAAGAAAAGCAAATTGTATAGTGAAAACTGGGCTCATAAAGATGACATTACAATATATGGGAAAACAAGAGACTGGAGCACACTGATTGATTTGCAACCTCTAATTGTGCAAATAGACTAACATTCGTTTCGACACTACCGCGTCTTCAGCAGGGTCAAAATTGAGAAAGACATCAATATAATCTTTAATTATACAGCACTTTTTTCAAAATCAAAACTACAAAGTGCTTTACATGGTTTAATCATGGTTGAAAACAGTTCAGGGCTGAGCCAAATACAATCAGGCACTTACCATACGACAATGAATGAAATTAAATGACATAAGACATAATAAAATAAGATAAAAAGAGATATAATAAGTAAAATAATAGTACAATTAAAAAAAAACACATCAATAAATATAAATTACCAATAATAAAACAATAAAACAGAGTACAATAATTCTTAAAAGGCCTTTTTGAAACGATACATTTTGAGAAGTGATTTAAAGACGTCACTGATTCTGCAAGCCTCAGACCCTCGGGCGGGGAGAACAGGATTTGGGAGTTGCCATAGGAACATCAGTCTGTTTGGATATCAAAGTAGGCAGTCACCACTCTCTCTTGTTTACCATGCCGGTAAATTGAAGTTAATTTGGTGCTCATGGTTTCTATAAAATTAACCGAACGATTGAATTGTGGAGAATCTAACCGATCGAACGATGTTAAATCTATCATGAACCGCACTACGTTGCATTGACAAGGCTGCATCTAATTGTATTACCTGGTGGCTGGTTAAAGTGTATCTAAAGGGGTCAGATCCCTGATTGAGCATCGAATCACTTTCAGAGGGTGAGATATGCATTCCTATAGGAGGGATATTTGGAAAGTGAATTATCGTTTCACTCAGTTGACTCATAGCTGGTGCTGCATTCAGTTAGGACACGGTGTTCGGGAGAGCCAGCTCAAACTCCTACTGCGACGGTTGCCTCATGGGGCTGGGACAAGTGAAATCCAGCCCATTGGGACATCCGATGCAATCTTTGGGGGAAAAAAAACTGTGTTCAAGTTCCTCACTAAACTGGACATTAGAGGAAACTGTGAGAGAGAGCAAGGACAAGTTAAGGCCTGTACCCTCGAAGGAGACCTGCAAGGACACATTCTGTTAAGACTCTTCAGTTAAGAATAAACTTCAGCTGAGCATGAAACACACAACCAGGTTGGCGAGGAGTGATGATGATGCTAATTGTGGAGGGTTGACACAATTAAAAATCTAATTGTTTGCTCATAGTATGTTAGCACAAAAATAGCGTTTGCAAACTAATACTTTCGTCCAGGCCCTAACGACAAGGTGCAGCCCCCAAATGGAGTTGGGTTGGGATGGGTTTTTTATTTCTGCAACTAACAGACCACTGAAAACTTGGTCGACTAAGACTCGTCGACAATATATACCTTCATAGAAAATTATTACAAGAAACTTAAATTTGTCTCCAGAAAAATGTCAGTGTTAAAATCAGTTTCTCTTTTTTATTTTTCAATTACCATCACGAGAAACCAAAACCGCTGAGCCTCAGTCATAAAGCATTGGCATCTTTAAGTCGACTGTCTCGCTTTATGTCTGGTTTCCACATACAGAACATTATGTTTCAAGAGGATTAAAACACAGCAGGAAATGTAAGAGGAAATATTAAGTTCTTCGACAGGAGAGGCTCATCTTTGGATGTCGTTTCAGGTACTTAAAGTAAGGAGAGGGAACAAAAGTTTGAAAACGCTTCAAAATTCCACCAGAGGATGATGAAAGGGGAACAGAGGTGGATATGAGAACGGGGAAAGAATGGAGATGCGCTATTCATCACTTCAGAGAGGAGACGGGTTGATTAAATATTCAGTTTGATACCAGATGAGTGTTTAACTCGCCTGACACTCGTCCCGAATGAGCTGCAGCTGCAGTGGTGCTGTATGGCAATCTGCAGCCTGAATGCATGTTGTGAAGGGATATTTAAAAACTTCCAAAGACACTCAACCCTGGGAAGAAGTGCCACTCTGACAAAATAGCTGATATCATAAAATTAGCACACATCACGGCAGAACAAAAAATAGACCAGAATTAGATGAAACAGTGGGTTACGTAAGTGTGTAGTTGACAAGGTTGTTTTTAGAACTCTCCTTTTTTTTGTTCATGTCTATGTTGTGTAGAAACCAGATCTTAGACATTGTTTGCCATTTTTATGGTACCTGACGTATTTATGGGAAAAATTCATTGTTTCATTCATATTTTCTTGATGGACATTAATGGAAATCTTTAATTAAATGGAGCAGTGAAAGCTAGAAGCTTACGCAGAAGTAGGGCAGACACGAGTTCTGTATAAGCAACCAGAGCAACTTTGATAAACTCAAGCCTGATTTACAACAAAGTTCTTTGCTCGATTATTCTAGTCATTACCACAATATGTATATAATGCAGTCACTAGTAGCCTAGCTACCCCTGAGTATGAAACAATGCAGCGATATTTAATCCAAAGACTTACTTAAAAGTGGCTTCAAATGAACATATCTTAACCTTTTTTGCCTTCATTTGAGAGGGACAGCTGAAGAGAGAGAGGGGGGACGACATGCAGAAAAGGGCCTTGTAAACGGGGCGTGATCTACCAGGTGAGCTACCCACACCCCTTATCTGACCCTTATTACCTCTCCTCATTTAAATTCATTTCACTACCATTACTCATTTTACGTTTTTGCAGGTTCGTCTTGCCCCTTCTGTCCCTCTTTGGTAGATGTTGATTGTAATTCTAAAAGCAATTATAAGAAATAATGCCGCCAAAGTCAGATTCCTGCTTCTCTATTTCTCTGTCTAAAGAATTAGACTCAGGTGCTTCAGGTTTCACTACATAATATTTTAATGAGAGCGCTGCTGTTGTCATAAATATTAAATTTGCAAGAAGACCTGTTGCAGCTCCTCCAAGGTGCATAAATCAAAAACAACCCAGGAATTACACTCCGCTACAGTATGTTGCAGTACAGAACTACAGTACAGACATTTTGGGATGTTAGCTTGCTGGTCAGCTAAGCTGTTGTGTAATGCTGCAATACCACAATACATCATCATACAATCACCTAAATCACAAAAACAAACGAGGAACATAAGAAACAAATTAACTCAACACAGAGATTGGGCACCATAGAATCTGCCCTCAATGGGGCATGGCGTTAGTTCAGAGGTCTTGCGTTAATTGTTTGGCATCAGCTGTTTCATTCAGGCGATATTATCAGTGGCTCATTCATCAGCTGCTCGGCTACCAGCTAACTAACGTAATTCCCAATCATATTCATGATAGTTTGCACCCATACACCCTCCATTTGCAGTCAAAGCTCCTTCTACCCACCCAACCTCCTCTTTATGTGCCAAGTTTTTGCCATTGTTGATTTAACGTTTCATCAGATTCTTTGACAGCTCCCCTCAAAGAGCAGAGCCTTTTCTGCCAAATCTAACTCTGACACATTTGCGTTTATAGACTGACCTCAGAACAGTGGATGCTCTAAGTGTTATTTTGGCCAATATCTCACCAAAAGCACATATTTTATTGTAAATTTGTTCTGATAATGGAATCATTAAAAAAGGTATCCGGTGTACTTTTTGACCACTGGTGGCGGTAGCAGCGACCGATGTTGTAGTACTTACATGACAGATAGAAAACTCTGATTGAAACAACATTTAAATGTCATCAGGCAGAAGTATTAAATCTACGTTGACGCCCGACATTGAAACCAAAGTGAAAGATTTTCAACCGTAACTGACACTGAATCAATAATGATTCAACTGCCACTTAAAAGTCAGTCTGCAGCTACATTTTAACTGATTATATATTAAAACAATGTTGCACTAATTAATAAAAGAAACCAGAGCTTTTTCCCGCCACCAGCCACAGTGGCAGGTGGACAAAAAAGTTAATTTCCAACCCTGACTGAGCATCTAAGGGCGTTTTCACACCTACGTTGTTTGGTCCGAATTTTCGGACTTTTCAGTTTGGTCCGAATCAAAATTACAGGTGTGAGACCTCCCTCGGACCACGGTCCGGACCCAACAGACGAAATTTGGTCAGACGATAAGAGGTAGTCTCGGTACGGATCAAACTTAACAAAGTTTAGGTTCGTTGCGAGTGTGAAAGCATCCTCTGCATGGTTCGGACTATCAGACCATTTACAGGAGGTTCCGGTGGTTCCCGCGTACCTCAAACAACAGAAGAATACAGAACCACCAGACCTGTCACAGGAGATCGCAGGAACAATGAGCCGTGGGGGCACATAGGAAGAGGAGGAGACGAGGTTTTTAACTGAAATATGGTCTGAGGACATAATAAGAAGTCAACTGCAAGAAATGCACAGAAATTCAGGATTGCTTGCAGTCTTCGACTGCCGGCGCCGATAAAATGTTCGCACGACAAGGACGTTCATTTCGCGAATTTAAACTAGCCTCAGATATTGTTGGTGCTGCAGATAGTGATGCCATAGAAATAACAGCATAGTGGCAACAATATGCGTCTGGTCACTCATCTTGTCAAAGTTACCCGCTGAGTTGACAACACGCTGACGTCAGACGCACGTCCGCCAACAAACCAATCAAGGTTAAGATGCAGCCCCACGTAACTGATGACGACAGGACGCAAGTACGTCATGTAAAGTTTCTTTAGTGCGCTCCCAAAATTGCAGTGTAAAACCAAACCAAAAAAAACCCAATGTATAAAAAGTTTCAAAACATGAACTTTGGTTCGGACCTTGGTGCGGGCTTTCAGGTGTGAAAACGCCCTAAGACCGTATCTAATTTTTGCAGACCTTTACCCCTTCTTCAGTACAGATTAGCAGGATGCCCAAAGAGCACATGAGGTCACACTTTCAGTTCATCTTGATTGTTTGCAGGTCTTATGAGACCACTGTTTGAATCAGAAACGTTGGTAAAAACGCGCCAGATAATCTGCCACTCTTTCATTTGCTTTCGTTTGGGCGGCTGTGGCTTGGTGGCAGAGCGGGTCGTCTACCAATCGGAAGGTTGGCGGTTCGATCCCGGCTTCCCCCAACCATGTGTCGAAGTATCTTTGAGCAAGATACTGTACTCTAAATTGCTCCAGAAGCTGCGCCTTCGGTGTGTGAATGGTTAGTTTAATTTGTACTGATGGGCAGTTAGCTCCTGCCATCAGCGTATGAATGTGTGTGTCTGGGTAAATGTGATCTGTAGTGTGAAAGCGCTTCGAGTAGTCGGATGACTAGAAAGGCGCTATACAAGTACAGTCCATTTCCATTTCCATTCTTGTTTGCTGACGACACAACGATCATCGGTCTCATCCAGGACGTTGACGAGTCCGCTTACAGGCGGGAGGTTTAACAGCTGGCCCTCTGGTGCGGCCAGAACAACCTGGTGCTGAACACGCTCAAAACTGTGGAGATGAGAGTGGACTTCAGGAGAAGCCCCCCCAACACTGCCCCCCATCACCATTCTGAACAACACTACTGTGTCTCTACTGTGGAAGCCTTCAGGTTTCTGGGATCCACAATCTCCCAGGACCTAAAGTGGGCGTCCAACATCAATGCCATCATCAAAAAGGCCCAGCAGAGGATGAACTTCCTGTTCATCCGTTCTGGACTTATACACGTCCAGAGTCAAGGAAACATCATTGCAGATCCTTGACACCCTGCACACAACCTGTTCCAACTTCTCCCCTCTGGGAGGCGCCACAGAGCACTGTACTCAAAAACAAACAGCTTCTACCCACAGGTCGTCGCGCTGATGAAGAGGTAACACCAGTCATATGGCGTCAGGAACAATCCCTATCCAATAACCCTGTGTCACACTGTACCTTTACATCTAAGAGCACAGCGCCGATTAAGAGGCTTGATCTCTCGCTCTCTCTTTTTTGGTCATACCTCAATCACTCTCAAAGACGGTGTTGTTTTCCTGAGAGCTTCTTAATGAGTAACGGAGTATTCTGTTAGTGAGACTATGGGCTATCACTGTTGTGCTTTGTTTTAATGTGTACTCCATATATATGGATTACTGGAAACACATACCTTATTTTTTATAATTTTTTTATCTACTGAGCCCTTTGAGGCAAATGTGATTTGTGTTATTGGGCTATATAAATAAAATTGAATTGAATTGAAATTGTTCTCATTGTTTATGTGAATATGAACACTTTTTACTCTTATCCACCTACCTCATGTATATAATGCAACCTGACACCAGCACCATTTGCACTCTGCACTATTACACTAATTGCCTACAGATGTTACTGTAGTACTGTTGTTTTGCCTTGTATCTTGCCACACATATGTCTACTAAATGCATGTCTACTTCCACGTATGTACATAGAGAGCAATGTAAAACGGAGTCAAATTCCTTGTACGTGCACACATACCTGGCCAATAAGCCGGATTCTGATCTGATTCTGATTCCGATTGTTAGCGGAGCTCCTGTGCATATTCGTTCCAGTCGCCAGTAAATGGAGTGCATTTCTTTCTATCTTTATATGACATTTCTTCTGCCTGTTTTCTTTCCTCATTCTTAATTGTTCCAGCTGTCTTACACTGAAACGTCCTTCTGTAATGGAAGCCAAAATCTTTTATGTAGACCACAAATTGACTGCAGCTCTATGTCATCAGCATGTGGTTTTTTTCATGACTTGGTTCTATTCCTTGTTTGCTATATTTGGTAGGCATTTCTCGGCAGTCTGATTGAAATTACCCAGTAATTATCAAATTATAAAGTCGTCACGTCAGTGTAGACTCCATTCTTATTTCCTTTCTCATGTTCTACTATGTACGTCACAGGATGCTCTCTGCCCAACATTATCCCTCACACACTGCTCATTCTCATTACCCAAAACCTCTGCACCGAATCTTTGAATCACCACCTATTCTCATTCATTAACACATTTCTGTTATTAATGAATAGGTAAATCAAACCTTAATAAATCTTTCAGAGCACAAAGAGTTTTACTGTTGAGGGTTTTTTTTGTGCTCCTTGTTTTTATGGCACCTAAGCTGAATGAACAGAGAAGAGACGAAAACTCTACTGCTTACAGTGGTGCCTGTAGTCTGAGAGGGAGGAGGACTTTGCTGCAGCTGAGTGTGTCTGTGTGTGTGGGCGGGTATTGCTAATGTTGTGGGGACATACAGCTGTTTACACAGTCACATTGTGAGGACTTGCCTTCCTTATGGGGACAAAATCCAAGTCCCCGTAACGTAAATCATTACATTTTAGGATGAAAACTTGGTTTAAGGTGAGAGTAAGGGCAAGGTTAGGTTTAGGCTAGCGTAAGGGTTAGGTTTGATCAGGTAGTGGTTATGGTTAGGGCTAGGGTAAGTCTCCAGGGAATCAATGTAAGTCAATGTAATGTCCCCGAAAGTGATGGAAACACGACTGTGTGTGTGCACTTGTACAGCCATCTTTGTGAGGACCAATTTGCGTTTTAGACCTTGGGAGTGAGGACATTTTTGGAAAGTGAGTACATTTTCGCCGATCCTCACTTTTCAAAACCTTCAAAGGGCTGTTTGAAGGTTAAGACTTGGTTTTAGGGTTAGGCTTAGGGTTACAATTAGGTTTAGGTTAGGGTTAGGGTTAGGCATTTAGTTGTGATGGTTAAGGTTAGGGTTAGGGACTAGGGAATACATTATGTCAATGGATACTCACAAGTATAGATGTACCAGGTTATGTGCGTGTGTGTGTGTGTGTATGTGTGTGTGCTCTTGTTTTACTATATCAGTGGGGTCCAAAAACAAGGAGCACACTATACCTGTGGAGCCCAACCTCCTTTGTGGGGCCAAAATGCTGGACCCCACAAGTTTAAAAGGCTTTTTGAGGGTTAAGACTTGGTTTTAGGGTAAATGTAAATTAGGTTTAGGTTAGGGTAAGGGTTAGGCATTTAGTTGCGATGGTTAGGTTAAGGGTAAGGGGCTAGGGAAAGCATTATGTCAATGACGGGTCCCCACAAAGATAGTGCTGCAAACCTGAGTGTGCATGTGTGTGTGTGTGTGAGAGAACGGCCTGCTACGAGCACCTTCTTTGATAAAAGAAAAGGTGCAGGTGTTGTGGTACATCAAATCCATTTATATGCATTACATTTTAAATGCCTTCTTATTGAATTGCTAGAATCGCATTCACTCATCACACATTCTTTATGATAACCCAGTGTGCTCGAATCACACAACGCAACCTCCAGGCTAAAAAGAAACGCCTCTTCCAGTCCCACTACTGAGGATTGCTGTCATCAAAATGTCAACAGTATAATCCTAAATTGGGTTAAGGCAATGGCACCGATTTAAAAAAGGTGCAAATAAACAGCAATAACCCACAACCCTTTTTGGCAGTATCTCACAGAAGTAGAAAACAGCAGCTCTTCTATGATTTTAATAACTATTTCTAATTATTTTTAGATGTCAAATCAACTCCATTTATACACCACAAAATGTTATCTCATGACCCTTCTCATATAGACCAGGTCAGGACCACACTCTTTAAATGTCTTTTTGTAATGCATTTCTCTCACGCATGGCCTTAATGTTTGTAATGTTTTATACAAAGCACTCTGAATTGCCTCGTTGTTGAAATGATTGAACAGATCTGTTGTGCCTCCTTTCCTCTTACCTCGCTCCTCTACACACACGCACAGCGGCCCATATTCACCCTTCTACAGTTGAACACCTGGGCAATACGGCGGAATCCACCTGAATGTCAGTGGGCCAGTAACTTAATGCTACCTGACACACAAATCACAAACTACACAAACGCTAGCAAATGGGACAAAATAATCCTGACCTCTGGGCTCTGTGAAATATAGCAACACTAAACCGAGCAACCGCCGCACCCGTCTTCGGGTGCCTTTTGACTCTCAGGGGTCTCTCCGCGGTCGGAAAGCCTCGCGTTAATGCCCTCGCCTGATCATAAAACGTCTTCTTCAAATTTTGTTATTCTGACCTTCTCCTGTTTGTCTGTTTCGCGGCCATGTCTCTCCTTCTTGACAACGCGATTACACGTTAGCATAAGCCAGATTTACCGTGCCCCTCGCTCACACTGCCCCTTCCCCAATCCTCCCTCCTCTTGTCCTGTCCCGCCTGTTGCCGATTGGCTGGGATAGTGTTGTGTGGCCCGGTCCGAGCCACTTTGTTCCTTGCCCATTTACAGAGCCAGGGGCTGGGTACAAACACCGGATTATTGTTTTTTTCAAGCGCACACACAGAACGGGCAGCTAGCGGACCACGAGGAGATATTCGCTTAATTTGACAAAAAAGTGTATCGGATTAGAATTGCAAAGCCCACCTTTTTGTAGGGATAAAAGGGATGTAGGGATAACATATCTTATAAGTTATTTGTGGGCGCCAGAGCCTCAAATCCAGCTATTTTATCAACCGAGGAGCAAGAGCTTATTCTTCAGAAATATGAAGAATATTAAACTGTATTTCAAGCATGCAGTAACACTTGCTCTGCTGCCAAAGCAAGAGAAGAATGTTGGAGGAAGATTGCTAATTCCAATAATGCGTAAGTAAGTAAAAAAAAAAACATTCTATAGGTCATTAATGTAGAATTATGTATAGACACTGCAAAAAAACGCAACGCAATACATACCATGTGCGGTACAGTAAGGACGTGGCTTCGAAGAGTCACATTTGTTATGTGCGGCTCAAGAAGTTCGCAAATATAACAGATTCCTTCTGCGGAAAATCTGCATCGTTCATACAAGTACGCATCAGGAAAGTCGAGTGGATTTTGTTTGTCCCTAAAAACTCTTTTCTCTATGAAGTGCTCTTCTAACAATTTGCGCGGACATGTCCACAGGATTTGGTAGAAAAGGTGAAGCCATTGCAACAGACGCTGGGAATTAGTTACGTCATCTATATATATTTGTTTGCTCACAGCTGATTGGTCAAACCCTAAATCTGAGATCTCGAATCCAGACCTGCCCCGGAGTAGGTTACCCGTGCAGCATAAGATACCATGGTAACGAACAATGACTAAAGCCGAGCTACATATCTGGCTAGCCAGTTAAACCGGATTCATGGTATAGGCTCCTGTAACCAGATCCAGAACACAACTGGCTTTTGGAACCCAACCCTACTGCCATTGTGTTTTTATTTTCTCTGTAAACTCTGAAAACTGCTCTATCAATTAAATTGAACCAGGCCTACTTTCATTATGATAGTTACTCAGGACAATCCACAGACTTTATATGTGGACAGAAATGTCTTTATAGACGATTGTCCTAATCCGACCTTTTAATTTCCTAAACAAGCCATTTTCTCGACGAAGTTTCCCAGAAAGCCCTGCACGGCTGCAGCTCGTCAGAGCATTTCAATTATTATTTCCTATGAAAACACACACAGAGCTTTTTATGTCTTACAGATGGAGGGATGGACGTCCTCCATTAGGTCCTCCAGTGGAGTGACACGTTGAAATGAAAGTGAAACCAAACACTCGTCTCACTGACACTCGGACAGACAGCAGGAAATGAACCTGTCATCTTTTAATTTGCTTTCATTCTACACCTGCCTGCCTGCCAGCCTGTCTCCCAGTCCGTCTGTTTCTGTCGCTATCACTCACTTTCCTTTTACATGCCATTCAGATGGACAAACGGTTGGGGTCTGCCTCTTTGCCTGTCTCTCACACTTTGTCTTTGTCTTTAATGACCTGTTTGTGTCTCACTTCCCTGCTACACAGTGATGGTCTCTGTGTCTTCACTTGTTGCTTTTTCGTTATTTGGTATTTTTCTTTCGCTATGCGTCGTCTTTATCTATCAGTCTGCTTTCCCATTTTTTTCTTGCATTCTGTTCTTATTTCCTTCTGTCACACAGGTCAGATGCACTTTTAAAAAAACCAAACGTATAACTGTGTAGACTTGTTTTCAATTTTGTTGCAACGAAGCGTCTGTTCATTTCAAATGATCACAGGGAAACAAAGAATTCAAATTTGTTGAGTTGAGTTTTAAGAGTTTACTAACTAACAACAATCTGCTTGGTACCTGTTAATCCATCTTTATGGGAGTCCAATCTTTTTCTATGGGATTTGCCGGAGACGTCAACTTGGGAAACGAGCAGGAGCGCTCGAGGAACTGCGCTCCGGTCGATACATCTGGGGAATGTCCTGTTGGCCAGAGACTGGTTGGTGTTCACGTCCCCCCCTCAGGCCTGTGTTAGTGAGGCGTTACAACACCTGGCTGACCAGATAAGTAGCGTGGAGAAAACACATCCTGAATCCCTGCTCATCATTCTTGGAGCAAACTTCAGCCATGAGCTTCCAAAATACAGACAGCGCATTAAGCTTCCCACCAGGGAAACTAACACTCTGGACCATTGTTTTATGTTGTATTAAAGGACGGCTATTGCTCTGTCCCCCGTGCAGCTTTGGGACTCTCTGTCTGGTTCATCTCCTGACATACAGGCAGGAACTAAAATCTGCGACGCCTGTGGTCAGGACTGTGAGGAGATGGACCAACGAGGCAAAGCTGGAACCACAGGCCTGCTTTGGCTGCACTGACTGGAGTGTTTTTGAGGCTGCAGCCACAGACCTGGGTGAACTCTCTGACACGGGGACTTCCTTCATCGGTTTCTTTGAGGACACGTGTGTGCCGACTAAAACCCTCTGCACACACAACAACAGTAAACCCTGGTTTACAGCAATACTTGACAGCTTTGTCAGGCCAAGGAGGAGGCCTACAGGAATGGGGACAGAGTCCTGCATAACCAGGCCAGAAACACCGTGACAAAAAACCAAACAAACATGAAACCTTGTATTATTTGATAGAACTTTTGTTTTGTGATTTTGTGGTACGGATTAGAAAATAAATTTCCCTTTCTTACGATATCGCTGCGATATTCTTTGCCACTGTCATTTAAGTGGTTTTCATGTTTATAGAACTATAATAGGTATTTCTAAAAGACTCATCTAAGGCGTCTCTTTCTCTTTGCTTCTCCCACATGTTAAATCGCAGGCAAAATACTCTCTGCAGTGGTCTGTCGGCAAAGATAAATTGCATTCAGCAACCATATGTGGAATGGCTTAAATCCTGATGATAAATAGTATCAAAAATGGGGTTTGATAGAATGAGAATCTTAACTTTAGATCACCTCTTTCACACACAAGTAAACCCACACACACACATGTGTAGTCAGACAAACTGAAGCCCTCTGTCTCTCAGTGACTCTAAACTGTATGAGTGTGCCTCTCTCGCATTATTAAAGCTGTGATTGGCTTAAATGACCATGTTTTCAGGGTCACATCGGGGCTGCCGAGACGGGCCTCACAGAATCACTGTGAAGAGAGCGAGAGGGAGAGGCAGCTGCAGTGTCAATTAGCCGCACACATTACTTCACAACGGCTGCCAAGACGAGAGAAGAGCTCAATCAGGAAAATGGAGATGCAGGCCGCACGAATTGCCATCAGAGTTTGCAGTGGGAGAGAGGGCGGGCGAGGAAGAGAATGGAAAGAAGTGGATAGACAGAAAGATAATAACGGTCTTTGACTCTGCATAACCTTTTTTAAATGAACAATTACACAGTGATTTACATAAAACCAAAATGCATCAATAGCAATATGAAGAGAACCAGTAGCCATAAAAACGCTAACTGTTAAATCTAATTGCAGATTGAATTTCCTCAGACAGGTCATTGACGAAGGGGTTGGCTCACCCAGTCTTCAGTCTGGTCCTTGGGACAACAAGAAGCCCACCATTTTCTGCTACAAATTACATTCATATACTAGTAATTTACAGACAAAAAAGGTTTGAATTGAAATCTAATGCCGACCAGATTACATTTGGTATCAGCATAATAAGGAAACACTTTAAAGGACATATCTGCAAAGTCCCAAATTGTTCACCCCGAACGGATCTGCAAAATGTTCTGCCAACCTGTTTCATTTGTTTTCCAACAAAATCTAACATTTTATCAACATTTAAGAATTCCACAGTTGATGTTTTATGGTTCTGTTTAGACAATTAAAACCCTTAAATTTAGGGAAAGATTATAGTCTTGGTTAAATATTGAAAAAGTCAATGGCGTCCGAAGACAAGGATGTGTTCACTTTCTCAATATTTGACCAAATTCACAGCCTTCCCCTAACCTTAAAGGAAGTGTTTTTGTTGCCTAACAACGACAACACGTGAGATTCAGGTAACAAATCCCAGTTTCATGGGCTTGAACATGAACGTTTTTTTATAGCTTATAATGAACGTAATCCATGGCAACAGTTGTGTGTCATTCAAAATAGGCTGGTAGAGAGTTGGGGCGACAAAACCCAAAACCTGAAGTACAGAAATAACCTAAGTACGGAAATACAGTGGGTCTTTATTGATTATATTTATGCCAAATTGACAAGAACAATGTCGACATATGACACCTTTTATTTTGTTTTTCTAAAGTCATGTGTTTCTGCGAACACGTAAGGAATTTTTAATACATCATATTTCTTAAAGGGCATTTGGCCAAATATTTTTCCCCTGAGCGTGTAGGCGTGGTTTTGAGTTTCTGTTTCGCTATTTCCTGTTTTATTTTGTAATGCCTCATCTGCGTCTTGTGTAGTTTTACTTCCTGTCTTTGGTTGCTATTCCCGCCAGTTTTGATTGTTTGCCCTGCCATGATTAGTTTCACCTGTGTCTCGTTTTCGCCCCTCACCTGTGTCAGATTGTCCTTCTCCAGTATTTATTGGATACTTTCTGTGTTCCTTGGTGTTCAGCTCGTTTACGGACTTGTGAATTTTCTGCCTGCTCTCTTACAGATTCGTTTGCCTGTTTGGACTCCTCCCTTGGTTTCGACCTCTGCTTGCTTCAGCGCACCGTAAGCCTGTTGAACTTTCTTCATAAATCCATTGAGCTGCACTTGCCTTGCCTCTGTCCCTGGGTTTGGGTCCAACCTCTGTATTCCCTGTGTACCTGCTTCATAACATGTGACAGCAGGGAGCTTCAGTTTAAATCAAACTGCTAATACTGTATGTAGCTTATATTATTTTCATGTTATGTCACAACTACAACTACAATTACTAGCTTTCTGCTAAAGTATGATGTTGACTGCGGTTAGTTATTGGTTTGATTAATGGTTTACACATTGATAATATGTCTTTGTATTGATTACTGACAATGGCTGATTATCAGCTAATTGTACTGTTTCGAACAGCAGTGTGCAGTAAATGGTTTCCCTTGTGCGTGTCTGTGTGTTTTCAAACTACTTTCCTAATTAACATGATGTGCTTGATGGTGTTAAGACTCTTGATGAAACCTGAAAGCTCAGCATTCTCGTTGCCTTTTTAGCTTCCCCTTTTAACATGTATTCACCCAGAAAAAGCAAATATTTCTCTGTATAATATGACATCCTCTTGCAATGTATTTACAAAATTTGGGTCGTGTTGTACATTACATGTTGTAATTATCAGATACTTTTTCAACATACATGAATAACCATGATTATAATTATATAACGTTTAACACTATAGTTTGTCAAATTGCATTGGAGACCCACTCAAATGACCACCTGTGGGTCCCGGGGACTCGCTACATTGAAAACCTATCAACATCTTTGACAACAGTGAAGTGGGTAGTTATCAACTAACCAAAGGTGACCCGTCCAAAGGTCATCATCTTCACAGAGAGAGACAGAAAGTCCTTTGGAAATGATTGAAAGTTAGGTGGAGAAAATAGAAAAAGCTAGAAACATGTAGAGTACATACACATGCAAGAAGAAAAGCCAAAAGGAAAGCTTTTTATGGCAACACCCAAAAAAAAAAAAAGCTTCAATATAACTCCTAGAGTGGTATCCAGTATTTATATGGTATCTACATACACTTCCCTGCATTGACTATATAATAAGACAAGAAGAATAATAGTATATAAATAACAGGGACAAGCAATCTGTGTGCACAAGCTGCTGTAAAGTTTAGACATTGGACACAAAGCCTGACAGACAATAACACTAACAGTAAAAATAGATATTTATTTAGTATTGTAAGGTTCAGATATTGAACACCCAGCATCCCAGGCAACCTTGCCAGACAATCAACAGACAAGAATGCTGAAATACAGATGGATATTGTTACTTCTCTCCTTTTTAAAAAAAAAAAAAGGTGTTGAATAACAGATTCAAAATCACCATCCTTGATGACAAAATAAATAAAATTTAAATTCACCGTACACCTTGGTCCGAATCAACTTCACAGAGGAATAAATCAAAATAAAAACAGATAATCATCAGAGTTTACATTATGTGCACTGTCAATCCCCTTTTCCTCGGTCATTTCGGTCTTCTCCTTTTCATGTAATCAGTGGATGGAGGAAGTAATCAGATCCTTTACTTGTGTAAAAAGAAGAACCACCACAGTGCAATATATTTAAACAAAAGGTGTATGTCAAGAATAACTATCCTTGTTGTATTAAAAAAAAATAACACCCTACTAATAAAATAGAATAGTTGCAGCTCCCGTCATTCACTTAAAAGGACCCGGTTCGAAGAGCCGATGCGTTTGGGACCGACACATCACAACTGACTACTTCTCGCTTTGCACCACAGTGGCACTCCATTTTCCTAAGCAATAAAGTCAGGTGTTTGCTGGCTTGCAGCAAGCCTTAAGTCCCAGTGGTAAATGAGCTATATAATATGAAATGGAGACATTAAGGCCGCAGAGCAGGCAGTGAAGAGCGTCGTTTCCAAACTGCTGCAAAGTTCAGTTTGAAGTTAAGGTGAGTCAGTGAGGCAGGAGGCCGTGGCATTCAGAGCCGCCGCAGCTGCAAAGATCCGTCGATACCACGACATTAACTGTGAACGCCAGCAATTAGTCCCATTGGACGAGCGCGAGAAAGTGTGTGTGTTTGTGCATGTATGTGTGAGTAAGTCAGAAAGCTGTATTTTACTGACTAGTACGATCTTAATGTCCTTCTAAGAACTGGAGTTCCTAGATAGTGAGCCTTCTCTGGGAAGGTTTGGCTTCCTTGTTAGGAATGGAGTGTGTGTATCTGCTAGTTTGTGTGCTTTTGTATGTGTGTTACAGTATGTGTATGCATGTGATGGTACATTGGTAAACAAAATATACTTTTACTTGTCCTTGGCACTAAGTGTCCTCATCGGAGAAGAAATCCCAAACACGTCTTAGACACTGAGGGCATTTTGGAAATTAAGGTTAGAGGCTCTTTCCTTAAATGTGCTGCCATGCGTCACTGAAACAGTGAAGAACATTAACGTAAAATTCACATATGTCTGACTGACACAAAGCCATCATCACTTTAACAGATAGATGAAGCCAGCAACGTTATGTATTCCGTGTCTGAAATTGGCTTTTAACACATTGCACCACATAGTCGACCAATTACACACTAACAGAATATCAGTAGTAGCTCATGTGACCCTATTGGCCTTAGCATTGGGACTATGCTGCAAATAAGACAAAATCAGTGTGTGTGTTTCCAAATGTGTGATCTCTAAACTGAGCTTGGGTTCTGTTAGTAGATGGTTACCTCTGAGATCAGGACACAGAAGAATGACACATTCATTATATCAACTACAAAAAACCTTAGTTGTCTATTGGGGTTTTTCAACAGTACAAACTTTTCCAGGAACACCTTTTGGTACTCAGAAACTTTACCCACGTTTTGACCAGATGAACCTGGTCCAATTTAAAGTTCATAAACAGTGCTCCCACTCCCCAGTGAGCCCATGTTCTTGAATCAGTGACTATGAAGCCCAAAATAAAGTGATGCTGAACTTTTCCGAACATTTCCTCCGGGGGGAAAAGAGCCAAGAGTGATGCACATATACGGCAAAGATACGTTGAGTCCATCTGAAACTTTAAAAGCTCAATGCAAAGTGTTGCAGAAAAAGAGACAATAAAGCTCAGTCGGCTTCTCCTGGGTTAAAATGTAGCACTTGCCTGCTCCTCACATACTTCTACTACTAGATTTGTACTCCACATCTTTCAAAATGTCTCATACTTGTGCATCTGTCTGTAAAATACAAGGACTCGCTGTTTTGTTTTAGAGATTTGAGCTTGAGAAATGAGATTTATTGCAGCAGAAATGACAGCAAGGAGTCTGCCTTACTTGTTAGATAATCTGTAGACAGCTGTCATAATGATCATTAAAAGCACTAGTGGGGCCAAGTTGGGTGATATTTATCCACAAAGTACTTTTTAAATAGGTAGCCTGGGATCAATGTTCTCTTCAGAATGACAGAGGGCGTAGTCTTAATTACAGATTTAAAAATGCTGTTCATATTACTTTCACATTCAAATAAGGAATGAAGCCAAGGAGTCTGGGTCACGATCATTGGTTCTTTTATCAAGTGTAGCAGAAGAAAAATATAAATGTACTTTTTCCAAGGCCAAAGAATTGTAAAAGGTAACTGGACAGTCAGTCCTGTCTGTCAAACACTTTGGTCGACAACAAGTTCACTAATGAATGTCCACGTCGAAGTGAAATTTATGTTTAAATAATTAAAATTTCACATGTTTAATTACAGGATGATTCCTAGTGAAGTGATAACCCCTTGACCTTTTCTCCTCACAAACCACCAACAAGTCAAAATGGCCCCTTTTACCAAACAGATGCTGGTGCATCAATCAAAGATTTCTTCATCAGAAAAACTGGAGGAGTACTCAGCTGTCGAAAAATACAACATCTTATGAAGGGCAGAAAGGATGGTACAGAGCCTCCGAAGTCCCGGGAATTAAGTTGAAATTATGACGAAAGGCAGACAAAGTGGACAGATACAGACAGCAAGACAACATCCTTCTCCAAGTCAGCACAGGTTCAGATATTACAATTTGGGAGCTGCCAAGTGCTGAACCAGTGGTCTTTTTCTGTCATTTTTTTTTTGCAAACAGTTGAGTAAAAGTCTTTGTAAACGACCACTTTAATGAAAGTCGAAAGGGATAGAGAGTGTAGCTCTGCCCTATCTATATCCTTTCAGTCCCTCCCAGGTTTAAAAACTGGTTGGAAAAACACTGTTCACATGCCCACTTCTCTAACCTTAAGGCTACTGCACTCTCTGATATGTATAGTTAAAGAAACCAAGATGCACCTCGGGCAAATCGACTGTATACAGGGCTCGCAAAGGTCAGCAGAGCTCTGCTCTATAAGCGTGAAGAAGACACACTCACACCTCTGAAAACCCTTATCAGCCACTGGTGTGTAGGACCGGCTCGTGTAAGAGAAAGCATTTCATGTTAAAACTAATGTTCGACGAGAGTACATGGCTTCACCTTTACAGGTTGAGAAGATGCTCGCGAAGCTCTTTGGATACTGGCAAAAATGCAATGCATTTAACTGTATGTTAAAGAACGAAATACATAAAAACGCCCAAGTAAGGAACAGCACAGTACTTAACAGAAAAGGCTGGTTGCAAATGATACAGCAGTTCTTCAGTTTCCCTTGTAGAACAAATTGTTTAATACAATGATCGCTCTCACTCTCTAGTGCACACTTGGCTGTCAAGCAGCCGTCTAAACATCTTCAGAGAAGACATCATCTTTCCTGTCACGCACCCGGCAGTCCATTGTAACGCCATATGGTGTAAACAAACGTTAAACACTGGAGACGATATTGCTGACGACTTTAAATGATGCACGACGCAGGACACGCACAGGAAAAGGAATCCTGGAGTGAACAATCAGCCGCGAGTGTCTGTCTCTGCTCACCTGTTGAGTTGAGAAAAGAATGTCGGACATGCCCGAGTGGTGATGATGGACAAGCCACCATGTTGGAAGAGTGACAGTGCCAATTAAGACTCAGACATCTTCATGGCAAGAAAACAAATAGCAGTTTCCGCTTCAGGTTGGAGAGACAGTAAAGAATCAAAAATCTAGTTCTGTAGAATAACAGTAAAACGGCGTTTACAAGTGAGAAACCATCTTTGGCCATTTGTGGCAGTGGCAGATATCGCAGCTGTCAAAATGCCCTGGTTTGTGTATATAGTTAGGTCATTCTCAAGTTCCTTGACGAAGCCCTCCAACAAACTCGACGCTTTAATCCTTGACTCAAGTTGGCTCATCTGAGAATAAATGTTTTATAAGTGTTAAACTTTACAATAAAACAAAAACACGTTGCATAAGAACACGCAGTTTGAGACGGCGGCTGGGCTCTTGATGATTCTTCTGTGTTGTTTTGTCGCGACAAGCTGGGGAACACAAAGCACCGTGAAATGTTGAATTCATCAGTGGCACACCTCTTGGGTTGTTGTGGACAGGTAAAAAATAAATTAATTCCACTGTTTTGATGAATGAAACTGTTCTCAGAGCATTTCTCAGAACAGTAGGCGGGTTTTGTCATCGCATGCAACCGTCTTTGCTGTCCTAGAAATAGTCATACGATGTCATTTTTGGCACAATGCCGTGTGTTGTTTGGGGCAAGAAATTAATGTTATTCCTTACCACAATTAGATTTTATGGCCATTTTGTATGTTATATTTACACAAGCAACTGATACCACAGATTTGGTACAGACTCTTTCCCACTGCTAGAAGCTGATTATCCCTCGCTTATTCTACTCCTCCCCACCTGCACTCCCGTGTTCACCTGTCACAGCTGTACCTGATTATCTCATTAGACCCTGTGGGTGTTTCGTCTCTGGCTTTGGCTCATCTTGGCTGAATTGTGTTTGTTTGCCATTGTGATAAATGTTGCTCTGGAGTGATGCAGCATCTGATTGGTTCCTCTGATCTATTCAGTTTATACAGCTAAGTATTTCTGTAAAGCCTTTTTTTATTTTTCAAAGTAACCAAGACAATGGTGGGAATGTGTGAGGTTATACAAATAGCTCATATTTAAAGAAAAACACAAGTTCACCACAAACTCATTAAAATAAAAAGAAATAATTATGAACACATATGCAAACTGATTCATTTTGTGTCTGTGTGTAGGGATGTCTTAGTTTTTATTTATTTTATTGAGTTTATTTTAACTTCAAACTCACATGCATCTTTTTCCACATTGTACCATATATGTCCATTATGTTTATATACAATTTGTACATGTAAACCGTTTTGCCTAATAGGTTTTGTAGGAAACGTAAATATTGCCTGGATGTGGTTGCGTTTAGGCTACTAAAACACTGGTAAAAGCTGGAGGAAAGATCATGGTTTTGGATAAATACTGGGGGGGGGGAAGCCACATCCTGTTTTTGGGAATCAGCTAGGGCAGGTCTGGTTATTAGCAGAAATATCAAAGATATTAATACACTTCTTAGTGTTATTAATATATATTAATAATTACGATGGACCACCCGGACATCAGGGACCAATAACCAAATTTGAAGACAGTCTCAAAGGTGGCTGTTTACCTAAAAATGGCAATATTTAAGGTACAATCTTACGTCCATAAGGGTGAATCTGAGCACTGACCATCACACCCAGCTGTTGTTACAACACATACACACAATAATCACAAGCAACTGCTCCTTTAAAAGATACAATAGATTACAACTGATCAACAATCAATAACTTCAGCCTACAACCACTACAGTCTAATCTAAACACAATAAGCAGAGGGGGTCATATGTTACAGATTGTAAAGCCCTTTAAGGCAGATTTTGATTTGTGATATTGGGACAATAGGGGGAGGAGAACACCACATAGGTGGTCTTCAGACACAGACCCCAAAGTTGGTGGCAAACCCACGAAACTCAAACAAAAAAAGGGAACAGACCCAAAAGGAGAAGCAGGCTCTATTTGTCCTCAAGATATTTTGAGCCTGGCTAAGCTACCCGTTATCTGGCCCGTTTGAGATGTGTGTGTGTAGGTGTATATGTACCTGTAAAGGAAGACAAAAAAGAATGAAGGTAAAGAGTAAAGCACAAGAAATGTCAAATGCTGTGGCAAAGCCCAATAACTGTCCCTCTAACACACAGGAACCCGACGACAAACTTTCGTTCACCAGCCCTGTTACTGGACTCTGGCGTGATTAAGCACGATTATTAGCTTTCACTAGCTTTCACTGGCTAAAGCTAACACAGTTAACCGGCCCAGCAGCGTGGTACCGATACAGAATCGAATGTGCGAAACACACAGCAAACAGACACAGTGGTCTGCTATTCTCCACAATAGTGCAAAAACACTATTTAAAGCAATGAATTTTAGGTGAAATAAGCTATAAACCTGTCTCTGCTCAGGCACAAGCCGCTTCCTTGAGATAGCTCTTGGTATTGATTTAAAGTGTCAGTCTGTTTGGGTTTTTCCAGCAGAGCTTCTCTCAGGCCTGGATGCTGACGGCGCTGGCTGCCTCTCGGCAGGTTGCACAGCGAAACTGTTCATTCGAGGGGCAGCCAAGGGAAGCAGCAGTCACCTTTTAACGGGGAGAAAGCGGGGCTCAGTGACTGTCCTCTTCTCCGTGACGAAAACGGTAAGTCTGTGTCTCTTATATATGTATAACAATCGGGATCTAAAACCTGTTTCAGCAAACACAAAGCAGTCTTTAACTCATCCAGCAAGTTCAAGAAAATAAAAGATCAACATTGAAGTGTCTCCTGAAGCGACCAAGTTCAAAGAGGAAAGACCACGTGCAGCATTGCGTTTAGGGCTTTATGGAAGTGATGACGCCATGGCGGCTTGTCTGATAGGAATCCAGTGTTTGGATTCAAGCTCAAATTATCAAATCAGTATGAAATAACGGGTAATGAAAATCTGGCTCATTTTTCTCTCAGTGAGGGCTTTAGCTTTTCCAGGTAGGCCTCAGTCTTTGTTGTCCACATGTAGTGAGGCCCAACACACCATAGAACACAAACACACAAACCACCTACTCTCACACACAATGCCTTCATGCCTCAGATATACAGAACAAACACTGGTTCTATCATGCTGTGATAAACTCATAGACCTGAGGCAAGCCCTTGAAGAACACTTCACAGCAATGAGGCTACATGTCAAACACACACACACACACACACACACACATACACATTTGTACCTCGTTGACATAGTGCATTGTGCAACGTTGTACCAAATCTTAATCAGACAGCTGTTTAAAGAAGTGACAACATCCACATTGTCCCTCACAAAGATAGAAGTACAAGAAGACACAGCTGGCAATGGCTAAGTGTTCCCTTTGGAAGCAATTGTTCAACCTCTGGGCCAAGATTTTTGTAATCTTCTGTGCCTGGACTGATTGTTCAATAACTACCGTCTATTGTTATATGTAGAGATGGCTGACGTGGATTTTTTTCAAAGGCTGGAGAAAGTATATGTATAAAAAGAAGTCGGCTAAATCCTTCCACTGCAGAGCAGTTTTTTGGAATAAAAATGTTATGTAGCTAATGTGAGTCATTGTGGCTTTATATATTTTATTAAGCTTCATTTTTCATGACCAATAAAAACCTATACTAAGAAAAACAAGATAATTAAACTGTTAGATGTCAGAAAAAAAAAAACTGTTTTATATGGATCATTGTCAAGGTTGTTTCAGATCAATACAAGCAAGTGACCACTAGGTGTCGCCGTGGAGACGGGTGTCGGAGTGTTTCGAAGCTTTGACACAATACGACACATTTGCTTCAACTGTTTCAGTGCTTCACGAAGCACGGTCTGCCCATCACTAGTTATTTGCCTGATTCATTTTTTTGTCAGGGGTGCCCCTGACCCTGACTTGGTAGGCTCACTGGAAAAAGATAAGACGCAACTAGCAACAGAAAATGGGAGCACAAAGCACTAAATACACAAGGGAGGAGGGGTAATGAGGAGCAGGTGGATACAATCAGGGTAATCACACAGGATCCGGGATCTGGTCCTTTCGGTCACGACCCAAAGCTCATGACCACAGGTGAGAGTAGGAACATAGGTCTACTGGTAAATAGAGAGCTTCGCCTTGCAGCTCAGCTCCTTCTGCGCCGTCCTTCCCTCACGTGTGAGCAAGACCCCAAGATACTTAAACTCCTCCACTTGAGGCAGGAGCTCTCCACCAACCTGAAGGGGACAAGCCACCCTTTTCCGGCTGAGAACCATGGCCTCGGACTTGGAGGTGCTGATTTTCGTCCCCGCTGCTTCACACTCGTCTGCAAACAATCCCAGTGAACGCTGAAGGTCCTGGTTTGATGAAGCCAACAGGACAACATCATCTGCAAAAAGCAGAGACGAACTCCTGTGGTCCCCAAACATTATTATTATTATTATTAGTCAACATTGTTTTCTTTTTACTGAGAACCGGATCATTCTATAACCTTAACCAACTCATTTTTGTGCCTTAACCAAATCAAACCTTAACCATAATTGTGGTAGATCAGAAAATAATCCTCGCTCAAATAACGCTCATATGGGCCGTTTGGGCAAAATCCGAAGGAAGTCAAATCCCACAGCAGTCAAGTGTCAAGTCCTCATGTTTGTGACTTAAGTATGACTCAAATTCAAGGCTCGGCTTGTTGTAAAGTCACACTTTTGAATCCAGCAGGTCCCTTGTTGTGTTGGTGGAACAATAAGAGTTTCTGTCTTCCATCTGGCCACATTTATTTATGCACATTTTCCTTTCCATTAATTTTTGGCAATGAACGTGTGATGTCTTTATTTCCAGCCAAATGGCACTCTTCTGATTGTAACTCTTACATACATCTAGATATCTATTTCTATAATGTGACTATGAGTTTCAGACATGGATGTTTCATCATATTTTATTCACATTTATTTCCTTCCCAAAGGAAATTATGTGTTGATTTTCAGTGTAATGACCTGCTTTCTACTTGAATACGGCTCACTCTTTTCTCACTGTGGCTCACTCGGTGTTCCACTGAATATTTGTATGTTTTGAGTTGTGGTTCTGGGACACACATGGCCCAGTAATTCTATGTTTATATGCTGTATTTGCATATTCTAATAATATAATTCTAATCAGACATTTTCAGAGTTTGTGGACCATTTCTTTCTCCGTTGGGATAAGTACCCCAAAAATCTTAAGCATGTGTAATGTGTTTTGCATTGTACTTGTTTGTTTTCCAAAAGTTACAGACAAGTTTTAGCAGGTTTCATGCACCTCAGTGTCATGAAACGTACTCACTACTTGAATGGACATAAATTAATAAAAGTGTATGATAAGATCTAAGTGATATACATTTAAAAAATCATTCTTTGTTTTGTTTTTGGGTTTTTTTTACCAAGCAATTTTCTATTTACACGTCCAGTAGACACAGAGCAACTTGATCATCTAGTTCAAGGTTGTGTGGGTGTACACCTGATGAATGTAAGTCCAATATTCCCTCTCCTTTTAGCCCTGGTTTCGTCGCCACCAACTCCTGAGATAAATATCTGGCTCTTTAGCTGCTAGATGTTCCACTTTCTTCACCAGCTAGTCTTTTCACTGTGTGCTGTATGCTGCTGAGCAGGTAGTGTACGGTAGGTTTCTCAGTGCTTGTTTAGTGAAAACAGCCGCCTGCTGTTGCTGGAAACACTGAGACTGAATCAGAAAGTAAACGTGCCACGAACCAAAACTGTGAGCCGAAAGAGGCCAAAAAGCTGTGTAGGGCTGCATAATTGTCTGAGCTCGTCACTGGGAGCGACCCCTCTCACATTACACATAGTCACTTAAAGTGCCTGAACATGTATTAAAATGATTAAGTAGTTCAATTCGAATATACAGTTCCCCATTTTTAGCCTTACAGCTTTATACAATTTTAAATTCATTTAATTTTCTTTTCAAAAGTCTTTCAACTAAACTGTTATTTTAAGGCATTAAATCTGGTAGATACCTGCTTTGCTCACCTACTATTACCATTTTAAACATTAACAACTTTCATTTTGGTTTTCACTCTCAAACTTAAACTCACATTTCATCATGGGTACAGTTTTACATCATCAAAAAGCCTGACAGTAGGCAGTTAAAGATGGAGCTGGTTTATTCATGGTAACAAGGTTCATGTGAATAACTCAACTTATGATTGTAAATGCTTTTTGGGAACACGCAGCATATGAAGTGTAAATATAAACGCGTGTATATGTATTTTAGGCCTGTATTTATTTCCTGTGTGTGTTTGATGTGTTTATTTTAAATCTAATGACTTGTTATCTCCTGTGTCCTCATTAGTAGTTATCACAGCGCTGTCATGTCAAGCAGAGACAGCTCCCAACCTAGAAAACTCCCACAGGATCTGCAGGCACATGCGCAAGCACTTTTGTACACACGTTTGTGACTGGGGATTTGAAATGGTTTCCAAGATTTTAAAACATTTAAATAATTTAACCCTCTACTACTTAGGCTTTGGTACACAGACTCAGAGTGTATTTATCCCCAATTAATCAATCAGATAAAATAGCAGTCTAGCCGCCCCAGACCTAGCGCTTTGCCCTGGTTGTTGCACATGCATGATTAAAATAGGGCCCATAGTGTCATTTTTTTTTTAAAAAGCGTCAGTAATTTCATAAAACAGCTGGGCACTGTAGTTTTTGCAAACATTACTCAAACAGAAGGAAATAGGGCATTTGTTGGGGATTATTTTCAGCGGCGGATTAATCCACATTTGGTACTCTAGTGAGTATTTGGGGCAGCAGGACGGTGTATGTGGGATTGAATCAAATTAAACTACAGTGCGTGTGTTCATGGCAATGGAGGAACATGTCAACCAGTGCAAGAGTGTGGCTCACTGATGTGTTTTTAATGGTTTCTGGACAACAATGGAGCTCTGTGGCCCAGAGGAAGAAGATATATCAAGTTCTGGTACACACACAACACGTGTTGGTGGGATCAAGTCATTCTTGGTTTGTAACGAGGTTTGTTGACAATAAGAACAATTGAGAACAGCAACAGACACATCCTTTAATGTTTAATATTGAATGTTGCAGTGCGTCAGGCCTGGGTGGTATCACCAAAACCATCTTGGTTAGTCTTTCCACTGTTCCAACAATCACCAGCTCTGGTTTGGTCGAAATAAACCGAGTTAGATGTGAAAATATTCTTGCTCTACAGCTGTTTTCCCCCCCGCTGCCTCTCTCCGCCGTTGCTGTACTCCTGGGTTAGCTCGCTGAACGAGAGTCTGTCGCTGAGCAGCGGCTCTCGCTCGTTCTTCGGAGGCAGACCATTAAATTAGCAAAATAAAATAACCGATCGCCGATATATTCGCCCAGTCGCCCAGCCCTGGGGGCTAGCCCTAGTGGCTGCGTAGGATTGTTTCCGACTCGAGTGATCCAAAAGTCAACATTTATCGAAAAAGATAGATGTAATAATTTCCAAAATTCACAACATGTTTTTATCTAACGAAATATTCTCCTTCAATCCATAGTTGTTGGCATTCAGCCTTTGAGAAACAACATTTACACTGCAGTCAAAAAACAGTTGGCACGCACCGGTCTAGAAGCAAACTAACAGCACCAAAACTGCTGAGTTAAATTCAGTTTATTAAATAAAGAAAAGACTTAACTCATTGAATCCAATTATTCACTTTATTCAAATTAAGGATTTTCTTTGAGGATTTTCTTTTTTAGGGTAATGACGTCATAAAATATTATGACAGACATTCAAAGCTTCATTCAAAAATCTCAATAGAAGTTTTAATTGTAAAGAGAAATGACATTTACTACAGCACTACAAGAAGGCTAATTGCATATTAGACACAGCATTGAAGGCTAGACAATGTCATACAAGCTACAATGAATTCAGCTTTCACGTTGTGAATGTTTACACAAATATCATCATATACCGAACACCCCGGTGAAATGGCAGACACCGCCCAAGCCTAGTCAGGCCTCTACCTAATCAAACATGCAGCACACATGCAGTTAAACCTTTGACAGTGTTGAATAAAAGATCAAAGTGGATGCTCCAGGAGTCAATGAATCTAAATGAATAGAAAATATAGGCTCAGTCATCCACATATGACACAAACAAACATACCCTTTCAGGGTATGAGGAACAATCATGTACACGATGCCACATTGTAGTGTAAATAATGGTGCCTTCTGTACATCTGGCAAAGGAGTAGAGATGAAAACTAGCCTTCTGACTAACTCTGGCATTTTAGACAGTTGTACTGTTGGTTGATATGCACTCTCCTTCTGATAAATAAAATTAAATAACATAATGCATGATTGCTTGTGTGTTGCTATTAGCATGCCAGCACTCCTGTACATGCTTGTCGAATATGTATAGCTGTCAGTCTGCTTTTAGACATCATACATCACCTGTATTCTTTATGCACATGCAGTACATCATGTATTTTATGGCTGTTATCTATTCAGTTATATATGCACTGTAACATAAGTGATGTTCTCTGTACATAATATTATGTGTTCTCAGAATGGTCTTTTTCTCCATTTTCTTGTCATAGTGTAAGCATCAGTGACATTTACCCTGATAATAATAATGAGGTCAGCAGTGTGCAAGCGCATTTGTCACACAAAGACAAATGTACAGAAAGCCAGGTGTGAACTCAGGACCACAGGTAGCACAGGGACCAGGAACAAGATTCACCAGCCTGATAAAGAGTAGAAACTCCACGACAGAACACATTATTCGTTTTCTAACCCCTGATGTGGTTTACTTGCTTTTGCATAATGATTAACATTTTGTATTGACAGTAATAATAGTAGATGTGCCATATGTGTTAACATGTTCCATTTGTATTATTAATCTGCCAATGCACCTGATTCTGAGGATACAGCATATACACTCATCCACTCGCACACACACCCACACACACACACACACACACCGCTGTTAAAGCCATACAGCAACTGGCGCATCTGAAGAATGTTGACTACAACTGAATGAAGATAAAGAAGGATAAAAGTATTTGTAAAAAAAAAGGCAGGTCAGGCGCTCTGGAAATGCTGGTGACAGGTCCTGGGGGGCGGGGGGGAATCCCCTAAATTGGCTGACACAGGCTTAATTCGGGAAAAACGAGGGGCGAAGGATGGGGCAACCCACTTGTCCAAATAAGTAAAACGTGACACGAGTATTTCCGGTGGCCAATGATCTTTCTTAGGGCGCAGGGCAGAGCAGGGAGCAGATTGCCCGAAAGGAGGGATTTTGCGTAAGACCAAACAACACAAAGGAAAATCAGTGGGTCTCAGGACCACTCCAGGGTTTAAACTTCTTGTAAACTCTGTCTCCTCTCCAGTGCCTTCTTTGAGTCTCCGGTTTTGAGTTATTGGTAAAACGTTGGAGAAGGAGTCCAGACTTCTGGCCCCGATCTAATAATGCACATTTTAGTTTTACAGTAACATTCTCACTGCATGATTCCCATATTACTAGAGACAGAGTATTAGCTATACACCTAGTGTTAGTGTGTAACATATGAGTTGTCCTTGCAGAGGTCCGTTGTAATGTATTAAGCCGGGGAGGCTCTGTACAGTTCCCTTTACCGACATGCAGCTCAGCCCATCAGTTCATCTCACTTCCCAAATGCACTAATGCAACCCAAGCACGTCACGCACATTTCAGAATCAACCCGTACCCGAACACTGACAACATTTGTCTGCCGACAGTTACACTTTGTCTCTCATTACACAATTACCGAAGAAAGACTAACAACAGATTGCATTACAATATGTATTGTCTTTGTAAAAGTATATTTTATTTATTTATGTAGACTCCATTACAACAAAGAGGTCACTTCTTTATTGCTTGGATTGTGCTTCCTTACTGCATATGTCACAGAAATGAATCAGAAATGCTGTAATATGCTTCAATATATATATTATATATGCTGTTTAGCATTTTGAGTAGTTTAAAATGTGTCATGCTGTTGGGTTTGTGTTCTGTGATTTCCGGTTTTATTTTGAATTTGTCTGTTTCTGTCTGGGTTTTGGGTTTAGTTTCTCTGAGTTCCTGTCTTTTTTGTAATATGTCTGTTCCCTCATGTGTCTGTTAGTTTTGCTTCCTGTCTGTGATTGCCCTGATTGTTTTCACCAGAGTCATTGCGTTCACTATGCGTCTGGTTTTCGGCCCTCCCTGAAGGTATTTCAGCTGTGGTTTTCCTCTCTTCTGAGTCAGTTCATCATCATCTGTGGGTTGCTTCTGTTTGCATGTGGTTTTGGATTTATCCCTGCCTGCCCACTATGTGTTCATGTGCCTGCCTGCTTGTAACCTGTTTGCCACTTGCCTACCTAGAGACAATAAATCTCACCTCTCACCCTGATACCTCCTGTCTGTGTTTGGGTCCTTTTCCATTTGCCTGTTTGCCACACTGTAACACAATGCACGAAATTAAACTAATGTAATTCTAGTAATGCAATACAAAACTATATATAATCACTATACATACTTGGTAGGATAGCTACAAATATAGATGCACCTGGGAAATAATATATATATATATTTTTTTTTTTTGTGTGTGTCTGATCCATCCCTGGCAATTTTGTGCAGATATGTCCAGACATCCAGCATTCATTGTGTCCAAGAGGGACATCTGATCATATGGCTGGTGGCCATAACCTCTCCATCTCCACGAGGCACATAATTCCTCTGTGAGGAAGAGGAATGTAAGTGAGTAAGGTGGAAGGAAAAGTGACGCCATCCTGGGATGGGCTGTGAAACGCCACATCGGCTCATACAAGTACAAGACGTTCTGGAGTCCACCTCACCTGCCCCCTTTCCTCACCTGGCACAAGTCCTGGTCATCGAGGATGTAATGAGGTGTTCAGTCCCCCGATTAGAAGTTCATGCATGTTTATTTCTTTTTAATTATGTCAGGTTTTGAACGTAAATTTAAAAGTTTAAAAAAAATCACGTCAATTGATTATGTGGAAAATGCTGTGTGAATACACCAGTTTTGGTGACGGAGTCTGAGTGAGAAAACAGTGGTCATTGAATGCATTTTGTGTGACAGTAATGAAAAGTGGTCCACATTGACTTCTGTTGTGCTCGGTAACTCGGTATAGTGAAATGTGAGTTAGCAATTATAAGAAACCTAACCCAAAATGCAAGATCCATAAAAGTGCA
This sequence comes from Coreoperca whiteheadi, assembly GCA_011952105.1. Taxonomy (NCBI): domain Eukaryota; kingdom Metazoa; phylum Chordata; class Actinopteri; order Centrarchiformes; family Sinipercidae; genus Coreoperca; species Coreoperca whiteheadi. The sequence goes on along the minus strand of CM022478.1, from coordinate 2,695,851 downwards.
CGGTGTCTGCACAGCCTTAGACAGACTTTCTGTATTTTCTGCGTTTCTTTATGCACCGTTTCTGTTGTCTGAAGAAATGCGTGGCGGAGCTCTTTTCTCGCGGTACACCTGTGGGTGTGCTGGCAGCTCGTCTGCAGGCGTACTCGTGTGTAACTGCATGACTGTAAAGCAGGGCAAGCCCTGAAAAAGAGCAGGAAGCTCAGTGGGGGAAAAAAAGCATTAATGTGGGCTGACAGTGAGCTGATTCCACCACGACCAACACACAAGACAAGACACACGCATAAATAAAACTGCAGACGTGTGGGTGTTTTTTTACATCATGCCACCAGTTCAGAGCGCATGTGCTTACAGTGAAGACAGCTGGGAGCATTTATCCTCATATACACACAGTGTACATTATGTGTTGCTTAGCATTACTGGCCCATGATATCCCTGCATGCACTGTCTGTGACTTTACATGCTACCCGCTGGAGGCCCATGTACTGCTCCCTGGTCAAATATGTTATTCCCGTTCTGCATGACAGTTCAGTTTGGGCAGATTTTAGCGTTAATTCCCCCATAGCTACGCGGATTGTGTCGTCATCAGACCTGCTGATGCAACACATGGAGATATTCAGCTCTACAGAGGGAGAAATGATTTCACATCTCCCCTGGGAGACTGTTCCACTCCAGCATTTTGATGCTAGGTATTCACAGGGTTCGCTCAGTAGTTACGGAGAGTGACAGTTTATCTGTGCATTGTTGGTTTCATTCATCTTGAACGCACTGTGTGTAATCTAATAATGTAAGGTGATAGGTCTCTCACGTCACAACAATAACAGAAGAACAGTGATGCCGGTAACGCATTACTTAGTACCGCGATGCTCTAATCCGACCACTTTTTTCAGTAACGAGTAATCTGACGCGTTACTATTTCAAAACCAGTAATCAGATTAAAGTTGCTTATCCAAGTCACTGTGCGTTAATGTTTTTTCATTTTCCTTAATAAAAATATATATTTGCTTTATTCTCGCATCTCGGGGTGTAAAGTCACGTTCTCAGCGTGACGACAGTTCACGTCACGTGTAATGACACACATCACGCAGCGACACAAACGGAAAGAACAACGGAGGGAGGAGAGAGAAGCGCGTTTTCTAGCTGGAAATACAGACGCTATTTTGAGTTTGCGTCAGCTAAAGACGGCAATATTAAGGTTCGTTGTGGCGACAAAGTGTCATCTAGCTACAGAAACACCGCGTCACATTTGAAGAAACATTTGGAGTGGCAGCGCTGCAGCGGTCACACTGACAGAGCGAGTCCCAGCAGGGAGAGCAGGAGGCCCCCCACCACCCAAACGACAACAGCTGGACTTCGGTAAAAACAAGTATTTATGTTAAGTGAATTCAAGAAAGACTGGCATTATTTTTAAGTTCAACTGTTTGGAGATACATCGTCGACATTACTGTTAAAAATGCACCTCCAATAAAGTGAGTGTTGGCAAAAGCAGCTGTCAGTGTCATGTTGAGGCGGCGGGGGGGTTGCCGGCAACTAATAAAGTTACTTGTAATCTAACTTAGTTACTTTTAAAATCGAGTAATCTGTAAAGTAACTAAGTTACTTTTTAAAAGAGTAATCAGTAATCGGTAATTAGATTACTTTTTCAAAGTAACTGTGGCAACACTGCAGAAGACGTAGTTTGATGATGTCGGGAAGTAGCGTGGAATCATGGGAGTTGCTGTCTTTATTGTTAAGCAACCACCATTGCCGCTGAAAATCTCTGACGTGACTCAAGGCGGTTCACGGATGAGGTAATGTATTGGAGTATTACGGGGACAGCTTCGGCGACAGAAAGCGCCACAAACGGCAATGAATAATCGAGCTCCATCACGAGCGAGCGATACAGACAATAGTAAACAATAGAGCGGCTGGCTAGCCTTTTCACTCTCTGACATCCCCTCTGGCGTTTCCTGTGTTTCCTCGGGAGTTGTAGGAACTACAGCGGGTAAAGAGGATATGATGCCATTGACAGGCGACCAAATGAAACGCACCATTACCTTGAATTAAATTACGGATTTCTCTGGGTTTGAACATTGCTGGAAACTTTTGGGATAATATATAACATAGGTCTAGATGCTTTTAGACATTTTAATGGGGAAATGTTACATATTATACCTTTTAAGGTCTGTTCCTACACATAGCTTATTTCCAACAACATGCACAGATTATTTAAAGTCGTGACAGCCCGGGGGAGCACATATTGAACGAGTAAAGAGAACAGCACAATTAGAGTCATGTCACTTGGCATCCCTCAAAATGTACGACCTCTGGTGAATTCTCTCATGTCACCGAGAAGCAGACATCCCGCAGAACACTTGCTAATATATGACATAGGACTGGACCCTCTACAGAAAGCTGGAGGTGAGTGAACTTCACATGAGCGAAGTGGCTCTGCACTGAAACCCTGATTAACTGGATGGATTACAAATAATCTCCCTGCGCCGTGGTGGCCTGGTGGCTAACATGCAAGCCTTTATATACTGCGATTGCCACAACCTTGGTTCAGTTCCCAGCGTGGGACCTTTATGGCATGCCCCCCCCCCCCCCTCACTTGTTTCCTGTCACCTCTCTACTGTACAAATGTCACAAAAATACACCCCTCGGGCAAATTGTACTATTTTTCCAGTTTTCTTTTTTTTGTTGCCATTTTCAGAGTTCAGTTTCAATTTCAATTATTTCCATTTTTGTTTTATCCTGCTCACACACGCCATGTTGACAGTTGAGTTGATTTGACTCGTAAAAGTTAAACATGTTTAAAACACTCTTGTGACCCATGAGCAATAGATCAGAGGGCAGATCATTCCGATGTTGAAGTAAGACATTGGCTGATTTTCTCAAACGCTGTTTCCTATGTGGTAAAACACACGTGTGCTTATATTCCAATTTGTGAATTCGTCAACCAAAAATGTTTAGTGGTTTTCCACATATGATAAACATGTGAAATGCGTTTCATGTGTTTTTTTCCTGTTAGTTCTGGTTATATGCTTTAGCAAAATGTTTTTGGATTAGAGCATCCTGCCAATAAAACGTCATCGAAATGAAGGACGTCGATGCTGTCTCTCAAATCCATATTACATACTAAGTGGATACCAGCTGGATACACTGTATACAAAACTTTGTGGTATTCGGTTAGTATACAAGAATGCAGGATATTGTACTGTTTGCGCATTGAATGTCAATCAAACTGCGATGACATGACCTATTCAATTTAACAAAGACCCCGAAAAATGTTTTTTTGCAAAAACAAATGTAATTGTTTATTTTCTGAGGTGTTCCTGAAGCTGTTTCACCATCATCCACAATTAGCAACATTTTTCAACTCCTTCATTTCCTTTGTTTCTTGCATTTTGGAAGAAAAGTGTCCAAAGACATCACACTCAAATATTACGGTTGTTTTGTTTTGTTTTTTAAGTCTGCATACTGACTGCCTTGAGTATACTATAGTTTGCCACTTTCGCAGTGAGAACACACACAGTATAGTGCGTAGTATGGAACTGGGACACAGCCAGAGACGGAGAGAGAAGAAAAACAGGGAGAATCGTCAAAACAAGCTGGAGTTAACACAGGAAGAAAAGGCCGACAGATGAGGGAGACGATCACTGTCACATCCTGTTGGCAGAAAAACACCATATCATGTGTGCACATCTGAGTGTGTGTGTGTGTGTGTGTGGGTGTGTGAACGAGAGAGAGCATACACACACAGCTTGGCAAACAAGACATTTACATGAGGCGACAGAAAGGGTGAGCGTGAGGATTACCTGTCCATTGTGGGCGGTTGTGGAAAGTGTGTAAAAAATAAAAAATAAAACAAGAATAAAGACACAAAAAGTGTTTGCGTGTGTGTGTGTGTGTGTGCGTGTGTGACAGAGAGGGAGAAACACCTGTCCCCTGTTGTTAGCGGCACTTACATCAAACACACACTTGGTTGTGTTCAGAGAAACAAAACCTGACCACTGTTTGTGACACACGGGTCTGTTTTGGTTGAATTTTGGACATTTTGGTGTCTGTGTGTGTCAGAGTGTGAGTTAAAAAAAAGGGTAGCTGTCCACAGGAGTTGGCAGTGCTGTCGCCTGATGGATGTGTGTGTGTGTGTGTGTGTGTGTGTGTGTGTGTGTGTGTGTGTGTGTGCAGAAAAAGTGAGTAGGAGTTTAAAAGGGCTACCTGTCCACTGTAGTTAGGGGTGCTTTTACCTGATGTGAATGTGAGAGCAAAACAAACCGTGTGTGTGTGTGTGTGTGTGTAGGAATACTTGTCAGCTATAGTTGAGGACACACACGTCTAATGTCCCCTCTTTCCTTTCAGCTTCCGGTCATCAGCTGCTGCACTGTCACACCACCCAACAAGATAATCACACACACACACACACACATCCAGAGTTTGGTGTATGTGTCAAAGTCAGCCACATATGTGAAACTCGGGCAACAACATAATCTATACATGTTTTCCATATTCTTTGCCAATCAAGACATCCCGTATGGTCAAACAAACCACATATTAACGTCATGTCTGCATAATAACCATAGAAGCGGTTTAATCAATTATGTTTAATGAAGGTCACTTAATTGGACTAATCCCTCACTCTGATTATTGTCCATAATGGGATTATTATGTGCACGTAAATGCACGCAGTGATTAGAAGTAGAAAAGGGTGCATTTAATTATAAACCAAAATGTTATGGATCAGAATCAGAATCAGAAATACTGTATTAGTCCCCGAGGGGCAACGCTTTGCAGCAGCAGCTCACTATCACGTCAATGCACACAAGAATGGAAGTACTAAGCAAAAAGCAAAAATATAATACGCTATAATACAGGTAAGTACAAATGATGATTACTTGAAGTAATAGTTGGCATGTCTGTTGGTGTGAGTCACAGGTCTGTCTTATCTGCAGCAGAGAAACCGGCGTGTGATCTTCTCTCATCCTGTCTTCTAAGGTGTTAAGCCCTCTTGTCAAAACGGGACAGTTGCTTCCCAGATGTAGCTGTGGAAGAATGTTGAGTACTCTCTGAAACTGAAGTCCAATCATGTCAAGACTTTATAATAACTGTATGTGTACTTTTGAAGCTCCTTCCTCGCAACTAATGAAGGGTCGCCCTTTTATTTGCCGAGACAGTTTTACGGTATGTTTAAGAGTCAGAAACTTCCAGCAAGTCCTCAATGGAATTGACTTCAGTGGCTTCCAAAACAGCCAATTTTACTACTCACCTGACGGACCTGTCACCAAGACAACGACACAACAAACTACATGCTAAAGGGAAAGATCATGTCCATGGCAAACACTCCCTTAGAAACCTCCAGCATGCAGTCTTTCTCTCTTCCACTGGCCAAGACTTTGTTTTTTTTGTTGGCTCTACATTGAAATGCCTGAAGGTACATGTGGGGCTCTGGTGTATAAAAGTCCAGAGGGTACATTGCTCTTTTCTGCAGACATTAAAATCTGTATTAGACAAAGAGAGAAGAGAAAAAATGACCAAAGAGAAAAGATAAGAAACATACAGCAAGTATGAATATTGGACTATGATGACTTTGGCTTCAGGTGATACCTGAACAAAGCGACAATAGTGTGTTCAGACGGTGGAACTGGCAGGTGAATGAAAGCTAGCGGTGCCTTTGGCTTTGGATGAAATGGCTGGTTGGTAATTACTGGAATAAACTGCTTCTTGCTTTAGATGGCACAAGTGAAATTATATTTTTATGTGCTTTGGATGAAATGACTGGAGGGTAATGACTGCGCTTCATTATCTTGTGCTTTATGTGTGCTGTGCTAAGAAAAAGAATATGTTTTTCTTTATGTTTGCTGGCGTACAGAGAGGTGGCTGGTGGGTAATCACTGGGTTGAAGTGTCATTTAAGATGGTCGAGCTGAGAGTACAAGTTGTGTTTTGATACGTTTGGCACTAGATGCCGCCTCCAGAAGGCACATATTGGATTGTGATGGCTTTGGCCCCGAACGGTACAGCTGGGAGGAACACGTTGGAGCCGGACGACTTTGGCTTCACGGGGTGCAGCTGGGAGGTAGATTCTGGATGGAGATGTCACACTGCAGCAGCCTGTTCTCTGTGGCCATGTCATCCAAAGCCAAGGCACTTCACTATCTGTGCACACGGGATTAGTTTAGTCATGCATACACGCACACATACATGCACACACTGGATGGCCTCCAAACCTATGTGCCTGTCATTATGTCTTCTCCTCTAAGCTCTATTATACTAGGCTGGCTTCCATCTCTCGGGCTGCGTCCTTACTCTCATCCATTACCAGATACCCCTGGTGTGAAGACTGCTCTCCTCCTCAGGGCTGCAGGGCACACAACTGATTAAGTTGGTTTATTCCAAGGGTAACAGATTGTTTTTTTTTCCTCTTTTTCCAACTGTTTCAGCACATATTGCAATGTTCTGAGCTACTAAAATATATGTACGTGTGGATTTTCCTACCCCTTTAGTTTGAGAGTAACCACCATGGCAGGATTGTGACTTTTTTCTGTACTTAATCTGGAATTTTCTGGCTTTTCCAGTTGGAAACCTATCCGTATTAAAACTCTGTGTAAAAGAATAACCATAGAAAAGAAACTTAAAGACCAAAAACATAAATGTTGTTGGTGAACAGCTTCTGGTGTTTGGTTTTTATTACTGTATTCTATAGATTAAAGGATAAAGCTTCGGTCATTTTCTTTATCCGTTTATCATTACAACCAAATCCCATTAAAAAAAGATCAAAACCAACAATAATTGTGGGCCCATCTGACTAATGAGTACCGTCTGTGTAGCGACAGCCACAGTGATAGAACTTTGTTGTCGCTATATTAAAAACACACATCAGAGCCACACTAGGTGACACATTCCTCCATCATGATGAACACGCCCAGCAGAGTTTATTTTAAGCTCTTCACAGTAGCTAAGCAGTGTAAAACAGACCAGTTCTCAGTACCCATCCCTAAAGACTGTCCGTAAACCACCCTGTCAAGGTTATTCTGTTGTATGCCTAACAACTGAACGTGTAAAAAGTTCCCTCCTATAGCCTGCACTTATGCGTTAAACCGCTATCCACAGAGGACCTGCCTCAGATGGAGGAGAAGCTTATAGCAATGGCCCCAATTCAGTAAGGACAGTAAGGAAAAGGGTTGTTTGTGAATGGTCAACTGGAATCTCACACCGACGATGAGGAGGAGAGGCGGGACGAAGATGGAGAGGTGGTGGTGCATAACAATCATTGATAGCAGTGTAGGGAAGCAACACGAGAGAAAATGAACGGTGGAGAACCGATTGCAAAATGGTTGAGAAAAGAAAGAACTCCTTGGTATAATTTGACCTGCGGGATGACAATGAAGTAGAGGAGGTGAGAGTCGTACCTTGACCCAATTAGTGATGATAATGATGATGAATTATGAGGAAAAGAAACAGGGACAGAGGACAAGAGACGATGGTTTTAAATTCTTTCCAGGATGTCAGGTGACTTTGGAGAAAACAGAAATTGGAAGCTGAGGTTGAGGTTTCGAGAGAGGAGGAGGTTGTGGAGTGAACCTCAGTGGATTTGTGCCTTTTGTTGTTGTGTGAGCGGATAATAACACAACTGTCGGCGTGAATGGAGGAGGCCAAAAGGAGGGGTGTGTTAGTAGAAACAGTAGCGACCAGCCCTGTCCCCAGAGCCTCTAAAAACAACTTTACACTACCTGCTATCTGTCTAGTCCATTTACCCTCCCTGGAACATCACACCCTTTACAGAGTGCCATTAAGTACCACTAAAACCGCCATAGGTCTGGCATGGCTGCTTGCACTTAGGTCCTGCTCAGTGTTGGGGACTAAAGCATTACAATGAGAATTTCTTTTACTACAGAGCGTTGTAGGAGATTACAAATTGAAATTCAGTAATTAAATAACAGTCGCTAATCTCTAAACTGCTTAATTACTTCAACATTTATGATGGGTAAATCTGGGGGTCTCTCGGTTTGAAGCTGTATAATTACTAAGAATATTTGGGTGTTGGGGCTTTGCAGTTGTTGGAGGGCAGCTGCGATTGACCTGGACTGAGTACTGGAAGGTACATTATATAATAATGTATACTTTATTCATTAACGAGTGAAGCATCCAATCTAGTCTAATTTATGAATACAGTTACAACATCTACTTGATAGTGTATCACAGCTCAATGCAACCCACCACCATAGACTGTATAAAAGAAGTGGACGAAGCCTCGGGCCTGAAAAGAGAAGCCAATGCAAAAGTGCCTTAAACCTGCATTCTTTCTAGATTGCCAGCAGGGGGCGATTCCACTTGTTACAAAATGAGGTACGATTGTATAGAAGTCTACGAGAAAATGACCCTACGTATCACCTGATTTATTACCTCAATAAACAGTTTCCTAAGGAGTTTATGGTCTCAATTGCTAGTTTCTAGCAAGTCTTCTTCAATACCTTGAGAATGACAAGTCGCTACCATGGCGACCCTAACCCCTAACCATTACTCCCTAACCCCCTAACCCCAACCCTAACCCTAGAAGTCGGCTCATTTTTTCCGGTAAATACCTCTTGTTTTAAGCCTGTTTTTCACTAGCCAAATTGGCATCCCAATTAATATCACAGTTAACGTGAATTGAGGATGCATTGCACCTTGCTAACCAAGCTGGCTAGCTAGCGTTTGCCTTAGGTAGAAACCCTTGCTCCTCCCCAGCTCCACCCTCTCGTCCAAATATGGTTACTTCTGGCTCCAAAAAAACCAACATGGCGACGGCCAAAATGCCAAAGTCGAGGCTTCAAGCCGGTAGTCCACAAATCAATGGGTGATGTCACGGTGGCTACGTCCACGTCTAGAGCTTTTGCACTCGACACTTCCCGCAGATGTAAAAATCAGCTTGAAATTTACATTCAGGTGAATTTGTTGTCATAATGCCAGTGTGACTGGGAAATTAAACGAAATCTAACATAATTGTTAAAACTGAATAACATTGATATGAAGGATGGCCCTAACTAAAATGTGTTATATGTTTAACACAAAGTTTAACAGTTTGATTTGTTTAAAACTCCAATTAAGTGTTGGTTTCATTCTTTGTTTTATTCATTTCATTATTATTGTAGTTCAGACAGGGGAGAGGAGGCAGTCTGAGCCCACCCTGAACCTGAGTGTCTACTGGGGTTCAAATGTTGGATAGAGAGAGAGAGAGAGAGAGAGCAGAGGTGCCAGAGGGAGAGAGCGATAAGCATCAGCTACATTTGAAATCAGATGCAGGGACATTATCAAACACCCTGAGGGAGGAGGTGGAGTTCATTATAAGTTCAGGGTCATAGCGCGGCCAGAGCTCAGGCTGGGACTCAACATTTTATAGTAATGTTTGTGCATGCAGAGGTTTAGGCCTAGCGCTCATTTCACACCCCTTCGGCCATGCAGTCCTCTCTGAACCATAAATCAATCACCACAAATGTATGGTTGTTTGCCTATGAATGTGTTTTCTTTTCTTTTGGGCCCACTGGCAAAAGGGTCTGCGGATGGTAATGTAGTAGCAACATTTCAATGAGAAACATTGCCATGAAATTTGGTAGGTGGACAACTTTGAATGATTTTTGCGACCCCCTGACCTTTTGTCTGGCATCACCATCAGGTCAACTTGTCCACAGAGCCTTTTCTAAATCAGTATGATGCAATTCCAGTGTTTGTGCACTGTGGGTGTCTCATTTTGGAAGCATCCTGCTCTTTAAATGTGAAATTAGCTAAAGTCCTATGTTGAATTCAAACACGCCTGGCTTGCGGCACACACTCTCTCTTTGCTGATGCATGTTGGGCCCCATCTTGCTTTTTCATTTCCTGAAGCGCTTCGCTGCCCGGCTCTTTTCGGCAGCACCCTGCTTCACATTAATGCAGCCAAACGTTCACACCTGCTGCCCAGCATTGTTGGCCGCTGGACGCTGCCCAGTATAAGCAGACCGCTGTTGGCTACTGAACAGCCCGGTAATGACAACTGGGGTTCATTGTTTTGGTTCAGGGCAGGATTAAATTGGGTCGAATGTTCAAATTAAGGTTTTAAAAGGTACTAAAAGAAGACACACAAATAATTACTGGAGTAAAAAATAAAAACAATGTTAAGAAAATTGGAATCATAATTGTGCAAATTGTTAATTTTGGACCTTGGGGATAGTATGTTTGACAAAGTCATCGCAACTGCACCTCATGTTGTGAAGGCAACTGGCTCGGGCGTTGTCCTGTGACCTAAAAGGGGGAAAATTCGGTCACACGATAACAGTTGGTCATGTATGGGAGGAGATGGTAAGCATTGTCTCTGTTCAAAGATGTTCTCTGGTGTCGGATGTCCTTCTTGATCTCTCTCTGGCTGCACACGATGACCTTGGACCCCTCCCCAGTCGATGATCTGAGCGGTTTTCGGTCTGGTGTTCATTCAGGGCCCTTGCTGTCTCCCCGTTTTTGCGTTCCCCATAGCACAGCACAGATGTCATACACCACTCCAGCGTTCCTCTCCAGGGGTTGCGATCTACTGCATGCCTTGTTGCTCCATCTGGAAACGCTTGTTCTCTTTGTTAATGCAAAATACTTCTCTATTCTGTTCTCTTCCCAGGCCTTTCTTTGTTCAAAGAGAACAAATATAGCCCAGTGTTCCTATCATGACAGCAAAACATCAGAGTGAAGAAGCATTCCACAGCAATCAACACCGTTAAAGGAAAAGAACTGCGGATAACGGTAAAACCTGTTAGCTTGTCACTCAAGCGAGGCTGCAGAACGCAGCGACTGAACCACAAATTTTACCACAAAATGGGAGCTTTGCATTAGGTTAAGTGTTTTGCATTCAAATTAATTTGTTCAAACTTGATATTTGACAGTCCAATCAGAGATCTTAAGGGAATTAAATGGTTTGGGTTTATTATGTGCTGATTCCTTGAATAAATAGATCCAGACACTTTACTTTAATGACAAATGGTAGGGAAGGAAGGAAGGAAGGAAGGAATAAACAGAAGAAAAAGACACTTACACAAGATATCTGATTAGATAGATTAAGCTATCTGAAGGTTCCTGCCTGAGGACCTTCTCGCACAGGTTCATACATTCAAAGGAATGATACGAAGGAATCACCTGAATTCCAACTTATTTAACAAACAGGGAACCTGTGAGATGGCAGGGGAAAATAACATTACAGCAGTCAGGTGAGATGAAATTTACACACTTATGACCCGACAGATATTTTAAAGTAGCAGGAGAATCCAGAGAAGATGATTAATCATCAGGTCCCTGATGAGTACAGCACTTGACATAACAACCGATCCAACATGACTAGCTGGGCCTTTGACCAATTGCTCTGCTCAGCTGGAAATATTGGTTGTAGGATAAAGAAAAGGAGACTTCCAGCACTGATTTTTACTTGAAAATGAGCTCAAGCCTGCTCTGGTAAACATTCCACGTTACATAATGGTTCCCGTCAGGACAGTAGCACAGCTAATAGCGTGTGCAAGGATGTCAACTGTGTAGATGCCCTGATGGTGAAAATGGCTGGGCAGCACCGCATGTTTCTAAACCTTTTCTCCAACTCAAAAGATATCTCTCCCTG
>CM022478.1:2654709-2669915 GCA_011952105.1 Coreoperca whiteheadi | reverse complement strand
ACGTTGAAGAGGATGAAGAGTGGAAAGGCAGTTGGTCCTGATGACATACCTGTGGAGGTATGGAAGTGTCTAGGAGAGGTGGCAGTAGAGTTTCTGACTAGTTTGTTTAACAAGATCTTGGAGAGTGAGAGGATGCCCGAGGAATGGAGGAGAAGTGTACTGGTGCCAATTTTCAAGAACAAGGGAGATGTGCAGAGCTGTGGCAACTACAGAGGAATAAAGCTGATGAGCCATACAATGAAGTTGTGGGAAAGAGTAGTGGAAGCTAGGCTAAGGGCAGAGGTGAGCATTTGTGAGCAGCAATATGGTTTCATGCCTAGAAAGAGCACAACAGATGCAGTGTTTGCTTTGAGGATGCTGATGGAGAAGTACAGAGAAGGTCATAAGGAGTTGCATTGTGTCTTTGTAGATTTAGAGAAAGCGTATGACAGGGTGCCGAGAGAGGAGCTGTGGTATTGTATGAGGAAGTCTGGAGTGGCAGAGAAGTATGTTAGAATGGTGCAGGACATGTACGAGAGCTGTAAGACCGTGGTGAGGTGTCCTGTAGGTGCGACAGAGGAGTTCAAGGTGGAGGTGGGTCTGCATCAAGGATCGGCTCTGAGCCCCTTCTTGTTTGCTCTGGTGATGGACAGGCTGACAGATGAGGTTAGACAGGAATCTCCATGGACTATGATGTTTGCGGATGACATTGTTATTTGTAGTGAGAGCAGGGAGCAGGTGGAGGAGAATCTAGAGAGATGGAGGTCTGCTCTGGAAAACAGAGGAATGAAGCTTAGCCGCAGTAAGACAGAATACATGTGTGTCAATGAGAGGGACCCAGGTGGAACGGTGAGGTTACAGGGAGCAGAGGTGAAGAAGGTGCAGGACTTTAAGTACTTAGGGTCAACGGTCCAGAGCAACGGAGACTGTGGAAAAGAGGTGAAGAGGCGAGTGCAAGCAGGTTGGAACGGGTGGAGAAAAGTGTCAGGTGTGTTGTGTGATAAAAGAGTATCAGCAAGAATGAAAGGAAAGGTGTTCAAGACGGTGGTGAGACCAGCGATGTTGTACAGCTTAGAGACAGTGGCACTGAAGAAAGGACAAGAGGCAGAGCTGGAGGTGGCAGAGCTTAAGATGTTGAGGTTCTCTTTGGGAGTGACGAGGATGGACAGGATCAGAAACGAGTACATCAGAGGGACAGCTCATGTTAGATGTTTCGGAGATAAAGCCAGAGAGGCCAGATTGAGGTGGTTTGGACACGTTCAGAGGAGAGACTGTGAATATATCGGTAGAAGGATGCTGAGGTTGGAGCTGCCAGGCAGGAGGTCTAGAGGAAGACCAAAGAGGAGATTTATGGATGTAGTGAGAGAGGACATGAAGTTAATTGGTGTGAGTGAAGAGGATGCAGAGGACAGGGTTAGATGGAGGCACATGATTCGCTGTGGCGACCCCTGAAAGGGAGCAGCCCAAAGGAAAAGAAGAAGAAGTAACAATAATCAAGACACAAATGTCTTTCTCATGACAACTTGAAATAAACCAAGAAAACATAACCTGTAGGAAACTATAAATCACCTTGGTCGTGGAACTGGCCTTATAACATTACTAACATCTTTATGACAAGTTTAAATGATTCCACTTGAGGAACTATTCATGACACAATTACAATGGTCTCATGAGAGTCATTGTCAAAACCAAGCACATATTACGACATTATAATGTAATGTTAACACATAAGGCTAAATAGTTTCTTTAAGTTTAGTTTAAGTGGGGTAATAAGGTACTATGAGCACTTGAAGATACGATGGTGCCTGACCATTAAGAGCTTTGTAGGTGAGGACGAGGATTTTAAATTCTATTCTGGATTTTACAGGGAGCCAGTGCAGAGAAGCTAATGTTGGAGAAATATGATCTAATTTCCTAGTTCTTGTCAGTACACGTGCCGCAGCATTCTGGATCAACTGGAGAGTCTTAAGGGACTTATTCGGGCAGCCTGATAATAAGAAATTGCAGTAATCCAGCCTAGAAGTAACAAATGCATGGACTAGCTATTCTGCAAAATTTTGAGAAGGGAAGTACCTGATTTTTGCAATGTTATGTAGGTGAAAAAAGGCAGTCCTTGAAGTTTTGTTTCATGTGGGAGGTAAAGGACAAATCCTGATCAAAGATAATTCCGAGGTTCCTGACGGTGGTGCTGGAGGCCAGGGCAGTGCCATCTAGAGTAACTATATCTTTAGATAATATGGCTTGGAGGTTTTTGGGGCCAAGTACAATAACTTCAATTTTGTCAGAGTTTAACATCAGAAAATTTGCCGGTCATCCATAATGGATAGAGAGCTTCTCCATCCAAATTGGGATGAATGCTGTCTCTCCTAAGCAGACCAGGTATTCCCCAGAAAGTCTGCCAATTATCTACAAAGCCCACATCCTTTGCTGGACACCACCTCAGCCAGCGGCGGAATGAAGCCATGCACCTAAACATGTCATCACTGATCAGGTTTGGCAGGACCACAGATAAAACCCACGGAGTCCGACATTTGCCTTTGCATATGAACGCGCCAAGTCATTATTAGCTGAATAGTGTGTAAACTCTGGGATTGGCGAGAAAGTCGCTAAAAGGAGAGAGCTAGGAGTGCTTGAGCAGAACAAGTGTACGTTTAAATGTGTGGCAGATAATTAGCCGCTGTAATGAATGATCAGACAAAATTAACTGGGATGAGCTGGAGCAGCAAGCATACGCTGCCAGTAATGCACAAGCACTGGCGACCGGAAATGAGACAATATGCTTACGGCAGCACGGCAGCAAACAGCCAAAAAGTCACACTAGGAGTGTGCTAGATCAATTCAGTTTACATTCAGTTTAATGGGGTTATACATATTCAGTGAGCTAAGGTTAAACGGTGTTGCTATAAATCGGACCTCTGACATCTGACCCCCCTTTGAATAGGGGCCATTAAATAAATATCCTGATGAGTATCAGTCAGCGTCAGTATCATAGTAATAATTCATTTTTTTGTCTTTTTTCCTATGTAGATACTGTCTGCCACTGAAGAGGGGCACTCTAGCTAATGTCACTGTCACTGACTTAATTTAGTTCAGTAACCAGTGGTGTTTAAAATTCCTCCGTGACCCAGATCTCATCTGTTCTGCTGGTGAAACATGGAAAGAGATGAGTCACATCGGGTTGAAAATCAGATGCTCTGTTGGTGCATTCATTTTGGCAAAGAGAGAGAGAGAGAACAAGAGAGAGTCGGTAGCAAAACAAAGACAGAGATAAAGACAAAACATTTTCTTTTTTAATCCGGCAGGCAAAGATAACCTCCGATCTGATGTTTGGGTGTATGAACGTTTAAAAGATTTTTTAACATGCAGTACTGACACTTCTACTTAATGGGGACTAAAGCACTCAATTTCTAACAGATGCATATTATGCCACTATATCCAATTGGGTGCCAAGAACCAAATGGGAGCATTTTTGTTGTTGTTGACTTACTGGAGTGTTTGATTGTAGGCTATAATTGTCTACAGTGTATGTGGGGAGATAATTGAGAGATAGGAGTGAAACCAATAATTACTGTTAAATAGTCATAAAATGTCATGTAAAAATGAATTAAAGTGAGATTAAACTATTTATCATTATGTTGGGGGACCCTGGGATACCAATTTCAAGGATCCTTGTGGGGGGATCTGCTCGTAATTCTAACTGGTCTGCAGTTACACCACAGAAAGACAAACAATGGAAAGATGAGTTGTAAGAAAGACCAATGCAAGAATAAGGGTTAATATTATCAACGTGAAATATAAAGCAATAGAACAAAGATAGTTGACATAACAAGGATCTGAGATCTCAGAGCTTCAGTCAACAAAAGGCCCCCCAAACTTTGGGTAAGAAGATGAGAGTTGGGAATGGCTCAAAGGGCCTATAAATATATATTGGTTAAAAGGCACGCCTTAAGATACATAATAAACTAATAAAATAAAATAAATTCTCAAGCCTTAGCAAGCCAATAAAGGGCAATGATAACTGTAATGTGATCTTACCTTTTAGATATTTCTCCTGTCTGCAGCTACTGACAATGCAGCTGACTGGCTTTAAAGGTGGGGTTTGCGATCCAGAATCGCATACCTCACCTTTAAACAAACTCTGCAGGTAAAATGTTTAGCATTTGAACCAAACTACGGCCAGGATTTTAAAAATACCGAGGTCCTCCAAGTTATCCACACCCAGACAGCAAAAAGATCTCCAAATTTTCTCTTATTATTTAGAATTTTATATATTTAATTGTTCAGGTAAATGTTAAATTATATTTTCTGTAGGCTCGGTGTAACAAAAGAATCTCATCCCAAACACAGAAAGTATTTGACATGATTTCTGCCTATTTTAATTCCCTAACTAAAGGTTTAAATACTGCCCTCGCCACGTTTTCAGGAAAAACCTGTTCGAAAATAATATCCCTTATTTATGTATTGTATCAAATTTGAATAAACTGTGTCCAAAATGATGTGCAAATCAGCCTTTACAACATCTAACCTGAACGTTTATTTTTCTGGAATGTAACTCCCCCCAGTTAAAACCCTTAAATTCCCAGAAAACTACAAATACATGACCTCAGTGTCCTTGATGGTGGTTACGTCCATGAATTGGACCTAAGTACACAAAACTTATCACAAGTGTAATTAGGTCTTCAGGTTAAAATATACAAAATATACAATTAATTTATATAAGTAATAATAATAAATATACAAAAACAAGAAAACCTACTGCCAGTTGGGTTAAGCAAAACGTATTAAAGCAGCCAACAACGGTACAAGTTAAGTAAAGTAAGAAAGCAAGTTACGGCAGCCAAATCACACATAAGAATCATAAAACATCACAACAACACTAAAAGAAGTAGATAAGAAATGCGTGATAAACTAGAAACTGAACTTCAAAAACTAGGACCATACTCTAATTCTAAATATATACTATTTAAAGATAGTGCCTGGTAATAATTCTATTCTACATGATTAGTGCAAGTCTAGCATGTACTGCAAATGTGGTCTTATGGTTTTCATTGAGTTAAACAGCTGCATTAACATGCAGGTGGCACTCTCTGGTTAACACTCGTCTACACCATAGTATTACTGTTGCATAAAAAAGTTGCACGGAGCACATTTAACCTGTGACAGACTGAGTTAAATAACGTTGTGTATGTCTATAGTATTAGATTCATTTAGTTTCAATCCATTTGCTGTTGTTAATGTCACTCTGTCAGGGCGGCTAAATTAATCTTCATTATCTGTTATTTGTTGTTTTTTGCTCTGACTATAAGTACTTTAGTGTTTTTAGGCTAATACAGCACATTTGAAATTAAAATTGATGGACTGAGAATGACACAAACAGAAAGATCTAGATTACAGATGATTTGTGCGTGTGTGTGTGTGTGTGTGTGTGTGTGTGTGCGTGTGTGTCAAGACTACAGGACAGGCGTTCCTATTAGTGCTGATCCAGTGTCACCCAGTGGGCCGTGCAGACTGTGATTATTCAGATGAGAGTGTTTGTTACGGCAGCTCACTGATCAGATGTGTCAGCTGCTGTGACTGCAACACTGATAATAGACTGTGTGTGTTACGTTTGCAGTTTACTTCCTGTGGAAGCCAAATCCAGCTGAAGACAGTGCTGCACTGTTTGCAGTTGGTCTAAAATACGATGGTTGTATTTCCGCCTTAGGGGGAACATCTGTTTGATTTTTTTTTTGTCTCCAGATACTACCTTTGTTTACGTTATATAGTAAAAGCTGCTCTTCAAAACTGCTCGGTTTTCCAGCCAGTGAGGAAAATGAGCATGTGGCGTGACAATGTCTGGTTTTATCCCATTTAGAATATCACGGTGTAAGAAAACATCCAGATTTCATGCACCCGTGCATCTAAAGGTTGTTCTATTCCAAGAAATTACACTTTAAAGCAGGCAGTACCACAACAGCACAGAAAACAATTCTGATGGTTATTTATGATATATACACGATGAGATACATATGATAGAATATTAAGAGTAAAAATTGTGAGAAAATGCTAATGAGCTTTTTACTGTGCATCTATGAGTCCTCTAGGGTTTTAAAATAATGTTCTCGCTTATTAGAATTTTGATTGTTTCAAAATAAATGCAAATAAAATCCCAGAATAATAAGCCCAAGATGTGATATACATATTTAGCACCAACAGGTGCAGACAGTGCTTTAACACATGCACTTTTACTCACTCGCTCAAAGCACACACACACATAATGGTTGATTTGTTGTAACTTAACAAGGGCCACAGTGGAAAGCTGTAATATTATTTCCCCCTTGTTCAGTCTGCGGCAGGTGGGCTATGGAAGAGTCTAATTCTAACAAGAAGCATACGACTGCTGTCAGCTCCACTCACATCATCTACTGAGAACACACACACACACACATGCATACATACAAATCCGATGATGCAAGTATGGTATTTACATTTGCACAACACACCCACACATAAAAAAAACAAGCTTTTACACAGACACAAAACATTCTGGCAAATGTTAAAGGGTGAAAAACATGAATAGGCACTCTGTGACTGTCTCAGATTGTTACTAACATCTACCGAATGAAAGGTTTCCGTCTCGCTCCTTCGTGACGGCGCAGCAGTGGGATTCAGAGCGCTAACAATGGATCCTAACAGCGACCCAAAGTCACGGCTAAACATACATCAAACTTCCTTTTAAAGTGTTCCTAAAACTAAAATCTATAGCTAGCAGTAGGGAAGCAAAAATACGACACGCTCTTAACAAAGGAGGCACAAGCTGCATTTAAATCTGTGGTACACACACATTTTCTTTCTCATTGGCTCATTCACACAAAGACAGGTATATAGTATGTGAGATGGGGCGACCAGAAATAGCAGCAGATTTTCTGCTGTGTGTTGAGGATCTTTGTAAATGAGGCATTGTGTGGAACTGTCATAGCTGTGCTTTGTCTTCTACTGTATAACACAAGGTGCTTATTACGGTTGTCACCCCGACACGTCCACGAGAGGAGCTCAGGTGATACGCTCGGCTACCAAGTCTCTGCCGCGCGACGTGTCGCCCCGTTTTCAGAAGTGCTGTAGCAACAAACACGCTTTAACTTTTTTGTTTAAAAGGGAACCACTCCGAATTTGGGATGATATCTAGCTCTCTACTATTCGGTGCTTAAACTACTGTGCAATACACCCTGTTTTCAATTTCATTTGTGATACTTACTATACTTCTAGTACGGCTGTGCAACATCCTCCGTCCCATTATATATTGTTAATAAGCTCCACGTAACTTGACAGCTCATGCACTATTACTTTATACTGTAATATTAACCTCAACCGGTAAACCCACTTTGCACATTACACTTATTTAAATTTAAAATTCATACTTATACCACCTTGTACTTACCTGTATTATAGTGTATTATATTTTTGCTTTTTGCTTAGTACTTCCATTCTTGTGCGCACTGCCGTGACAGTGAGCTGCTGTTACAAAGAGTTTCCCCTCGGGGATCAATACAGTATTTCTGATTCTGATTCTGATTCTGAAGTTCCCTTGGACAAAAGGGTGAATGTAATATGCATACTTTGTTTTGATGGCCTTATACTTGGCCATGGCCATTTATTGTACTATTTTATGAAATGTCTTATGGATTCCACGGAAGACAAGAAAAGATGTACTTTTGTTTAATGTCCTATTTTGTAAGTATCGTCAGTATGACAACAAAAAAAAAAAAGCAGTGACGATTTTGTAGATACATAATTCTGGATGGGGGACAGTCACTGGGCCTCATTCTTGAAACATCGTAAGGAAATCGAATAGAACTGGGGACAATCGAATCCAGTGCTGCAGGTGTCTGCCAGTCATACTTCATCTCCGCTCTTCGAGTTCTGTATCCACTGCATGGATCCATCTCAGGTTGTTGAGGATTGCTATGATCCGACGTCTTCTTCCTGTGACACAAATACTGCATCATGAAACCATCCATCCATCCATCGAAACGCTTTCTCCTGGTCAACATCACAGCAGAGCGGCAAATACGACTGTTTACCAGCTATTTTCGCCATCTCACCTCCGTCTACACGTTTCCGGCCTTTCATTATTATATGACTCTACTCATGTGACTCAAGTCCACACCTCTTGTGTGAACATTAGGGATGATACCGAGCGGTAGATGATCATGTTGCAATAGTGGCCCGCCTGTCCACTTTGTTTCCCTGCTGCTTGGATGTTCACTACAACCTTCTAAACAAGACAAATGGCTGCAGAAATGAACGGATGGGGGATAGGGGAGATTTGATAACCCAGTAGATAAAGTATTTTTGTTCCAAAAAACACTGCAGGCCAGAAGGTGGCCAGAAATCTCAGCAGCGTGCAGGCCAATAAAACGGACTCTTTTGCCAGTTTCTGGCATTTATCAGCGCTCTATAACCCATCTGCAGACGCACTGCAGCCATTTTGTACAATGGAGCAGCATAAATCTGAATTATGGCCCATTAACAACGGCTTCAGTCACAGAGGAAACGTGATGATAAAAAACCTGACCCATCTCACATGTTGGTATTTTGGGATTGTGCAAGCAGGGCAGTTACTCAACACTCGGAGGATGGACGTTGTACTTACTGAATACTTTTATCCATAAGAGTTCCATGTATTAAGCGGAACTATGTTTTTAGCATGTGAGCTCCCACTGAGCGTGTGTTCTCCTCCGAGCAGATGAGCATGACCTAGAAATGTGATTATTGTGCTGACTAGATGCTTTCAAAGCAAATATATGAAGCATTTTCAT
Organism: Coreoperca whiteheadi; assembly: GCA_011952105.1. Taxonomy (NCBI): domain Eukaryota; kingdom Metazoa; phylum Chordata; class Actinopteri; order Centrarchiformes; family Sinipercidae; genus Coreoperca; species Coreoperca whiteheadi. The sequence continues at coordinate 2,661,138 of CM022478.1, read as the reverse complement.
TGTTATGGGAACTCCCTAAAACCCTCCAGGCCCCAGGGGTGTTACAGAGCTGCATTTTGGGAACCGCTGGGGTTGATAATTTGGGAAACAGCAAGCTCAGCTCCCCATTACAATCTCCACCTGGGTGCTGAATCCACCAAATAAACATCCCCATAATAACAAATCCAGGACAGCAGTCCCATACTAGTTATTATGTAATGCTGCCCTGGTTTCTCTGCGGTTCAATAGTAGAGAATGAGCTGTGGAACAGATCAATGCAGAGTGTAGGAACATGAAGAGCAGCATTCCACAACATCCAGAAACTTTTCCTGAAGGTCGGCGTGAAAGACAAATTAGCCTGCAGCGGAAGGTTAGGGAACGCCTCTTCCCATTAGAGCCTTAATTTATTCTTTGAATGTGCAGGAACGAAATATGTGCCCGACATGTGAAAGTGAGTTGTCACTTAACTAATCAAGCCACAAACTCTGGTCTGTTCCAGTCTGCTCGGCTTCTCGTCTATAATCACAGACTGGAGCAAAAGCGCTTTGTCAGTCCCGTTTGAGGGGCAATCTGACTGTCTGTCTTTAATATTACCAGTCCCTTTATCCGTCAGTTCAACTGTATTCTACATAATGACGGGCTGCTCCTGAAATAGAATAAGGCTTCAAAACGACATTATGTGCAATGTGTTTTTTATTATAAGAAGAATTCTTAATTGTTACACCGTCTAGTGAAAGTGGTTCTCTGTATTTAACCCATCCTGAGTATTAGGAGCAGTGGGCAGCCACTGTGTCAGTTCCTTGGTCAAGGAGAATTGATCTAATATACATGTTTTTGATGTTGGAGGACACCCACGCATACATGGGAAGTACATTCAAACTCCACACAGGAAGGCCCCCGCCCCAGCCAGTTTAATTGTTGAACACATAATATCCAAAGTTTACCTCCTGCACCTCACCGGACAGGACCACTCCGGTAGAATCCTTTTTTACCAGTGCTCAGTACCACCCTGGAAAGTGCAACATCTCCATCATTTTGCCACACACTATCCATCTAAGGCTTTTTTGAATATTGTTTTGTCTCGATGACGCTTCGGTGACCTTACTACTACTACACCTGACAGCTGGCAGATCGTGCAACATTTTAATGTGGATAACGAGTCTGCATGTTTCATGAGTGAGATGGGGAGTTTCTTCAATAAAAAAAGAAAAGAACATACCTAGAAGGGAGGCTCTCTTCGCGTGTTGAATATCAAATGTCTCTTGTCCTCGAAGCCTCTGAATCATTGGTTTCAAATCATCTCCAACAATAAACAATCATTTACTTAATAAGTAACAATCAAATTTAAAGGTGAGGAACAAAAACATCCTTGAGTTTAACAGTCAAAAACTCAATTCATCTGCTTCAACAGGACTGCGCTGGTGTTTTATGATCAGATTTGACTGAGAGTCACTATACAACCCGCCAACTGTTGTCTGATTCCAATTCAAATGTTGCTCAATCCTGATTGGTGTCATGGACGTATGTGACATTGTGTTTTTCCAACTGAGACCCGTACCAATTTAAACCAGTGAGAAGAAAAAAAACACAAATACAGAAATCTCACAGAAAGTGCGATGAACCAAACTGTTCTAACATTGGCAGAAAATTGTTTGTTCATACCATCACTCATAGGAGGAAGCTGACTGACTAAGGACATTGGTTTTCAAGGCCTTTTATAATGCAATACTGGGCCAGTAACTGGAATAAAAGGGTTGGTGAGGATTTTATCAAGTCTGTCTTTGTAAAATACTCACATGACAAATGTACACTGAGAGTTATTGGCTGCTATAAACGCAAGTCAAATGATTCTACAGTCCTCTTTCTGTGCAAACATGCATTCTAAAAGTCCTCTTCCACTCAAAAATATTTTGTGCTTCTTGTCACTTGGATGTTTGGGTTGTACTGTGCAGAATAATGAATGTTCAGGGACGTTTTCGTGGGGTCAGGTTCCCTGTGCTCGCCTTAAACCTCAGTTCAAACGTGAACGTACGAGCAGGAGGCCAATCATGATCAGGCATTCATCTTAAACAGGTGTGATGTGGAAACCTGAAGCCTGCAGCGCACATACACTGACAATAGACTTTGCAGTGGAGTAGGAGACGTCGTGTGTCTCTCGTTAAACTTTTGAAATGACATTTGTTTATTCAAAAACTCAGGGTTTTTCAATGAGAGAGAAGGAGTAGATGTAAATTTGTTTTTTTTAAAGAAAAAAAACCTAGGTACACGTTTTTGGTTTTTGTTGAAAAACCATGTCAGACACGAATTATTATTAAAAGCAGAGTATTTATACTGTATATGGTTTAAAACATCCGTCTGGAGGGGATCCCAAACTAATATGAGGCTTCAGCAGCTTGATTTATTCCAATCAAGTGGGTATGTTTGTCCTGGTATTGGACTGGATAGGTTTTGTCTTGGTGTTTTGTTCTGGGAGTGCAAGTAACAGGATGTGTACCTCGGCCGCTGCTCAACCAGGAAACACAAAATATGGAATTTCCTACTAGAATAACTCCAAAGTGTATGGCATGTGAGCTACGCCCTAAGATATGCTTTAAATATCAAAAACCTACCCCTTAAATAAACTTTGAAATGAGCCAAATGTTCCACGGCAACCACAGGAGTGACACAGCTACAGCCCTTAAGGACTAACTAAGTGAAATCACCTGTGCGAATCAAAAGACCTGCATACTCCCTGTCCTCCATGGCTCATAATTGAATAACACTGAGCAGAACAAAAAGTGTGTTAGCGATTCATCAAGTTTAAAACTGATAGGAATGGCTTTCCGTGACAAATCATTCACCATCCAGCTCTAGCAGCACCTTTGAATCCAGGCTATTTGCGGTAATGATTTGTGGGCTTCCCCCAGTCAGTGGGCGCATTGTTTAACAAGTGGCATTTGGCATCCATTGATGGAGTGGTCTTGTTTTTGGCTTAACGAAAGGAAATTAATTTGGGGGAGGAAACCACGATGTGTGATCTGCCGTTCCGGTGACATTTGGAAACCAGCAACTGCAGGAAAAAGTTAATTTGCATCAGAGGGGCCACAGTGTAAAGAAAGTGAAGGCAGTGGGTGGGTTTATGGAAGCATTTCTAGAAAGCTCATAGAGGCAGTTTGGTCTGTAGGGAGGCCATGGCCTACTGTGAAACATCGCTTCCTTCTTCTTCTGTGTCTTTTAAATTGGTAAAAAAAAAAAAAAAACTGATTCTGTGACAACATATAGGGGATAAAAAAAGAAGCTTTGACTGGTGTGTTTCGCATCTCTCATATGACTCGTTGACCATTCATATTTCTCTACAAATAGACCTGCGTCATCTCATAAATCGGCAATTTATCTAGAAAGCCAGATTAGCATCATCATAACATTTGGAAGACATACGCTACACAGCATATCACTTTCATAACTTTTCTTCAATAAGGTCACTTTCATATCGATTTCACTTTCATTGATGTATTGGTGTCAGTACCAGTACCAACTTCGGATCAATCGGATCAGATATACAGACAGACTGTTTTCCCACTGAAATTCTAATTTGCACAAGAGTATAAAGAATATGGCATATGAATGTTTCCACTACGCTTTAAGGGTTCAGTATGCGTCAAATGATCTACTTTGTACAAAGTTTAGTGCAAATACATCCAGAAGCCGAAATGTTTCTAACTAATCTGAATGGATCCAAACAGATCACACCTTCAGGTCTCTTCTGCGTGGACAAAAATGACAAAGTAGTTATCTGAAGACTGGAAAAGAGAGCTTGAGAGAGCAGTTCATATCCTGCAGACTTTAACACCTTTGCACCTGGCCAGTCGTTCCCAACCAGTTCAGCCGTACACATAGTGAGTGATGATCCCAATAAGTTCGATGTACTTGAGAGCATCGGTCGGGTGTTTGGTCTCATCTCATCAGAGTTGGCATCATGAGACAAAAAGTGGGAATGATGCAATTGACTGTGATGATTTTAGTCTCCAAACCAAGTGAACAAGCCACTGTGGGAGAAAACCCAGGGACGTCGTACATGGGTCTGTGCTTCGTTGTGTCAGAAGCTTCAGCACTGCAGGCTCACATAAACAGGAAGCGACTATGCAGAACGATATCTAGGATTTCAGATTAAAAGGTGGGTGGGTAGTGGGATGTAAAGTTGAATTAAGCCCACTACACCTCCAGAGGGCTCAACAGAAAGTTCTGGCACCAGAACCACCCACCTCCCCATCAGCTCTCAATAGAATGAGAGAAAACGGAGTGGGCACTTCTGGATGTATTGTGTTCATCTCCGTTAGGACCCCTCTCATCACTGACACACTGATTTAATGCCCTCCTGGAGACGAGGATGTCTTTCTTCTGTGGCCAGCAGGTTTGCTGGCTGTTATGTGAAGCCAGAGTTTTTCTCTGCATCTCTTTTAAATGACGCCAACCATCATCCATTTCATTATTGATATGTTTGTCTGTTCCTGTCTTCTGTAAAGGAACTGCTTATTATCTCATCACGTAGAAAACACTTGACAACTGTTTTGCAAGTTATGTTTCCATTAAGTTCTAAGTTGGAGGATTTACAATTTCATGGCCTGCCAAAAGGCAAATTTCCATCAACTAGTGCAATACAAATACTGCCAAGCGGGGATGAGATTACGTAAAAAATCCTCGGTTTCGAACTACATGGCATTCCATATGACTTCTATGTTATTTGAATTTGTGAATTTGTCCCGTCTGTTCACGCTGACTCTCTTGATTCTTTATTTTTCTGAGCTCTGTGATGGAATCTGCCTCCAACACGATGCACCATGCGTCATACGTTATGGAGTTGTGCAGTTCCTAAATGTGTAAATCAGGAGAAGAGTGCTGTTCCGGCGGGTCATAGGAGAGAAAAAGTCACGAAACGCATCAAAAATCCACAGTGCCTGGAGCACACTGGACAAGGCCTATAGGTGCTAGCTGTTAAAACTAAACCAAACTAAACTGTCATCGCAAACAAAACATTATTTATTTACATTTATTAATCAGAGCATTCACAATAGTCACTCAACATCACCAGTTTCCTCCTTGTTGCTGAGGGTATCCTAATTCTCTCTCCCTCTATCAGAAATCTGGTTTGGTGCGCTCTCTTCGGTTCATTGAAGACCACTCTGCAATGTGGTTGAAATTTTTACACGAAATTTATTTTGCAGATTTTGATAGTGACAAAGGAGGTGCCGGATCCGGTCCCAATCTGGAAGGTCCCGGATCGTGCCGGAACAGGATTACAAATACAAATTAAGCCCTGGAGTTGTGAGAGACTGGAAACCTCAGTAACTTATTAGCCTACACAGACATTTAGATTGACCCAAGTATGGCTCTTTTAGGGGCTTGTGATGCGTTGCCCCGCTGTGGTTCACATCTAACTCAGAGTAAATTGATCTTGGCACCAATATGCTAGCCGTGCATCGGCAAACAAATCTGTTTTAATCGGATTTGCCAACTCAGCCAAGGGTTCTGAGATATATTTTTTTTTTACTACTACTAAGATTTCAATTCGGGTTTTTAGAAATTGCACAAATTCAAAATGCACATAAAACTCCGTGGATGCAAACACGCTACACAAGAACCATTTGTTCAATCATAAGCATTTATGTCAGTGAATGGACCATTTTTAGCAAATCGTTATGGTTAAGCAGGCAATTAAATCTTGCTGCAGCAAAAAACAGTATTGACATGAGTGTATCTCCAGAGTATAGTGAGAAGTGTCCACCGCTTTGGTGCAGACTTAAATATCTCAACAACTATAGAATCAGACATCCATGTTCCCCAGAGGAGGAATCCTAGTGACTTTGGTGATCCCGATTTCACCTCTAGCGCCACCTTTGTGGTTTAGAGTGAAATGTCTCGACAACTATCAGATGGAGTTTCATAAAATTTGGTACACATATTCAAGTCCCCGTTAGGATGAATTGTAATAACTTTGTTGATCCTCTGACTTTCCATCGAGCGCCAGCAGGTCATTTTATTTGTTATTCTTTGGTTCAAAACCTTCAAAACTAATGACATCCCCATTACTTTTTGTTTTGTGCAATTTAGCGAATGTTAGCACACTAAAAGAAGATAGTGAACATAGTAAAACCTCACAGAGCTGCTAGCATGACGGCAGACTCTTTGTCTTGTTACAGGTTCATGATGAAGACTGCTCGATTGGAGAATGTGCACTGTTTTGCTGTTAATTTTCTCAAAGCCAATGCTGTACAGTAGATTTCGAACCAATAAAGTCCTTTGTATCAGAGGACGTTTTGACACTGAACACAATCTTGTAAATATTGTGTAAAAATTTAAGCTCAGATGTAGCCGTGAACTTGGCGTGCAAATAAATACATTGTACTTTAGTCTGGATAGAGAGCATGAGCTGAATACTGAAATGTAAAAAGGTGTATGTACACGTAGAACCAC
>CM022478.1:2628351-2654684 GCA_011952105.1 Coreoperca whiteheadi | reverse complement strand
CACTCACAGGGACTCATTAACCTGCGCTCAAACAGAGAATCATCCACATGCACACGAAAAAGCACACACCAATTTCACCCACAAGTACAAACACACACACCATTAGGTCTCTGTCTATTTCCATTTGTTTTGATTCACTGTGTTTGCACCCTGCAGCATTTATTGCACTGGAAGGGCATCAAATAAAAATGTATAATTTATTGTTGTTTATTAGAAAAATTGTTTGAAGGGAATTTCTCCGCAGTCCGTCTGAGTCCTGAGGTTAGTGAGTCAGTGCTGCTGCTGCAGATTGCCGCCTCTCAGAGAATCATTTTCCCTTTGTGAAATAAGTATGCTTCTGACTGCATCTCCGTCCTTTGTCTGCCTTATTACTGGCTCAGAATAATATTTCGGACTGAAATTAATCAATTTCAAGGGGATCCCCATCAGTGGATTCGCAGGGGAATTTGTACGGTGAGTTCCACATCGAGTTCCGTTGTTCAGACAGAACTTCATAGTCCAAAATGAAGAACGTATCATGTTTGCTGGGTCACACAATCAAAGTTAATATAACCCTGGTCTGCACTAAGTATGGTTTACAGTCAGTTGTGCCGCGGTGGAGACAACAACTACACTCATTACTGTAATACGCCTGTTCAACAAACATAAACATGTGAACGTATAGAAAGCGATATTTTAAACTGCCCTCTCTGTAGTCCCTCATGTTTTACACAAGCACAGCGTGCCGGCTCGGCTAGTAGCGAGTTGTTCCAAACGAGCTAAAACGAAGCTGTCTGCGTGTAGTCTAACTGTTCATCTTAGTTTGCCACAAATCTTAAAATTTAGCAAATTCTTGTAAAACCTCCTGCTGGCTGAGACAAACCAGCCCCTCCCCCCTCTACCAGGTGACTTACCTGCAGTGAATCACAGCAGCAGCAGAGGGAGGAGGACTGAGGCCAGGAGGAGGGATTGATACTGACTGATGCTTAGAAAGAATGAAGAACACAGACATCACGCAGTATTTGGATGTTATGTTAAAGTTCTTAGACTTGTTTTCAGTGAGATATTATTGAGTTTGCTTAGTGACTTTGCTGTTGCAAACATTACCGTTGCTGCTCTAGAAACAACATTTAGTTATATTTAAAATATTCAATTCTAATCCAGTTCTGAAGTTATTCTTCTTTTAAATAATTTATTTTTCAAAAAGCAATTATTTAGTAATGAAAAAGATCTGATAAGAGTATCGATACAAACATTTCCTGTTTCTGCTTCATAATGAAAGTAATCCAGTTGTTTGCCGGTGGAATGATTTTACTGTGAAGCAGCAGGACTAGAGGATGTTCATTTTGTGTAAAAAATTACGAATGTAACGTTGGAGTACAAGCATCCATCATTTCCTTTGAATTTCCGTTATCTCAGTCGGTGAAATGAAAAAAGACAGGGCCAGTTAGTGTCCTGGGCACATTGTAAGTAGGATATTAGATCATGAATGCTAATCGAGATGCAAGAACTGGCCAATGAAACAGTACCTGCTGTTTGTCCTATTTCCTGAACATTTATCTGAAAATAAAGTGCCTTGCTAAAGGGTATCCTGGTGATAGGGGAGACAAAAACATCCTGGGGTTTGAACCAGTGAAAGTATTTTGTGCTAATTTATCCTGATACATTTCCGGGTCATTTCCTCTTTTTATTGGGTGCAGTTAATAAATGAGCTAATAATTTCCTGTGTTTAGAAACTAATAGATATAGTCAAACAGCTGGTTTGAGGTTCCCACGTTTTAATGATAGCCCCTTAACAGTTCAGCAATGATTGAAACTCAGAACAAGTTACAGGACCAAACGACAAAGATTCCTCAGCCATGTTGTGAGGCTGCAATGCTCACTGTGACATGGATAAAGACTTGGACCAACAGACACTCTTACCGTATGATGTCGCCAAATGACGGTCACGGGACCCCCAAAGTTGACAAAGACCATGACTGTCTGCACCAATTTGCACGGTAATCTAACCCACAGAGGTGGCGTGATAGGTAACGTCATAGATCACCAAACCTCTGGGGACCATGAATGTCAGTAAAAATTATTATGATACTACTATAAATGATACACTGTTACACTACCATACTTCTCTTTTATCTCTTCATGAAGCCTCATATTACAAACAATGCTTTGTTGATCAGATGTACCTGTACTTTCCACCTCTTGTTGCTCATTTTAGATTTACTCTTGGAGACAAATGTGTTCCAGTGACAGAGAAATACCATTGATTTTAGACTGTATAAAATTATTATTCATAATTCATTACATTTTTTCTAGTTGTATTCTCTTGAGTAATTAAATCTCTCCTAGTTAGCTAAGTAGCTTTGCTGCTGTTGCTGGAAATCATTGGGCTCAAGAGCCTCATTTCCTCTGTGTGTAACAAGCTTTTCGTATTTAGGTCAATGCTACCTCCATCTCACTACCAAAACAAAGCTCTTCATCTCTCTGCATGGCTTCTTTTCTTCACGTACAGCCATGCAAAATGCATTCAGGAGCTAGCTCGTGCACACGTATAGCAGCGTGCACAGAGCGCACAAGCTGCAACACACATAGTGTATACGGAAATACACACATGTAAACGCACACCAAACACACATAGAGCACATTCTTTTCTGTTCTCCGTCCTCCCCGTCAGCTGAGCAGCTGCAGACACAAGACACTCTCTTTCCCTCCTACTCTCTCTCTCTCTCTTTTCCTCTCACTCTCTCATACCCTATCTCATCGCCTACCCTTCTGTCTCCCTCTGTCCTCCTCCTCTCCTTCCTTTCTTCCCCTCTCCTGCCTGTCAACTGAGCAGCAGCGTGAAGCCGCGATCAACGCCCACGCTCTCGGTCCTTTTTTTATTGCTTCGTAGAGTCGAGGGAGAGAGAATGATAGCGCAGCACAGATAATAAAGGGAGAGCGGGAAAGGATGAGAGGGAAGAAGAGCACAAATATTGCCAGCGGGCACTAATTACATTGACAAGATTTGACAGCCGACATAAACCATACAGCATCTACATATGGAAGATAGATAGAGAGATAGATAGATAGATAGATAGATAGATAGATAGATAGATAGATAGATAGATAGATAGATAGATAGATAGATAGATAGATAGATAGATAGAACGCCCCAGATGTCAGGAGAACAAATACCAGTTTACCATAAATAATCATATCATTGAACACAGTATGAGTTATATCTACCTTGGTATAACCATAACAGCATCAGGGAGTTTCAGCGTGGCAGTGAATGCACTAAAAGAAAAGGGTCAAAGAGCTCAAAATGCAATTAAGAGAACATTTTAATAATTTCCAAATTCCAATTTAAAATCTTGGCTTAAAACCTTTGATAGTGTCATCCAGCCCATTGGCCTGTACGGTAGTGAAGCGCGGGGTCCACGCCGTCACCGTAGCTATATCTGCAGCGACCAACATCCAACAGAATCTTTACATGCAGAATTCTGCAGGCACATTTTACACGTACACAGAGAAACACCAACAAATGCAAGTAGAGCAGAACTAGGCAGATCCCCGCTGACAACTAACGTTCGAAAGAGAGCACTCACATTATTACCGTTATTATTAGTAGTATATTATCTTTCTTATCTTTATGTATTCAAATAGCACATTTCTCTCTGTTTATGTTTTTATTTCAGACTTGCTTTGGCAATGTTAACATCTGTTTCCCATGCCAATAAGGCTCCATCGATTTGATTTGATAGATTATATAGGAAATCTACGTTTTTCTGCCTGCATTTTATATCAACTAGCGAATACGAGGCAGCAGCAATTTAATAATTGACCATTCTCCACCATTTCACATGTAGGTCAAATTATAGCTCTGTTTTACACTAAGCCATTTCTCTTGATCAGTCAAGGGATAATGCACAAATTAGCTTTGTGGGGGAATAAACCTGAAATCAGGTAGCCATAGGTAAAACACAGAACGGGTACATAAAGGGACTGAATGTAAGTTACAGAAACCGAAGGCAACCATCTTTGTGAAATGTGAAACATTTATTTGCACACACAACTAACAAACAACTAATGACTACGACACACGCAAAAGAATGGTTAAATGCAGCCATGAATGTTATGAACACAGCGATGAAGAATTGATTAATGATAGAGGACCAGTGTAATCAGACAAGTGGATCATTTTGGCATTGACCAGTGAAAATCACCCTTTATGTGCCTTTAGCAACTGAGAGCAGTTTGGGAAGCACTTGTGAAATACTTTACGGTTCCATATCATGAATATATTGAAGGAAGATTCTATTCCCGACCTCACGCTAAATTACTTGTCAGTAACCTATTAGCATCAACTCAAATATAACACAGGAAAAGTAATGTTTCCACCTGTTTTCACATGTGTTCCGTAGCCGCGAGGGCTTTGATGATCTCAGAGTTCCTTCAGTTCTAACTTCGTCCTGTTGGATAATTGCTGGATGTCGGCCTTCAAAACGTTCTGTGGTGCTCTGGCTTCAGTTGAGCCAACATAGGCGAGCAGCTTGAGGTTTCTTAGTCTTTCTTGGCAGTGTTGTTGTGTTCCAAAACCCCACCTGTTTGACTTTTTTTGTACACAACCGAGATATAAAGCACAATATTAATGTTAACGACACACGCCATCCGGGCGAGTCACAACACTTTGTTAGGGGTCTGCAAAGTATTGAAGGGAAGAGAAGAACTAACCTGTTTGGGGTTTCTCTGTTTTCGTAGCCTTCTGTCCAGGGGGCGGCGATATGATGTCATCGGCACAACACACCACCTTCACATCTGTTCTGTCAATTATTTTCCTGTACTAAAGTCTTCCTAAAGAATCAGTTGTTTGTTACCAATTCAATGCTTCCATGTTAAACCTCTCATCAGCTGCTGAAAGACACTAAACACATATTATATGTATGACAGGATATCATACGAGAAATAGACCGGTAACCCAGGAAAATGTCATAAATGACAATCATGTTACATCTGTTATTACCAATACACATACATCTTGTTCCTAAATATATATGCATACATATACTTATAATAGCAAATGAGAACGTAAAGTAAAACAATGAGGTGTGGCATTCAACGTTGCATGTGGGTTGGTTGCCATGTCACAACACGTCAACAAATCTACATATTTTTGATATGCCTAACTCTGTGGAAGAACTTGACTGGTGATGTGGATAATTTCCCTTGCATATGTGTGACATCATTGTTTTTCTCTATAGATGTGTTGTATGTATTGGCACTACTAACTTTCCATACCTGAGCAGTAAGTATGTTGTTTGAATCCACACAAAGTATTAAAGGTATATGCCTAAAACCCAATATGATGATGCTAAATGTCAGCTGAATCGTGCTGAAAGATTATATGTAGTACATTGTGAGTAAACATCAAAAGAATTGAATAAGAAAAAGGCTGGTGGGATGTTCTGGAAACAGTAACCTAAAAAGGTTCAAACCAGATCCCTATGAACCCAGTAGGAATAGGTGGGACGGCCCATCTGTCCTAATGAGCCAAAAGGTGACGCCAGTGTTTTCGGAGCATCTTGACCAATCTGACAAGACAAGGGGCAGGGGAAAACCGCCGTGAAGGTGGGATTTGATGTACTATATAAGATCATGTAAGACAGCGAAATTTTAGTTGTGCCCGGGGCAACTCCGGAGCTTGGCCTCTTGTAAAAGAATAAAGCTCTGCGCGTCTCACTTTGTCGTCAGCTGACGTGATTCCTGAAGAGCACGAGACTCTGCTTCGGTGTGTGTACGGGAGTGGAGGGGCAGAGATAACCGACCTTCTGCCTCCTGCACCTCACTGGCCTGCACAGAGCCCTGACTGCAACCCCATCCAACACCTCAGGGATGAACTAGAACGCCGAATGTGAAAACAAATCCCCGCAGCTAGATTTAAAAATGATGCGAGCTCGAGATTGAACTAAATCAATAAAATTGCGTGCCATAAAATTAAAACATTGAGCTGAAAGACGCTACAATGCTGAGGGGAACTGCAGAGTGTTGAGGTACGCCTGTCAGGGTTTTGGGAATATCTTCCCTCTACTTCCTCATGTTTCCCAGTGTTTTTCCCTGCCTTGTGTTTCCTGTCTGTCTTATTTTGTTCGTCTGGAGCCTTCCACGGAGCAGACCAGTCTCTCTCTCCTCCACACCTGCAATCACTCACCTGCGCCCCGCCTACCTGCACACCTGCAACTCATCCCGGTTCATCACCATCTCCTGCAGTATTTTAAACACCGGTTCAACCACCCAGTCTTCGCCAGATCGTACTATCCCTACCGTGGTATTTACGTCGGGCTCTTCCCTCTACAACTTCCTATGAAGATTGTTCGAGTGTTTTGGTCACAGCAATTTATTGTTTCCCTCTGTCTCCACATCCAGAGATCCTCCCGTCTGCCTGCCTCGCTCCTCCCCGCTCCTGCAACTCCTCCAGGAACTCTCAGCCTACCAGCCAACACCCTTCATCCCCTGGTTATGCGGACACGCTACCTCCACCTACCTGTCTATCTGGCTTCCAGCCGTTCCCGCTCTCACCTCTCTGGAAAAATAACAAATAAACCTTATTTGTTCCCCTACCGCCGACGTTGTGTCCTGCCTTGTATTCTGGGTCCAACCAAACAAACTACCTTAACCGTAACAACGCCGACCTCTCTCCGAGTTGGCTGATGAGAAGGGATCCACACGAGACCTACAAATGTCTTCCAAGCAGTGTTTATTTCCACACGAACAAATAATATAGACATATCTGGGGAAACACACAACACAGATATGTCTGGCGACACAACCTACAGCACTCACCATCCTAAAGCTACGGCTCCCCCAGTTGTGTCTAAAGTAAAGCTAATGCAGTGGATTATATAGTTAAAGCCACACCCTGTTATCCAACGCTCAGTCTTTTCCCACAGCTCGTTGTCTCAGTTCCTTCTGTTAACTTCGGACCTTGGTTCGACCCTTCCCCCACTTCCTCTTATCTATCCGTCCGTTAGTTACAGTCTAGGGTGCAGTCACCGCTGCTGGCCCGTGATGTTGCATGAATTAGACTTGTACAGAGAAAAACATCTCCATACAGGGTGTGTACGTCATAAGCTGTCACTCACAATAATACAGCTCAAGTTTTCACATCCACAAGAGCCAAGTGATAATTCTCTGTGGGTTCCTCACTGCAAGCGACCCCTTTCACTTTACACATAGACGTTTGATAAATGAATATAAAAAGATTGATTAGTGTAAGTTTTAGTCCCCGAATCCTCATAAATCCTGCAATTACAGAGTAGTGAAGTTTTTGTATATCTTTCATATATGAAAAATAAATAAAAGGACTGCACGCTTCTGGACAGAGGCTTCAGATGTTGTAGCTGGAAACAGCCCCCCAGTGCCTCGATTACCACTGGCACCACTGTTGCTTTTACTCACCGCACCTTTTCTGCCAAAGTATTTTTCGAGCTTCTTGTTTTCCTTCTTCTGCTGTTTGTCGATCAGCACGGCGTCCGCTCGGTTGGCCGTCACCAGTTTGGCAGTCTGCATCCAGAGGTCCCACAGGACATTAGCTCAGTCATTCACGGCTGCCTTAGGAGGCGTCTTCCATTTTGACCGTGGGACGTCCAGCCCACGCTCATGGCAGATGTTCCTGTACACTATGCCAGCCACTTGGTTATGGCGCTCCATACGCTGTTCCAGCCTGCGTCTTACACCCTGCTGTCAGGTGCTGCACTGTCTCAGGGGCATCTTTGCACAGTCTGCACCTGGAGTCCTGTCTGGTTTGATAGATCCCAGCCTTTATTGATCTTGTTCTGAGTGCCTGTTCTTGTGCTGCCATGATTAGTGCTTCTGTGCTGTCCTTTAGTCCAGCCTTTTCCAGCCACTTCTTCTATCTGTTGGTGGTACATGCTGTGCAGGGGCTTGGTTTTATATATACATATATATATCTATAGAACCTATCAATATATCAGTCTCAAAACTCCACATGGAGTTCCAGTCCCAAGTTTGAGAAACATGGTGTAGATGCAGAGCAAATGTGTCCTTAACTGTAGCATATGTGGCGTTCAGTGGGAGCAAAAGAAGACATTTCTCTGGAGATATATGTACTCACCACACTGGAAATCTAGTCTGAAAATAGGTTAAGTGACGTATGTAAACCTGTTAAAACAACGCAGAGATCCAGAGGGACACGGAAAGATACTGTGCCTGGTTTCAAAGAGCCGAAGCTTCAGCTAAATGGAATATGAGTCAGAGAGAAATATAAATGTATGTACTGAAGACCACATGCAGGGTGGAGCAAATGATGAGGGAGACAGAGACAGAAGGACTGGCCTGAACCTGACCTTCCCCCTGGGATGTCTAACCAGGGACAGCATCATCTGAATCCAGCAGTACTGAAAGGTTGACAGGCTTTTAGTGTGTGTGAAAAAAAACAGGATACTGTTCAAAATGGCTGCAGATAATGGTGCATACAGCGTCCAGAGACCGGAAAATTCTACGAGCAAACAAACGGCGGTTCTTGCGGATTTGCTTGAGGTCTATACTATGTCTTGCCTTTGAAAATGTCTTTCACTTAGATTAGATTAAAATGATACATATCAGGAAATCTGGTTGTGTCAGCGAATGCAACAAAGGAAACTTTTATAAAAACCTTAAAACGAAAAAAAGAAATGACTCCATTTATAGTATGAGCATAAGAAACACCAATTGGGCATATTTAGTAATTGGATATCTAAGACAGAAAATAAAAAATTAAAAAATTTTAGGGGAAAAACATTTATGAAATATGGATCTGTCAATAATGTATTGTGAAATACAGACCCTGGATCAGACAATAATCGTCCAACCACATCTGCACCTTGTTTCGTATGATTTACAGTACAAAAATTCAATTCCTGTGACCTATATGCTTACTCACTAGGGTGCACAGTGTGTCATGTAGCCTACATATTCAGCGCTGCCCTATAATCAGAGCGTATTGCCGTCACCTCTGTGAACCCATATTGTTAACCCGCCGCACAGACCTTTGACACACATTCATGTACATTTCAAACTCAATTCTGGGTTCCTGGTACACCGCAGCCTAAAAAAAAAACGAGTCAATGAATACAATTATTCTAGAGTCTGGTGCAATAACAGCTAGTAGGGAACATTTAAACGGCGCCAGTTCACAACTTATGTTGTGAACTGGCGCCTTATAAATAAAACGGAATTGAATTGAAACAAAGCCGCCGGTTTTGCCACATCAGCTATCACGTTTTTGGGGGGGTTAAACCAAAAGTGAGCGCACCTGTAATGTCACTAATAATCCCTCATTGCACTGGAAAGCCGTGTCCATTATGTCAGTAATTCTGACAGACACAACCGCTTGGATGATTCTGAACTTCCTCTGAACATCTCTCCTATTAGCCCAGAGCCCGACTTTGCGCCGCGCAGTTCTTCCTGTCTTTGTCCTTTTCTCTCATCTCTGTGCTATTAGTCAAATGTATGAATTTGCCAACTACTCATCTGGACATTAGCACTAATTGGTTTTAATGATCTTAATAACCCTCCTTTTAGTAATTTGTTAATGGACATTTGTTTCCTTGCGGAGAGAGCAGCTTTCATCACTCGATAAAGGAGGCCAGTTCCTTTAAATTGCAGGTGATTGACTCTCTCTCTCTTTCTATAATGTTATGTAATTGTCCCTCCAGCAGGCAGCCAGGCTCTAATGAACAGGGACTATGTTTTAAGTGTATGCCAGACAGTGTTTATGCGAGACACAGACAGATCACAAGTTCTAAGTGCGTGTGTGTGTGTGTGTGTGTGCGTGTGTGTGTGTGTGCGCGTGTGTGTGTGCGTGCGTGCGTGCGTGCGTGTGTGTGTGCGTGTGCGTGTGTGCGCGCGTGTGTGCGTGCGTGTGTGCGTGCGTGCGTGCGTGCGTGCGTGTGTGTGCGTGTGTGTGTGTGCGCGTGCGTGCGTGCGTGTGTGTGTGCGTGTGTGTGTGTGTGCGCGTGCGTGCGTGCGTGCGTGCGTGTGTTTGTGCGTGTGTTTGTGTGTGTGTGTGCGCGTGTGTGTGCGTGCATTTATGTTTGCGTGCCACAGTCCAGATGAAAAATGAGCAAACAAGGCCACAGTCATTTTCTCTTTTAACAGTGTCATGTCAGTGCAGACGCGGCTCTGTCTGCAGGATTTCATTAGCGCTCATTAATTGGATAACAGAAGCTAATTAGGCTATTAATCATTAGCTTATGTGGACACGCTCCCCACCTCCTCCAACTCCCTTCCTCCAGTCCTTCTGTTGCCATGTCTTCTTCTACTGTGTGCATCTACAAAGGTTTAACAGTCAAAGATCTCCACAACAGTTAGATCCTATCTCTCACTCCTCTCGTCCTGCTCTCATACTTTTACAGAGCTCTCCTCCCTGTCACAGCGCCCTCTCTCTCCTCATTTCCTGTGTGCCTCTTTCCTATCAGCTGTACAATAAAGACGAAAATGCCACACACAAGAAAACAAGACAAGAAAGAATCGAAAATAAAGGTTACACTGTCTTTGAGGCGGGGAAAAACACATGCTACCAACAAAACATACAAAATCGCCTGATCCTTTTTGTTTTCCGCACGCTTTCCCAATGTTACAAGTTTAAACAGAACAGAGTGGTTGACGGGATTGCATGATTATCTTAGTGCGGACCTGATGCTGTGAGGAGAGGCAGAAAAGGGAAATCTGTCACATACACACATTTCGGTACATTGTTTTAGTGGTTTCAGGTGCCAGGTTCATGCATGCTGAGTTGAGCACTGCACTCGATGTCCACTTGTCGAATGTTGTTTTTTAGTCTGATACGGGGAAGGAACAGCCACCCTGCATCTCTGATTTGGCCACTTGTGGAACTGCCTGCATAGATTCTGTTTGCAGATTTTGCACTCCATTAAATTTCATTCAACCAACCAGGGGTAAAAGACTCATTGACATTAAAAATCTCTTTTTCAAGCGCGTCCTGGCCAATACAGGCAGCAGCACAAATCACACGGTTGCAGACATAAAACAAACAGAAAACAATTACGATGAAAACAAAGAACAAATTGCAGAATTGTACCATATCAAAACATTTTTCAACATTCAAAACATCAACACCTAGTTGCACCTGCTTCCCAAACATTTAGAATTACTTTAAACGCGTCTTAGGAGACCAGCTCCCGAAGAGTCAAGTGATTTTGCAACTGTTTCCAAGCTGAGGGAGCAGCACACTTAAGGCTAGAGTGCGAGACTTTTACATATAAATGAACGACCATTACATTCAAGCCCTTTTCCAACCGAGTCTACACAATGCTGATTAAGCCTGGGAAACCTTTCTGTATATTGCAGTATTCGGAGTTTTGGCGTCTGTGGCGACAGTCCCACGCTGGCTCAGCAGGTAATGATGCGTTTTACGCCAACCAGCAATGATTGGTTCGGTTTTGATTTGATGTGATTTGATTTGGTTTGCCAGGGCTGAAGCTGGGGAGCAACCCAGAGAGCCATGTAGAGAGCGCCCCGATCCGCCATAGCTGTACAAAACAACGACAACAACAAAAAAGCTGTCACGCCAATAAAGCCGCTTGAACAGAAAGTTAGCCACGCCCAGCGACGAAGCAGGCTACAGCAGCCAGGAGTAAAACCTAAGAAGCGTCCAAGACAAGTGTCTGATGCTCCAGATAAAAAACAAACTCAGCGCTCAGAGGAAGGGCTACAGTCAAAACAAGAAAGAGATCGAGGACAAACATGGATAACCATTTGTGTAGCCTTCCTTGTTGGAGAACAATGAGAGAAGGGACTGAGGGCAGACACAGATGGACTGGTTGGTAAAATATTTTGGGGTAGGCTATGAATATATTACATTTACTCTACCTAAATAAAGGATTATTGTCTTGGAACTGTTGAAATTCCTCTGTATTTCTGTAACTATTTCTGAACACAAGGGCGAGCTCCCTGTAGGCATACATCATTCATGTAATTACTCTCACTGCCAGAAGGGGGGGGGACAAAAGTTCCGCACAGCAGGTTAAACGCCCATTTTCCAGTTCAGTACGGACTTCGGGGACAGTTAGTAGAAATAAGTCCTGGGAGAGAAGACAATAACTTCCCATGCATTTTATTTGGAGGGGGGGGGGGGGGGGGGTAGATCCAGAGTTAAGAGGAAACCTGTCCAAGGATAGCTCCTCGCACCTTTTATAAACCATTCCAAATATATAAACAACTGAAGTGAGAAATGTACTTCTCGTTGGGTTGGGGGGGAGTAACCTTCAGGTGTGCTCTGTGCTGCAGTCTCCTTTTCCTGTTTACAGGGTGTGAAATTACCACCAGCCAGTTGTGATCAAGTCTGACCACAGAGAAAAAGTCTGACTGCAGTAACATAAAGTCAGCATGTCAGCAGCATGTCAACAACATCCAAGACTGCCACACGGGCTCTGTGCTAGCTGCATATTCAAAGCATACAGATAAACACATATTATGAGATTGGTATATCTGACAAAGCCTGTTTTGATCATATTTGTCAAATCACATTATTTTTATATCTCCTCCTTGGCCACTATAACATGCGGAATGCCCCAGGGTTCAATACTGGGACCTTGATTATTAGCCATGCTAACGCGATGCTGTAAGGATGGCAAGGATGGTTGTTCAGTTGGTTGGTCTGCCACTTTGGTCCACACTGAAATATCTCAACAACTATTAGATGAGTTAACATGGAATTTATTTTATGTTCCCCTCAGGAGGAATTGTAATACCTTTGGTGGTTAACTTTTGATCTAGTGTCATAATCAGGTCAAAATGTTAGTATGTTGGTTTATCGTTTTATGACCTCCAAAACGAATGCCATTCCCATCCCAATTTGCGCCAATGCTAAACTAAGATGGTGAACATGTTTAACATTCTACCCTCTTAGGATCAGCATGTTAGCTTTGCGATTGTGAGCGTGTTAGCATGCTGACATTAGCATTTAGCTCAAAGCACCGCTGTGCCCAAGTAAAGCCATATGGAGCCGCTAGCATGCCAGTGGAGCCTTAGTCTTCTTTGAATACAGCCACATTTTTTGTTCTTAATATCATATATCTTAAACATTTTATTGCATGATAATTAGATTGAACCATATTCTCATATACTTTTTAGAATTATGGTATTCAGGTTCAGTATTTATTTTGGTATGTCACGTCTCCATCACTGCACCCTTCTCTTCTATCAGTGCAAAAAACAGGAAAACAAAAAATGGATTGTAGTGTTTAATAGATCATGATCGTCATGTTTCTGCGGTTGGCCAAGGCCACTCGGCTTATTATCTACTCTCTTCCCCTGAAGACATGCGTTGCTGTGTTTTTCTCTGTTCTTCTAGCCCTATCCTGCACACGAGTGCAAACACTAAACCGCGAGTCCTCTTCAGAAGTTCAGAGGTCTTTAACCACAGCTGTGCATCAGGTTTCCTCTGCTCTGAACCCTCTCTGGTGTGCTGAGGTTCTTTATTCTTCATTACCTCTTCACTCAAGTGGAAAAGAGACCTCTTCCCATCTGAGAGCAGAGGTGGGAGGGATTGGTCGTAGATGGTGAAACTTCGCCACACTTTCTCTGTCACACTCCTCTGTCCACACTCACACAGTAAACAATGATAAAAGGAAAGCAGCGCTTTAAGGGGAAGTTCCCAGTGGACGCACAGCCTGACTTATCTTGTTGCTGCTTTCTTGGCCAGCGCTCCTTTGAAAAGAGCTTCTTAATCTCAGTGGAGCCCAATGGCTAAATAAGTAAATAAATGCCATTTCTCTTATCTGTCCTCTTTTCTTCTTCCCCAGCCCTCTGAATCACAAAGTGTTTGTACTCCATCTTCAACTCTATTGTTACTTCTCATCTCTTGTCCTCTTAATGAGTATTCATGTCCTGTCAGAATTATCTGATAAAATTCTTTCCCACTGTGGACTAACATTTGAGTGCTTCCCGCAAGTTGGGCACAGGTCAAGTCAGGCAAAAACAGATTTTAGAAGAGGAATAAGGTCAAAGACAAACAGGCTGGCTCACATGATAGTAATGAGCAATTAACGCCGCTTTCGCACTTGGTCTAAATACTCATGAGAATCCTTCTGAACTGTCGATCAAGTGGGAACTTTGAGAAGCTCCTTTTAGTCACTGTGTTCTCACATAAAGAGGTGAATCACTGTTTATGTCTTGATATTCACAGTTGGTTCACTAATCAATCATTTTTTTATGTAATGATTTGGCGCTGTATAAATAAAAGTTAACTGAATTAATTATGCTTTACTTTCCATGAGCAGAAAATAAATGAATGATTTGCAATCCAGCAAATGTTAGCATGCTAAGGCGCTGCACTTAACGTCAGCATGTTACCGCGGTCGGTGCAAGCGCGCCAGCATGCCGACGTTAGCATTTAGCTCAAAGCACTGCTGCGCCTATGTGCAGCCCCACAGAGCTGCTAACACGGCGGCAGACTCAGTCTCGTTGCTGTTGCAAATGAGTCGTTTTTTTCAAATGTCATTTCTAGGAGACGGCTGACCCACCGCAGTAGTTCTCTTAACACATCCATTATATTAACAGCAGGGCTATGAGAGGTAAAGTTGGACCCAAGCAGTTTCCTAGCAACAAACGTCAAATAAAATTGTCTCTATTAATCAAGAAACTGACATAAAGCTCAGTGTCCTTGCTGTTCGGATTTGCCATTAGTCATTGCTTGCATATCTCTCTGACCATGCTGATCAAGGAATAAAAAGCTAAGACCAGCTCTGTGTAAGCTTTGTAAAACAGTGACATCTCAGTCTGCCTTAAATGACCCTACCAGCATGTTTTAGTCCATTTACTACCCTGTACGATGGTGTAGTACGATAGTAGATTTTCTGTGTCACTGTGAACTTCCCCTTAGAGGGCTGCTTTCCTTTTATATTTTGTTTCCTGTGGACCGAGCAGTGTGACAGAGAACATGATGCAAAGTCACCATCTAAGACCAATACCATAGTGTTTCAGATGTGTGCGTGTGTTTGTCCTACTCTCCTTTCGTGGGTATCCATTAGTTTCAGTGCACTATGAAAATCAGTATTCCAGTACCCTGGAATCTGACTAAAATCTGCCATCACAATGAGCACTATGCACGCTTTTACTTTTGTCAGTTTTATGTTGCCATTGCGCGACAATCCAGAGGAGCATTCTTAAACCAGCGCCGACAACGCCATGATGATGGTTGTTTTATCTTAAGTGAATTTAAGTCTACAATCACTACCTTGAAGGCGGGAAAACATGTTCCAAAACACTAATGCATGTGTTGGAAAAGATTAGATCAGTATTGACAACGGATTTGAACGTGTCAGATATATTTTAGGTGTCACTGCCTGTCTGCTGTTGATGGTGCTTTCGGGGACAGGTGGAATATGCCTAAAATCAGTGCACATGTTCTTTGTTTATGACATGTTTAGCTGTAGGAACGCCTTGTCACATCAGTCAGTGTCACCCACAACAGGACCTTGACAAATTCCATTTTCGTCTCAATGACTGACAGTGAATGCCGCCTCACTCAACACACAACACTCCTACCCTGAATTTCCCCGCACTCGACTAAACTCACTCTCGCGCACCTTCTCTGGATCCGTTCCACATTGGTGGAATGATCTGCCTGCTTCTACAAGATCAGCAGATTCTGTAGCCGCCTTTAAAAAGCAGCTGAAAACGCGTCTCTTCCGTCAACACCTAACTGACAATCACTAACTCTTCTTCCTTTATACCTCTGCTCAAAAAAAATTTAAAAAAATAATTAAAAATACCCCTTCCTATCCTTAGCTTTGTACACTGTGCTGGGCTTTAATCAGACTCGTTTTTTTTTTTGATGCACTTGTGCTTTTTGTTACTTTGTGTTGTTATATTGCTTCCATTGTCTTCCTCAAATGTAAGCCGCTTTGGATAAAAGCGTCTGCTAAATGACTCAATGTAAATGTAAATGGAAACTGTGGTGCTAAAATGTGGATCTGTAAAGGAGCCATTGCTTTTTGATCTTAACAGATGATTTCGTGGAGGCTAAATGATTTCTATGCTATTTTTGAACTAAACTGTTGCTTCACTGGAACTGTTGTGACATGATGTTTCAGTGTTCATATTCAGCACTTCAATATACCTGAATGATAAAAAAGGGTCGTTTGTCGCTGTGTTTCAAAATGACCCATGGGAGTGTGACGTAACTCATTTTCGAAACTCTGAAAACAATGCACATGCTAAGGTGCTTGAAGTATCGACGAGTTTCAAAACTGAAAACTGATCAGTTTTGAAACCTTGAAAACAAAAGCTCTGGTTTTACTACCATTACCAAATCTTTATGTTTATGTTTTTGAACGCAATCAAAGTCCCTGAAAGAAAGGCAATCTGACGGAAATAATTCATATAGTAGACCACATCTTACTAAGACAATTTGAAAAGATAATGGTACAATAGGGACACACCTTTTTACACCGGTGGTTTAAGAGACCATGACCGGAATAGATTTGGTCTGTTGGTCCTTTTAAGTTCGATTTCTCTTTTGTTCAAACAGAAGGAGAATTTTGGCACCAGCTTGGTCTATTGGCTCCCTCGACTGTCAGTTGAGCAGGTACCTACATGTTGACGACATATTTTATCCATTGCATATGTATACTGTAAGTTCTGTTGTAGTGCCTTATGTGAAAGTGACACTACGCTAGTTCCCAACACTCACAACAAAGCACTGGAACTTCTTCGGACTTCTCCAACTTTTCAGTATTTCTATGTTTGTGCTGTCGAGCTGTAAAAAGAGAGCCAATAGCTGTTGGATAAGCTAATGTATAAATGTAACCGTTCCCAAATCAAAAGACTCAGACTTCCATCTCGTCTCACTCGGGGGAAGGATTCGGTCTTTGCAGGTTTCGGGCGGGCTGATTGTGCTCCATTCATTACCCTGCCCATAAGTCGGTGAGACAGGCCTAGTGGAGCGTTTGTACACGAATCAGCCACGAGTCAACTTCTATTCACTTGAGGCATTGAAAGTGAACTCTTTGACTGTGCTTTGTGTGTGTGTGTGTGTGTGTGTGTGTGTGTGTGTGTGTTGGTGTACTTCTATCTTTGTGAAGACTGCAAGCTTTGAAAGTGAGGACATTTTTGGAAAGTGAGGACATATCGGTGGGTCCTTACTCATTCAAAGGACGTGTTTCGGCAAGGGAGGATGTTTCGGTCCGCCCTCACTGCTCAAAGGAACAATGTTTTTGTCAGATTCTCACTTTTTTTAAAGGGCTGTTTGAGGCTTGGTTACGTCAGTTAGGTTTGTGCATTATCCTTTCGGAAATTCCTTATGTGTCGGCAGTAATTCTGAGAGGAACACGACAACAAAAGACATTACAATGAAGTACAGACATCATCAACAGCATAGCGCTCCATAGTGTCAGCAAAGCCGGCGTAATGACGGCTCTTCTTTACGAAAGTATGGTGCAATGTGTAAAAAGGGCTACTGATTGTGTGGTAGGTTAACGTGGTTAGGCTGAGGGAATGCTTTATGTCAATGTGGGTCCCCACAAGTATAGAAGCACAGGTGGGTGTCTGATTTGAGAGGACGGGTGTGTGTGTGTGTTTGCAGTACTAACACTGGCAGAGTTAGAGGTTTTCTTCCCCCTGGGGTCACCCATATTAAAGGTGGGGAACATGGTTCTGGAGAAACCCAGTACCATGACAAATACCATACTATAGAGCGAACAACGACACAGCAAGTGTTATAACTATTGTTAACTAGGTTGTGGGTGAGCAGACTGCCCCTACAGCAAAGCAGCTCCAGACAGAGATGCTCACAGCTCTCC
This sequence comes from Coreoperca whiteheadi, assembly GCA_011952105.1. Taxonomy (NCBI): domain Eukaryota; kingdom Metazoa; phylum Chordata; class Actinopteri; order Centrarchiformes; family Sinipercidae; genus Coreoperca; species Coreoperca whiteheadi. The sequence goes on along the minus strand of CM022478.1, from coordinate 2,636,901 downwards.
TGCTGCTGTAGCTGACATCACAACAACAGCACATCTTGGCAAACTAGGAAGGAAGCTGGACATCCGTGGGCAAGTCATTCAACGTCACCTGACACACAGATCAAGGCTGGAATAGTGTTGTGTGGTGCCACTTTGTTTGTTTCACATTTACAGAGCCAGGGCCGAGTACAAACAGCGGAGTTTTTTTCAGCGCACACAGTGAACGGACAGCTAGCGGACCGTGAGGAGAAAATCACTGCACTTGACAAAATGACGCGTATTGGATTAGAAGCGCATACCCCACCTTTAAGGCAAATATATAACCGTGGTGTTGTTGCACTGCATAGCACTTTAGATTTAAGCATGTCTGAAATGGCTGGTGTTATTTCAGAGAGAGATGGGGTTGTGTGCACTTGGGTGGGTGGTGATTTAAGGTTTTGTTTATTTTTAGGAAATCTTGAAAGGGCTCACTATGCCTTGCAAATACTAATCATTACACCACAAACACCTTCCAGCCTGGCGTGATCTACAGCCTTACTCATATTCATACATCTCTATTGGCATTATTCAATGAGTATGTAATACTTCAATGACTTTTAACAATATTTATTCTTTGCAAAGGTCAGTCATGGGGTATGTTTTTCTTTAGATGTGCTGATATTATGCACTGTGTGTGACATTTCGTGGATGGGGTTATTTACCCCCAAAAGGACAAACCAAAAATCCAAACGGAGGAGGAGCCGGGAAGGAAACAGCAGCCTGGAATGGAAATATCACCAAAGATTCACGAGATATATCTCTCTCCTGGGGTAAATCCCTCCCAAATTTAGAAAACCAGGGAGTTGGAGCTCTAATCTGTGATGTTGCCAAGGTGTATAGCCTGAAGCTGCTGCACTGATGATAAATAACTTGAGACTTTCATTGTGAGTCTGCAGAGTGTTTCTATTTACAAAGTCAACCACACTGGGTTGCTATAGGCTCCGAAGCAGAAATGGAGCCCTTATTGTCATGTTGGATGTTCACGCGGTATCCCATTTTCAGTCCTATTTACCTATCTTGATTAATTTAGCGTCTTTAATTAACGTAGAGCTGGTTTGACCTAATAATAAGACATACTCTATAAAGGGTTTATAAGTTGCAACTAGTGGTCTCCTAGCCAATAAACGATGTAATAAGGCTTCATGCCATTTACAAGAACAATGTTTGGGTTGCCGGGTCGTTAAACATCTACTGGCCATGCTAAATGAGCAAATCAAACCAGAGGAGCCGGACTAAGGATGAGACCTAGAGTATGAGATGCCACGTCTTTATGTCAAATCATGGATCTGCCTCCACCCTGAGACTCTTGAAACATTTCCCCCTCCCAAAGAGGAGGAACCACCTCATGGGCCAGAAAGGCTACTGGTTATATAACTTGACTATACAGTATGTACCCTTTCTTGCACGTGTATTGGAGAAAGTCATGTATATTCAATTTAGGTCTTTTTTTGAATGAGAATGCTCTTTGACAATGCTCTTTGTATTTCCATCCGTACTGGGAAGAGCTGCGACCTTGTTTTTTATGTTAAATTCAGCTTTTTAGGAGAGTATTAATTGTGAATAATATTAACCTGCAAAGTAGTTGATTTGGTTGTTTAAGCCCTGAATAGTGTCTGCAGGTATTCCTTTCAGGCTGCTTGCAGCATGTTATGCATCTCCAAAAAAAAGCAAGAAAACCAATGTCACGGTCCGATTTTTGTTCAAAAAGAGCATTACAATTACTAAAAATGACCTGCTACAGCAGTTCCCTTTAAAGCTGCCACGGAATTTGACTGCGTGGCAAACGATTGCTTCAGTATGGAGATAACATCACACCCTAGTCGCTGTGCATCATTACAATGTCCCTTAACCAAGGCCAAGGAATGTAATCTCTTATCTCCACGAGAGCAGCAGAATCAATAAAAACACACCGTTTTTATTGATCAAAAGAAGACATGACAACGTTTTTATAGATACCTCCAGTGGGAAGGTGGCGAATCAGTAAAAAAAAAAAAAAAACACAACTTTTAATCTTCTAGCAGACACAGGCAGCTGCTCATGTCAACTTCATCTTTTTAAAAACCACAATCTCTTTTTGCCTGTGAAAGAAGAAGTCGCCCGAGGACACGAGTTTCACTCTGAATTCACATCCACCCATTTTGAAAAAGCCGACGCTCGTCCAGTTCTTCACTCATTCATAATACAGTGTATCTCTGGTCAGTTAAGACCTTGGATGACTGGTGGTCAAGGACCAGTATACTGTATGTTCCCAAGAGACTGTTCCTACCAGAAACATGGCAGTATGGGTTGTTTCTTCAAGTACCCAAAACAACCTGTGTTAACATCTAGAACCTGTTCTGCCTGTATAAATTAAGATTATCTCCCGGGAGTCCCTGAACTAAAGACTGAAGTGATATGATGGTGTTATAGTGCAGCCAATGTTACTCCCCAATGTCCAGTGTCCACTCCAGCTCTGAAGCAGCTGCCACAGCGGGTCTGTTGCAAATCGAGCCACTTTGTTTAGTTAACTCCATGAACCGGTTTGCGCCACTGAAGTGTAACGGTGTTTTTACGTGCACATGGTGTAACGTGGTTGGTGAGGGTGGAGGGAGCTGTCTGCCTGTACACTAGATAGCAGAAGCCTGGCTGGCGAGTTTAGAGAGCCAACAGAGAAGACAGTGGTTTGGCACACCACTACTTAACATTGACCACACCAATGTCGGGTCTCCACGACACTACACTCGTGTATGAGAAGTAGAATAGTTCTGACAATCTGCACCAACTCACTACTAAGAGAGTTCAGGCCGTCGGTCTGAGGAGCACGGCAGTAACTCAGCACTCATGTCTCCAGGTCCGTCACATCAAAGCCGAGGGAGGCGCCACATTTCGGCACCGTTCTGTGTTAGATCATTTACATTTACATTTAGTCATTTAGCCGACGAAGTCCAAAGCGACTTACATATGAGAACATTCACAAACCGAAGGCGCAGCTTCTGGAGCATTTTGGGGTTCAGTATCTTGCTCAAGGATACTTCGACGCATGGCTGGGGGATGGAACCGCTGACCTTCCGATTGGCAGGCAACCGTACTGCCACCAAGCCACGGCCGCCTGTACAATCAGATCAGTACAATCGCTGACTCATGCAACAGCACAAACTATTATTTTTGGGATCGTATCTGTCTGCAGGAGAAGGAATGCTACTGTTTTCCTCCCGCTAATATTCACAATTCAGGAATTACAGATTCAAAATTTAGATAGCTGGGTGCAAGAATTAAAATGAGTCAGCTATGGCCCCAAAGTATCTCTTACCATACTGATCATAAATGAGCTGCAGGCATGTTTTCGACATGCTGAGAATCACAAAATATGTTGGCAAAACAACTTGAAACACATATTATTAATAATAAATATTAATATTATTATATAATATTGGAAATGTGTCTGCTAAAGCCCAGGCTGAAGACTCTTCTGAAACTGTCGGAGACGTGATGGATGGGTGCGTCCAGAGGACATCCAGGATTAGCTTGGGGTGGCTGGATGAATGAGTCAACAAAGCCTGTGACTTGGACACAAGTCATTTTTCTGTTCGCCTTGACCAGGACCTTTCCCTGGAACCAAGTTTGTGTGCGTGAACCTGCCCAAAACGTAACTGTCAAATGTGTTTTGAGAAGCAGCAATGACAAATGATCCTGGTCCTAGACTCATATAGGAATTTTTTGTTTTTAGTCCCATTTAGTTTGAAGGACTTGTTTGGCTACATATCATCTTATGTCCATTCATTTATTGCATATTTGATTTTTATTAGTAGCTGCTGGTTATATCTGACCAGGAATGAGAGGATGAAACAAGTACTTTTGTTCATTCATGGCGAATTTAAATGTTTAATATTTTAATGAGCACTGACATCGTTAAGTCAAGTGTCTTAGCGGCTCGTCTTTTAAAGGCACCTTTTTATCTTGCAAATCACTGTGTTGGTCGTCGTGGATTTCTAACCCATTTTAGACTAGGACTCTTAATTTATTTCCACACATCCCTCTGTTTCTTTACCTTTCTCTGCTCAGCTCCCTCCATCTGACTTCAAAGTCTTTATATAACAGGGTCCCTGACCTTGAGCGGTGCCAATAACAACCCTTTGAAACTGAAACTTGGAAAGATCACACATTCCCGGCGTCGCTCTCTCAGCCTCTCTCTCTCTCTCTCTCTCTCCCTCTTTATACCCCCAACTGCTGCGCCGACACTCAACTCTCATCCACTCTGCTGTCAATCAACAGCGTGCAGAGGCTGCTGCCTTCAGCTTCACCGGGTTGTAGAGCTGCTGTTCAGAGACGCACAAAGTCGTGGAAAATGTCTCGAGCTCCGTGACAGTGGACAGAGTTGTTCTTCACATCAGGACAATGACCTTCTGATGTTTGGCTACAGCTGAGAGCTTTGTGTTTGTGTTGTCAAGTTAATGCAAAAAATAAAGTAAGAATGCTCAGGTAAGAAAACCTAAGCTACGCAAGCTACGTTCGGCCTGTATTGTCCCACATGGTCAGACTTTGTCTGCCAAAGCCTCTGCTTCTTATGAAGGATGTCTGTTACACAGCACTCCGGTGGAGAGAGCATGCCGTTTCAGGCCCTGGGGACAGTTGACAACAGAACGGAAACTTTGCCGAGCAAAGCTAATTTAATTGATAAAGTAAGTCTAAGACTGTGGGCCAATTCTATTGTTTTGAGTTGTTTTCACCTTTTTAATCTATTCATGGATTTGAAGGTTTGTAAAAAAAAAAAATACCTAAAAGACAAATTACAGATCCCTCAGAACACATTAGTCAGGGTTGTTTTGGGTTTGAACCAAAGAGCTCCGCTCGGGTGGTTGCCACTACAACTCTCAGACCACTTCTGTGGATTTGGGGCAACTCTAGAGTGGAGACTGGAGCAAGTGTGCATGCTGAGGCTCACATAACACCAGCGTGAGCTCTTGTTCCATCAGGCTCTGCAGTGACAGGAACTGGAATAACGCATTAAAATAATAAATAAACTTGAAAGTGTAAGTTTATCATCAAAATCCTAATTTGTATAGCGCTTTTATCCAACATGCTTTACAATTTGCCTCGCATTCACCCATTTACACACACACTCACACACACGCATACAGTGATGGCAGCGAGTTCACACCTAAGGCGCTAATGCCGCTTTTCCACTACACAGTACCGGCTCGCCTCAGCTCGACTCGACTCGACTCGACTCGACTCGACTCGCCTTTGTTTGGTTCTCCACTGTGTAAAAGTTGTACAGGTACTTTTTTTCGTACGCCCTCTGGCGAGGTTCTGAGCGAGCTGAGGCGAGCTGAGGCGATACTAACATGTCACGTGACAACACGGCAGGCTGCTGATTGGCCAGAGAGAATCGTCACTATTCACTGCGTCATCGCTGCACGCGCCAGACGGGGTATCCTGAATAACCCCGCCATTTTTAAACAGTTTGGCAAGATATTGCGTGATGTACCCATTACTGTTATGGCCACTTGTTTCAAAAGAAACAACGTTTGTCTTCTTGCTGTGAGAAACAGCCACATCCCGAGGATCAAAAGCAGCACACACTCGATTTCCTCCATTGTCCCGTGTGTGTGGGTAGCGTGTGTGTGTGTGGCGGCAGTTTCCTGCGGCGTCGCTATGACGACCAGGTACTATTTTGGAGGTACTATTGGCAATGGAAAACGGAGCGAAAAGCGAGCCGAGGCGAGTCGAGTCGAGTCGAGCCGAGCTGAACTTGGTAGAGATGTGCCCAGATAATGTATCTTAATGCCAATCCCTTGACTTTTTCTCTAGCACCACCAGTCGGCTGACAGAGTGAAACGTCTCGACACATGTTGGGTGGATTATCATGTAATCTTGTGGCAACATTCATGGTATTTGTTAACTTGGTCCCTGACCTTTCATCTCCTGCCATCATCAGGACATTTCAATATGTCCAATGATTTTGTTTGTGTATCGTTAACAGTTTGCTAGCGTAGCTGTAGACTCTTAGTCTCGTTGATAAATTACATTTTGGATGACCGATGTGGATTTATTAAAGATGGTATTGTAATTGCCTTGCTTTGCTTTTAGTATGATGTCACCCAAAACTCTTGCAATATCTTCATATCAAATCGAAAAGTCTTGGAACATTTTTGTAGTTGTGTGTGATTTAATGTTTTCTTTCTCTCAAGGCCAAATAACTAAAATATGTAGACACTGATATTATATTCATTGCTAACTTGGTTTCTAATCAAAATCTAATCAAAAACTTTCCTGGGAAGGTCTGAACTCGCTGGATGAGAAACAGACTCTTATTGTGTTTACCGAAACCCTTTTGGATCCCGACTGTTGCACCCCACATGACAAGTTTTGCCTGCCGAAGGAAGAGGAACGGATTTTTCTTCATGGAGAGAAAGACCACCCTCAAAAGTCGACTACAGCTCCCTTTGCTGCCCCTCGAAGGAACCGGGTATCGGGTGACACATTCAATCGCTACCAAGAGCGATCTCAAGTTAGAGGCTTGTGTCTGCCGCGTGTGTTATTTCATCTAAGCTTAATAGTTGTGAATTTTGCTTTACCTTATTTTGGAAAGTAACAGACCGCCGCGTCCTGCTTTGCTGTGTGTTTTTCTTCGTGTTAAGCACTTTCCGTTTTGTATCAGTACCACGCCGCTGGGCCATTTAACCGTGTTCGTTTTGGCCACTGTGGAAGCTAATAACTGCGCTATCGGACTACGGTGCAGTAACACGGCTGCTGAATGAAAGTTTTCCGCCGGGTTCCTGTGTGATAAATGGACAGCAATTGTGCGTTACCATGGCATTTGAGATCTTTCGCGCTTTACTCCACGCCATCTTGAGAACAACAGCGTGTGTCCTCCACTTCGGCTCTCCCCTTTGTTGAGTTTCGCCGGTCCGCCCGCCATTTGGGGCACGTGTGGGATGACCAGCCACGACCACGTCGCGTCCACCGGCTTCAAGGCACCTCTCTATTGTCACAGACACACACACACACACACACACACACACACACACACACACACACACACACACACACACAGCTTATGTGTTTTCTGATTGTTATATGCTTATTGTGTATAGGATAGACTGTAGCGGTTGTAGGCCGAAGTCATTGGTTGTTAATCAGTTTCTCAATTTAAATAAAGGCTGTTGTACTTTTTTTAAAGGAGCAGTTGCCTGTGATTATTTTGTGTATGTGTTCTAATAACAGCTGGTTGTGATGGTCAGTGCTCAGATTCAGCCTTCACTGTCCACCCTTAATAATGTAAGATACTTTAAATATCGGCATTTTTAAGTCGACAGCCACCTTTGAGGCAATTTTTCATCTTTGGTTAATGGCCCCTGATCCCAGGATGGTGCCCCGTGTTTATTAATCCATTTGAATCATTTTGATATTATAATTTTTTTTATTTTCATAAATATCTTTGATATTTGTACTAATAACCAAACCTGCTCTACCTGAAGCCTGAAACATTTCTTTTGATGCACTTTTAGCTTTTCTAGTTGACACTCTTTTATCCATTCAGCCAAAATGACCTTTGATGCTGCGGCTTAAGTTCTTAGTTTCAATGAAGTAGACAGAAATGTACAATGAATTAGCTCCAGGTCACTCCCACATCATCTGCAACAGATGTTTATTTGTATAAAAGTACAACAGTACTTCTTTCATAGTTAGTCAGGGGTCGTAGAGCCACGTTTCCCCATCTCTCAGGTTTCAGAGCTGCTGAACGGCAGGATTTATAGAGGAAGTGGAAAACCATTTCAATTTGTCAGTGTGTGTAACAATTCATGTAGATCAGGTCTAACCCTGATGTTTTATTGTGTAGCAAAAAGCCTCCAACCTTAATAACATGTAAGAGTACACTTGGCCTCAGCATGTCCAATGGCTTGAGCCTCTTAACCTAAAAAACATTTTACAGAATATAAAAAAAGGGGGGGGGGGTTTAAAAGTCAGAAAAGGCAAAGGGACATGTGTAAAAGTCAGACACAACACTAAGCCTTCTCTCCTGTGTAAAGACACATTAGGTTTTAGGTATTCCATCTGTCGAGTTTGTTAGTTACTGTGCTTTCATGTTTGCAGTCGGGCATCAGATATGTTGTGGGTTCACAACACTTCCTCGAGGCAGGACCAACGTTTGGACTCCCTCTAGCCAAAAGGAGCTAAACTTTGAGAAGATGAGTCAGCATACTCACCAACCATCACACATTAACTGACTGCAGCAGCCATCTAAATTGGTCAAGGCAGTTTGCGTTTTGCGACATCATGCTGTGACCCGCCTCAGGAAACACCACCTGTGTTACTCTGAGACCTGCTGTTCTGCTCTGCTCTTTTGACCTTTTCAACTTTAGTTGGTTTTACCTCATCAGACATGAGTCACGTCAGTGTCCTGGACTTTCTCTGCAGCAGCTTATTAGCATTGATTGTTTACGGCCGTCACAGTTTGTCTGCATTCCAAAGTGTTGCCTGTTATTTTTTCCCTGTCTCCCGTCTCTCCCGTCTGTCTCTGTGTGTGTGTGTGTGTGGGGGGGGGGGGGG
>CM022478.1:2549170-2628326 GCA_011952105.1 Coreoperca whiteheadi | reverse complement strand
CTCTCCCGTCTGTCTCTGTGTGTGTGTGTGTGTGTGGGGGGGGTGAGGTCCAAAAACCAGGAGCCCACTATACTTGTGGGGTCCCAACAGCTATGTGGGGCCAAAAAACTGGGCCCCACAAGTTTAAAGGGCTGTTTGAGGGTTAAGACTTGGTTTTAGGGTTAGTTGGTGATGGTTGGGTTTACGGTATGGGGCTACGGAATGGATTATGTCAATAACAGGTCCCCACAAAGATAGTGCCACAAACCTGTGTGAGCGTGTGTTTGTCTCCGTGGGCGTGGCTGCTCCTCCCGTCTTCCTCCACTTGCTTTCACTCACCTGCCTTTCATCGTCCAATCACGCCGCTCAGCCAACACACCTGCGTCCCATCAGCTCAGTATGCCTACTCCGGCTCTCCATCCGCTCATTGCCAGATTGTTGTTTCAGCCTCTGTTGAGATTGTTGCCAGTGCCAGCAACCACATCATTAAAATACGTCGTAGACCTGCTGATGTAGCTGTCACATACCTCCCTCTTTCATGCTGCATGGACTTTGTGGGTTTTCATCGAAACATCGTGACGGAGCCCTGACTAGCCTCTTTAAAGCTGGAAACCTCCATTTTAGTTATTTTAGCTTTTACAAAGTTAATACAGCACTTGTAAAACAACAAAACAAGTATTAATGCGTAGAGCAGAGGCATGCACGTTCCTTCTGATTCTACTGCAGCTACTACGTTTTCATGTCTAAAATCTGCGCGCGTTTCTTTTCTTTTGCTAGTTTTTCCTATTAAAGCGTTGCCAGTGAAATCAGAGTTAGGAGAAGTGTGTCTCAAATGTGCAACTTGTCAAACACCAGTTTTTAGCTGTACGTCACATGGTCTCTGTCACTGGTCTGCTTTAGAGGTCTACGCAGGTCTTGGGTCTTTTCTCTCTCTCATTTTAATGCCTTTATGTATATATATATATATGAATGTATACAGGTTTGGGTAAATTCTCCATGGTTATGGAGAGCATACAAAATTGTGGACCAATGAAAACCTCTAATTTGTACAAACATTGTAACTGCAAGAATGCTTCGTTAAGTGAAGATGGATTGTCAATCTAAGCTTGGATAGTATAATATATCCAGTCATTTTGTCATGAAGTACTATAATTACCACTGCCATGTCTTGATGCAACATCAAATTTTGGTCAGATGAGTTAAAGAGACTGGTCTGATTGTTGTAGTGTATGAATGATAAAGACTGAAACAAACGTAAAACAGTGTTTCTTAGTTGCAACTTTGCTAAACAAGGATTTTACAAAGCTTTTACAGACGAGCCATTCACACGTGTCTGTGCCCTGAGAGCTTTTGGAGCCATTACAGAGTGCAGTGCAGATAGCGGCAGTTTCGCAGATAATGACGGCTCTCTAGAAGCTTGTTTAAGCCTAACAAGAGCTGCAGCCACTGGGACTTCAAAACCTGCTTTTTTAGCCTGGTGCTGCGGAGCCCTGACAAGCCTCTTTAAAGCTGTAAACCTCCGCTTTAAGAGGCGAAACCAGTGCCAGCAACCATATCATTAAAATACGTCTCAGACCTGCTGATGTAGCTGTCACATACCTCCCTCTTTCATGCTGCATGGACTTTGTGGTTTCAGCACTTAACAAGTGCAATTAACGCAGCATTAGCTGTTCAATGGACACATTCCAAGCCCTCTGTTGCATATATTTATAGCATCTGTGGTCCATGTGAAATGCTAATGCGTCAGGTTTCATCTTCTTTTCACTTTTGTCTTTGTGATACAGAATGCTCACTGCTTTGTAGTTAGCCACTGTGGGGGGTACTGAAGTTTGAGGTTTCTGTAGTCTGCTGTCGTCCGCCTCGGCTCATTCAAACTACCCCGTACTTCTCTTTATTCTAGCCAATTCACAAACCGTTACGTGTGAACCACAGAGGCATGCAGTCTTTAAAACGGCCAAATGTACACAGTTTTCTTGAGTTTACTATTTCTTTGGATATTACGCAAAACCTCTTGTGGTCATGAATATCGCTTTGGCATCAGCCGCTTCATTCGCACTTCCCAATCACTGGCTCTTTTGGCCACCAGCTGAGTATTAACATCCAGTCATATTGGCGTATGTGTAACCTGGCCTTTTATAGCCTGACACTTCTCACGATTACTACCGCTGATTCACTCCTGACAACACCATTTGCAGCCGGAGCCCCCCTCCACCCCAACCGTCTCCTTATGTGCATTATGTTTGCTATTGTTGACCTAACTAAGATTTAATGTACATGTATGTTGAGCTGCACCTTACTAAACCTTATGGGTTTATCTATCTTTTCTGACATTAAAATCAGCAATCAGAAGAAACAATTGATTATGAATATACTGATTATATGTCATAAATAATAACGACCAGGTACAAATAATATGAAAACAAGGCGTCTTTTATTGTAATATTACGCAGGGATGGTTACTATGTGCTCTCTAGGTTTCATTTACCCTTTGATTAGGAATGCACAACACATCTGTGTTTGAACTGCTTTTCTCTTTCTGCTTGACTTCTGTCCACAGGAGACATGCTTTATACATGTTCAGCAAATGGATATAATATTAGTTTATCATCACTATCACAAAACCCTGTTGGTCTGCTTTGCTGTCACACCACGAATGAACCACACCAGAGCCGAGACCCGCCTTTCGGAGCTGTCTTTCTTCAGTTGTTTAACCAGAATTAATTTGGTCTTCAAATTGAATCAGGGTTTAGTATTTTGCTAAAAGCCTGGATAGACATAATGGCTGTTTTGGGCTTTAACCTGTGGCCTTTGGTTGCAAAAGCTGCTCTCTGACCACCATGTGCCCGTGCTGCTACGGGGGAGGCCTGGGCTTATTACTCAGCCTGGTTTCCCATGTGTTCAATGGTAATTACTGAGAGTGTTTCCTCCATTTCTGCTATAACAAATTCCTGTCTCCTCTATTGGGATTGGTCGGTTGCTCAAATGTACCATTTCCAAAAGACCAACTTATCTCTAAAAAGTTAAGCTGTCGTTAACTTGAAGCAATTAAGAAGCAGCTGCACAAAACGAAGCGGCGCACTCTGGAAAACGACAATGCCGTCGAGGTGCAGCCACAAGCGTTTATTGTTGCTTCACTTTGTTTAAATGGGGCTGCTGTTCACAAACATCCAACGTGCACAGATATTAGCAGTAGCTAGCTTCAACATACATAATGACCATATCTGTGGAGCATGTGTGTGTGTGTGGGTGACAGATGTCTCATATTTCCTCCTCTTTCGCTGCTCTATCGTATTCTTTCTGCTCATGAAGTGGAGCCATACTTGGTATACGGCACATTTGCTTGGAAGAGTCTTTGCATTTCTTTGCATCCACCAATAAATTGGCCAGCTGATATTATTGCTCGATACTAGATTATCACTGATATATCATATCGGCTGATATGTCAGTCACAATAAACTTGCTGTACCTGGATCCAGGCACTGCAAACCCAACATTCCTGCTGAAGAGGAAGAGCTGCAGGTGTTTTGAGCTTGAATGTCCAATGCACGTCACGGGAAGCTTCTACTTGGCATTTATGGGGCCAAACGGGCTGGTTTCGGCTGCGTGCGCATTTTGTTCTTGATCATTGCGGTTTATCGGCTCCTTATCTCCGGGCCTGTGTGTCCCGACTGCCAAGATGAATAAAGCAAACTAGCCTGAACACATTGCGGCGTATTCAACCGGAGCTGCAGAAGTTGTGACCTTTTCTGCAAAGTCTCTCCACACAGGCCCTGGCTCTTTAAGCTGGCTAATGATCCATAGAAGAGCCCTGTGGCTCAACCTCTGTAATTATACTCTCTCTCTCTCTGTTTCTCGAGCTCGCCCTATCACTCTCTGTCAGCCTTTTCTTTCTCTGCCACATATACTCACTTGTCCTTCTTTTTTTTATGTTTTGCTCTTCGCCTCCCTTCTTGTCTTTCTATTCCTCTCTCCACTACTGCTTTTATCCCTCTGTTTGTCTTTGTTTCCCTCTTTTCTGCTCTCTCATCCTTCTTCCCTCTGTCACTGTCTCCGCCTTCCTCCCTCCCGCATTCCTCTGTCTCATGCAGATTAATTACGCTCTAATATATGCACAGCTCTCCTCCCGGGGAACCCTCCTCCACCCCTACTCTTGGGCTGCATAATGGAGCCACTCCATTCTCGGCGCAGGGCAGCCCACACGGGTGCAGCGGCGGCCTCAAAGGAAGCATAATAGAATGCCAATCTGTCTGTCAAGTGGGGGCTTTGGACAGAGAAATTCGACATGCACAAGTTTTTATTTTCTCCCCACTTCACTGGAAACAAAACTGTCTTGCTGAAGAAACAGCATTTGTTTGTGCGACGGCCTATGTTTAAGTAAACCTGACGAGCACCTGTAGCGGACACACGGGAGCTGTTGTCTTGTCCGTCAGCGCAGCAGCCCTTGGCATCAGCAATCACGGCGCAAAGTCTCCAGTCGTTTTATTCTTGTGGTATCGCGATGAGCACCATGACCAGCATCACTTCTAGTACCGTGAAAAGTAAAAGTGAACACAAAACATGGCTGCTTATTTTACTAATACTGATCCTCTCATTTTCACAGTGTAACATTTGCACACCTATGCACTGCACGTTCAGTTACTTATTAGGGAGCTCAAAATGACGCACGTGTATGTGGACAACAATGAATAATTCAGTGATGCTCAATTAGCATATGCTACTTTTCAGTTGCCACATCAATACCAGATCAAAACTTTCACCACTGCTTGTAAACACTTTACAGCCTTGGAGTTTCTTTACAGTACGCATAGAGCCAAAAATGACGACATTGCAAAACTTTGGGAAACTTTACAGACTTGGATGCTTTCACATTTCTGCTGCTAGCTTGACAGACACATTCTTTCTCTGAGCTAAAGAAAATAGCAGAGAGATGTGGCGAACACAAAATAGAGGAAGTTCACAAAAGGTTTTTAAAAATGTTAACGCGTCACCACGCCGCGTTAAAGAGTTAAATTCTACAACATATCGTGCTAGCTTACTTGTACCACGGAGGTTTCATGAGGCGAGTGTAAATCTGGCAAGAGAAATTCGCCGTTTGGTCATTAGGAAAAACCAACCCACGGTGTCAAGCTGTTTTACACGTGTTGCTACTCACCTCTACTCTACTATGTTCAACAATGGCTTACAACATGTCTTAAAAAAGACACCATTTTATCCAATCCTGTTGTTTCCAGATTAACCATACAGGACAAATGCAGAAGACAAAGTATTTATTGAGGGCGCGGGATGTAGCAAGAAGCAGGGCAGCGTTCAACACCTGCAAAGGAAGGTGTGGTGACGGATGATGAGCACTCGCCATCTGAATCCAAGATTTCCAGTGAGACAAACGAAGCTTAACGGCGCATTATCACAAGTACGGGTTCACCGGGGCATGTTTAAAGTAGTGTGTTGTTTCTTTTAAGAGAACAGCTGGCAGTGATCCTTAACTTTGGTACACCGGGGCTATTTCTAGGCTCCAAAGTAAATATGTCAAAGTGATTATCATGATGCCATCGGTGGATACCTGATCCAGAGCAGGTGGCCGGTTAACATGAACACTCGCAAATCAAACCGAGGGCGTCACTTTGTGTTGAAAAGTGGTGGGGACATAAGGAAAAAACATTTTTGAAATGGTCCAACGCATCCTTAGCCGCAACACCATGTCAGTCGGACAAAGCCAAAATCGCATCGACTGTAGAAAACACTATTTATGTTTATTTCTCTTTATTTATCCATATTCATTTAAAAACAAACTCAAATCGTTAATTTGATTTTATATTCATTCTTTTAACAAAACTGTGCTTTTAACAAATGTCCCCAGCATCCCGAGTGTAAAGGACACCTATGAATCCAACTAGCAACGTCCTCCATGCCGTGCAGCCCTGAGTACTGGTTTACTTCAACCAATTACGCATTTTATATATTTCTACCTCCCTCTTGCCTAACAAAACTAGAGGAGGAGCAACGTCCTCTGGCTGTATGGGCCAGCCTCCTCAGTTAGCAACACATCGCTGGACCGCTCACGAGCGCTCTAAAATGCTGCTGCGGAGCTACTGACCCCATTTCCCAAATGCATCTTAAAGCTGATGATCTCAGTTCTATTGTAGGTCTATGGGCTAAGATCATCTTAGCCTAAAGATGCTAGTGGGAAGCAGGGAAACATGAGACTCTGAACTTGAGTTCCCCAACCCCCATCCCCATTCAGAATTCAATTCAAGGTTCTTGTGATCCCTTTCGGAGCTCTGCATGGTCAGACACCTGTCTACATAAGAGAACTACTGCAGCCCCATATTACCAGCAGCTCTCTGATCAGCGCTGGTTGGTTGTTCCTCACTCCGGGCTTAAAACTAAAGGAGACTGTGCTTTTGAGGTTGTGGCTCCTACAATTTGGAACCCTCTCCCTTTGGACTTACGCTCTGTGGACACCATTAAAACAGCTCAGACTTGTCTTTGCGTAATTTGTATTTAATTCTTTATTACTGTCCGTAAAGCAACATCACACCAGTATACAATACATGAGCTCTCACAAGGAAAGATAAGTTGTGCCCCACTCAACACCACTGCCTTCTTAGCTCCTTATGTAGTCATGCACTAACCCCAGTGGTCTGTTCTACACCTATTTACATATAAGCTCACACATATACTGTGCAAGGCCCATCACTCTCACACCAGTAACACACTGAGAAGGGAGAAAACAGCTCTTATACTGACAAAAAGTCAACACGACCACAGTCGTAACAGTAAAACTTCTTAAAATTTCCTTGATGCACAGCAGTTTTCTTCACAATACCAGTACTTTTGATAAACTTGGTTATAATTGCATTGTTTTCGTGTTCCCTCTCAGCACATGGGACCCAGCGTCAGACAGACAGCAGCTTCAAAGCTGGGAATGCAAATCAGACATTATTATTCACCTGTCTGGAGTTCTCCGCTCGCCCCCTGTTCTCTTCGGGATTGGTGGCCTAGACTGAACTGCGTGCCAACACCTGCCCCCGACTCCCCGCAGCATCTCCAGCATCTGCATCGACACCCAAAGGTGCAACGCAGCAAGCGGCAGGTGCTCCTGTGTGCCAGACACCATCAGTCACAACGGACTCAGTCAGCTGGCAGGGAGCGGAGGCCGAGGGCCTGTTTGATGGCGCCCAGATATCCCGTAGGTCACACTGCTGTCATTGTTTTTGTTTGTTGCTTTAAAGAAGTAGGCCCCTGTTTAATTCAGTGTATTTGCTTTCCGGTAATTTTATAATCCAACATTCATTTGGATTTTGACAAATCGAGTAATTCAGGTGATTAGACAGGAGACTCAGCCTAAGCCAGCATGAGATGAGGCATTTATGGTCAATGGTTAATGCAAGTTGTCAGCTGAACCCCTAAACCTTGTATCCTGTACAGTGTCGCTCATACTGTACCTACTGCAGTTATTGATGAGATTCTCGCCTTTTCGACAAATAGTTATACAAGAAAGATCAAAACTGCAGCAGCTGTGAGTGACCAGGCTTAGCAATATGTCGAAGGATGGACTTGGGTCTAACTCATGTCATTTTAATTTAAAAATGTAGTTAGGCACCATAAACAAAAAGCATCACATATATTCAATTGCGCATTTTTAGATTTGCTCGCCATCAACGCAGTCTCCAGTGCTGAAGCATCACCGTTTCTCAAATCTGTAACAGCCATGCGCGTTATGAGTGCTAACAAAGTGCTGAAGTTCAACAGAGTTTTAAATTCCAAAAACCATGCACGCAGTTTTCAGCTCTCGTCACATCTTCTGATCCACCTCTCCCAGTGCCCTGGTTCTCGCTCGCCCTGTCCTCTTGTCTTCTTGGCGGGCCGTGAGCTTTCCTTTCTTGACTTGTTCTTTAGGGTGTTTTTCATGTTTTTATTTCTTCGGCGAAAGCTGCTTGAGCTCCTCTTTTCCACCCAGAACATGTTAAGTCTCCCGCTAATCTTGCACTGATGGGTGTACATGATTGCCATGATGACGTGCATAGTACTCCTTAATGTTTAAGAGTGATTTTGTTTTTGACTTCGTACATTAACATGCATGTACACAGAAAATCCGTCTGAATGCAGGTGTGGCATTACTCGTTTTCCAACTGTGGGTAAGAGAGATTTTCATGATTGTGTTTCAGATGTGAGTCATTATACTGTATGACAGTCTGTGAAAACAAATTTCTTTTTAAGGGACAATAAATATCTATCTATCAATCCATCTATACAGTACACTGGTTTGTCCTTGTTTTGAAGAAGCCAAAACAGGGTCAATTAAAAGATACTACAGGGTTAAACAACCAAGCACAGTCAAACTTATATGAAATAAATCAGAGCTAACTGCTTTCTCTTATTTGCATATGTGTAAGTATATGTCTCTAAACCTCCGTGGGTGATTGTGGAATAAGGTGATCAAAATCAGCATATTGCTACGACACTGAAGCACTTCAGGCATCAGCGCCTTGCTCAAAGGCACCTGAACTGTTCTTGGAGAAGGGAAGCGTTAACCCATTAGTAGACTACCCTGTTCCCGTCTACTCTTCTCTCTGTCCTGACTACTTGGTGCCTTCTCTGCCCCCCCCCCGTCTTCCTTCCTCCCTCCACTAACTCCGTACGCCTCCTCTTTAGTTAACATAGGAGACAAGGACGAAAGCAGCAGCGTGTCTTCATCTGAACATGCAGTCAGGTTTCTGGCCTTTTCGTATTATCTCTTAATAAGGAAGAACAAGACTTGAATACAGATAGATCTGCTCCTGTAATAATCCCGTTGTACTGGAAAAAGATGGCAGGGCTAACATGGCTCTGGCAATTTGTCAGCAGTATAAGAACCATCTGCTCTGAAGATCAGCCAGATTTGGGAGTTGAAAAAAGGCCTGAAGTTCAGATGATGGTTTTATCTGCAAGACTGCAGAAAATTAAATGTCTCTGTTCAAGGATGGTCTTTGGCATCTGAAGTTCTGAAGAAGGCTGTGGAATATGTTTGAAAGCTCTGGGAAAAGCTAGCAAGTGAGCTTTGATTTAGATTATTTCATCACAGATGTGTACGTGTTCCCAAGCCAAGATGGAATCTCCATGCACATGTTTCCCGTTGGACCTCGTGGAAGAACATTTTTTGTATCTGCATCCTGAAGCTCTTCCGTTTCGTGTGAGGTTTAATTGTACGAGTGTCGGATTTAGAAAACAACCTTAACTACCCACAACTCTCGTGAAATGCTCTTTTCAACCTGATGAGGGCCACCTTTTACTGAGCAGGTGCAACAATGCGCATTGCTGCTGCACTGCAAGCAGGTTTCATTCTCGAACAGGACCCACAAGAGGCAAAAGAAGAATTTAGCATTACGAATCCTGAATCCTTCCTGTTCTTCAGCAGATGCAAATGTAACAAATTCAGCAGTGTCTTGGGAGACCCAACAAAACGAGGAAATGCTATGCCAAACGTCAGCAACGTGTCAGCTGCCTGAATGACTAGCTGCCGGTAGCTCTGACCTCCGTGGTGATGAAGTGCTTTGAGAGACTGTCCAAAGATTTCTTCACCTCCTCACTACCTCCGACCAATGTGCTACCAGTGACTTTACACATACATATAATTTATCATTCATTCACCTGCCATAAATCACTGTCACACTGACGGGGTATCTGCACATTTTCTATGTACAAATGTAATGACTTTTAAGACCTTTTTAATACCATTAAGAGAAAAAAGGAATCGGCAAACTAGACTACACTATACACTGTTATTGAGTTTTATTGAATTATTTGAATAACTAAAATATTCAGTGCACACTGGCTAACATAACTATCTTCTCATTAACGAAAATAAATCTGTATGGCGGCAGTCTGATGAACGGTAGCGGGGGCCTAAAGGGTTTGCCAGTGGTGGAGGAAGTATTCAGATCCTTTACTTCAGTAAAAGTACCGATGCCACACTGTGAAAATACTCCAATACAAGTAAAAGACCTGAATTAAAAACCTTACTTAAGTTAAAGTTTGCAAGTATTATCAGCTGCTTAAAGTATCAAAAGTAAAAGTACTCACAGTGCAATAAAATGGTTCCTGTCAGTATTTAACTAATATATATAATGTTTCTGGATTAATATCACAATGTGTATTAATCACCGTGTATGTTGCATTTTACTGCTGTAGATGTTTAAGGCTGAGCTCATTTTAATTGCTTGATATACTGTTGGGTAGTTTAATCTGAAGCTGTGCATCATGGTCTATAAGATCATCGTTATGTTTGTAGCGTTACAGCTGTCCTGTGAGAACCACGTATACAACTTTTCATGAGCTTAGAAAAACAACCCTGTTTTCGGCTCTGTGACGACGTATTCTATTTGGCTTAAGAGGCAGGAAACCCATAAAGGAACCCTTCGCCCTTCAGTTTATCCCAAAATATGAATACAGAATTCAAAAATCACCACATTTGGAGATACATTAGTCACATTTACTGGTCACGAAGGGGATTGAAAGTTGTAATCTGAAATGTAACTATTAATTTAAGCTTTCAAAAGTAAAAAGTACAATATTTTCCTCTGAGATGTAGTGGAGTAAAAGTAGTAAAAGTAGCTGGATGGTTTCGGCCAGCCACGTTATATACAGACCTCATTTTAAGACATTTTTAGATCTTGTATATCAAAAACTAATTTTAAGACATTTTAAGACTTTTTAAGGATCCGCGGGGACTCTGACTGATGTCCCCTTATATCGCATATACTGTATATTCTGTGCTGGTTACGTTGTTTCATTTTTCTGAAACTCATTCTGGTTATTTTCTTGACTATTTGTATATTTATCTTTCTAGTTGTTAGTTGTGTTCTGGAGCTAGGCACCTAAGAATTTCCCCTTACCGCTGTACTGTGTATGATTGTGTATGTGGCAATAACACTTGATTTGATTTGGTCAGAGCAGAGCAGTACTGTGAAAGCAATGTAGAGGGAATGGTTCGACATGAAGTTAGATGGTTAGATAGTTAAAAATGTCAGGCCATGTCTGAAATAGGAGGCAGTCAAGATGACGTGACAATCATGGAAATCGACAAGAGACTGCATCCCATTATTCTGTGGGCCGTGTCACACCGTCAGCTGCTATAACGCAGGACGCTCACCTGGACAGCGGCCCGCAGTGTGGCCATTTTGCCAGCAACTACTGAATTGTGTAAGTTGTCATGCCAAAATACTCCATACTGCCATTAAAATAATACTAATCTTTGTCAAGCCTCTTATTGACCTGGTAAGCCTTGATGCACATTACGCTGGTATGGTGGGCAGACTACTCATTTTAAACAGTTTTGACTTGTTTGCTGATTGGGGGAACATATTTAAATGAAACTCCATCGAGTGAATGAATGACTATCTGTACATCTCGTTTGGTACAAGAAGATGGATGAATGTTGCAGTTTCTCTTTAATCCCTTGCACATGCCCAATGTCTTCCAAAAGTACAAATATAATATATATTGAAATAATTACAGTAAAAAATATTTGAATCTTTGTCATGAATAATCACTACAATGATACTTTTGACCCCCACCAATGGGCTTTTCTTCCTCTCTGACACAAAATGATCTTACGTCTATTGTAGGTCAATCGATTGACATGATCACATTTTGACTTTTTGGCACATCAACAGAGTTATCAAACACATCCATGGCACTACAACTTTCCCTCTTTATGTAATCACCAGCGATGAAAGGATGTACAAGTCGCTAAGCAAAGTGTTTTGAAGTGTAATAGCGTGAGCGAGTCCCCCGAATCCTCCCATGTGCAAAAACCTGTGGTGACAATGCATCTTATTTCCACGATAATAAGCGTACAGATCTATAATTTGCTACGCCTTTAAATTTTTTTGCAGCGTCCTAACAGCCTGCACCGCTGCTGCCGCCGTGGAAACGAGCTGAAGGCAAAGACAAACAGCGACGGTGCCAAGTTGCTGTTTTGTTCGCCTGCTTTGCTGATGAAGTTGGATAAGTGCTGATTTGTGCTCAGCTGAGAATTAATGGTGTCTACTTGTGGCCTGGAGCACTCAGGGGAGGGGTTGCTCCATAACTCATAGTCCTGGGGAGAAGAAAGTTATGGAGGAAGAGAAACTTGGGGATCACCCTTCTCATTTTTTTTTTTTGCTCTGGCAGATTTTAAACATCTATTAATTTAGTTTTTAGAATAGTGAGTTTTATATATATATACAGTATATATATATATATATATATATATGATGTGCTCAGAGAAAGAATTATGTATATATATATTATAGATCTTATAGATATTTTACAACTAAACCTTTAAATGTATTCTTCAATAAAATAAATTACTCTTTATCGGGTTTTCAACGTCTGACACTGTGCCCCCCCCGCCAGATAAAATCGAGACAATTGTGCCGCTCCAACACCCCCATTTTTGCACATTGTTAAACGTATGCCTTTAGCAGCGTCTTTTTTTCTATGATTTCTCGGGGCATTTATGGACGTTTAGATGCAACGGACAAATGAAATAATCCCCGGGAAAATCTTAGACACATCTAAAAGTATGTGTATCATGTCCTAGTTATGACTCCGAAAAGAAGGAAGTGGGATTTTTGACACAAACTGCGCCGACTGGGCGCTAATGGTTTTAACATACCTTAAATTCCTCCATGTGTCCCAACCACTGCTGCTGACCGTGCTGAGGAGTGCAACTCTGGGTTAGGGGATTAAGTATTGTGTTGTATTATTCATGGTAATACTGCTGTCTTTTTTAGCATTTAAAAAAATGTTGACATTGCAAGATAATCCATCCGTTGTCGCTTCACTCTGAACCACAACCTGATGGTGGCGCTAGAAAATGAATGCCTCTACTAAATGGTTATCTGTCCAGTAGTTGTTGAGATTTACTAGAAAGTAAGGTTTACTTTGTAAACCCTGGTGATTGTGTGTGTGTGTGTGTGTGTGTGTGTGTGTGTGTGTAGTCATGTAGAAATATAGTCTGCAGTAAAATATGTGGGGACAATGACTGCGTTACTTGCTGGATTTCTGCGTCAACAAGATGAATTACTACACGCGTGCTGTATTTGTCAAGTAAAGCAATTTTGAATAAAGGACAAAACAATCCTGCCTAGATTTTAATAGTACGTGTGTGTTTTATTACACATCAGACAGGCATAAAACATACACACGCAGTAATCATGTTGTTTACAGTGGATGTGTGTTTGTAGCATGGAGAGAATGCAAGGCACAAGGCCAGAAAACACACACACACACACACACACACACACACACACTATGTTGCTGTGTGTGTTGTGTGACTGTTAGGAGGCAGCATCCAGACAGTACACAGTGTGTGTGTGTGAGTGTGTCTGTGTGTGTGTGTGTGTGTGTGTGTGTGTGTGTGTGTGTGTGTGGCCGGGTATTACTAATGTTGTGGGGACATAAATCTGTTTACACAGTCACATTGTGAGGACTTGCCTTCCTTATGGGGACAAAATGCAAGTCCCCATAACGTAAATCGTTACATTTTAGGCTGAAAACTTGGTTTAAGGTCAGAGTAAGGGCGAGGTTAGGTTTAGGCTAGCGTAAGGGCGAGGTTTGATCAGGTAGTGGTTATGGTTAGGGTTAGGGTCAGTCTCCAGGGAATGAATGTAAGTCAATGTAATGCCCCCGAAAGTGATGGAAACAAGACATGTGAGTGTGTGTGTGTGTGTGTGTGTGTGTGCGCGCGCGTGTGTGTGTGTGTGTGTAGTATGATTATTGAGCTGAGGCAGATAGACACTTTACACTTTCTAACACACTAAACGGTAGGTAATTGAGCCACAACAAACAGACAACTCACGCACACGCACACGCACACACACGCACACGCACAGAGTGTAACCTGGTTATGGAGGTGAGCGTGACTGTTGAGGTGGGAGACGTGGCCGGCCGGCTTCTCTCAAACTTTATCACCCTGCCTCGCTCATTCACACTCTATTAGAGAGAGAGAGAGAGAGAGGACAGAAAGAAAGAGACAGTTACAGAGAGAGAGAGAGAGAGAGAGAGCTAGAGCCTTGAACAGAATTGAAAAAGACGCAGAGAGAACGGGGATTTGGGGAACAGGAGAGAGAGATAAACGGTTTGGACAAAAGAGGCGGAAGTGGGAGAGATGCAGAGTAAGAAATGGTAGAGAACAGATAGATGGACGGATGGATGTCGTAAGCGGGTTTTGTTTTTATTAAATACATTCCACTTTTGCATTCAGCTGAGACGGACAGAAACTCGTGACTGGCAGTATTTCAACTTGTTGTTTCACCCTTTCCTCTCCGGTCAGCGACGGAGACCATCACATTACAGTCTCTACCTGCGGTCAGCTGTTGTTCGGCATTGCCACCCAGTCGTTCTCTCTAATTTCATTTGTATCCTATGAATTGGTTATGCGTTTGTCTCATTCTAAGGATGTTTTGATCAATTATCGATGTGGTAATTGTCTCAGGTGTTTTGCCCTTTTTTTGTAACTACATAAAGCTTTGTATTTTAGAGATTTCAACTGCCCTCGCTCTGTTACAAGGCTGTCAAGGCGGGAGACATTTCAGCCACGTTATTCAGTCGTATGTCTCTCGCACGTTCGACGGAACAGATGCACTCGAGTTTTGATCAGCACAGCTGTCAACACAGGCTGCGAAATAGCTCGTGTTTCACTCGCCCACCACTCTGACCCAAAGCGTCGTTCCAAGTCGGTTTGCTTTCGTTTAACACGCTTAACTACAGTCAATGTGCTTTGAGCCCCGAGTGCCGCCAAAACGCGGATGACCTACACTCAGTACTGTGCCCGAACACATCTTGTGCAGGCACTTTGCTCAAAAGTAAACTCGTTCTTGACTGCTGTATCCTTTAACCTGAGTTTATAGCTGTACCAATTCTCTCTTGGGACACAATATTATTGTATTTATTATTCTATGATGTATATATGCGCATGTAGGATATCAAAACCCAAAAACCCTTAAGTAACAGGCACATTCTCTGATACGCTGAAGCCATATCATTAGCATTTTTGAAAAGTTGACTATATATTGATAATAATTTCAGATCATTCTTGGATGTTTGCAGGACCTGTAAGAATTTAAGAAGTCCCAGAATTAGGTTTTTTTTTTCATTTTCCAGGCCTGCAAAAGTCTGACCTGCCTGACGATTTCTAGTTTCCATTCTAACTAAGTGACAGTAATCTCTCGTGGTAAAACGAAAACAAAACCTTTAATTGGCCAATAAGGGGGAAATAGATCCGTCTCAGCAACAGAAACAATTGGGTTGGGGTTTTTTTTGACATTTGGTCCTAATGCTGAGAAATACTACCACAAAGAACACTTATATTTTACGACACGTGGTATCTCAAATGGTTCCTGTTACCTACACAGGTAATCTGGGCTCCTGCTCTGTCCTCAACATGTATTCAGCGCGCGGGTTAATTCAGCTCAGATGGTAATTTAATAGAACAGGTTGAAGCTCCGACTCTGACCTTTACAGCCGAACCTATTGTGGGATCTTAATTTGATTTATTTAATTAATCTCGGAGCACTCGACAAGATACGCATGTCATTAGCTGCAGACGTTGACTAATGATAGCGCTCTCTGTCTCTCTTTCCCTACTCGTCTTTGTGTCTCGCCATCTGCTGTATCGCTCCTCCATCATATTCCAATTATCATATTTTCCTCCTCGCGTTTGTCTTTCTCGCCTTTCTTATCTTTCTTTCTCTCTCTCTCCCCTCATTTCTTGTGTCAGCATTTCCTCTCACATACCCATGTTTGCCTTACGCACATGCACACAGCCACATCACTGCAGCAGCGGCGGCATGTGTGGGTGTATGTTTGCACATGAGCAGTATGTTCACGGCTGTAAAAGCTGAATGAGCGGTGGACCTATTAATTCCACTGACCGCCTCCAGTAACTGTGTGTGTGTGATCATTAGCTAGTGATCACTGTTTCAAGGGCAACAACCAGACAAGTCCATCAACCCCCCGAGTGTGCCTGTGTATATGTGAGTGGGTAAGCCTTCATTAACGTCATCGTCGCCATTAACTCCCTCTGCGGTGTCTGGAGGAAGTAAGTCAGTAAAATCCTATTCATGCAGCGCTTTTCAAGACCAGGGTTACAGTGTGCTTCACAGTAACAAAACAACAATAGAAGCACGTGGATAAATAAATACAACACGCATGAGTAAAACGGTTTAAGAAAAACCTGACCCCCAGAGGGAGCATGGGCAGCAAAAACTCCGTCACGACAGGTCTTGAACCTTGAGCCAGGCACAACCAGGGGCGCTTGCTCTGATGACCCGAGAGGCCTACTGGGCCTGTAAGGGGTCAGTAACTCACCGATATATTGCGGAGCCAAATTGTGTAGTGCCTTAAAAGTCATTAGAAGGGTTTTAAATCCCGAATTTGACAGGAAGCCAGTGTAATGGGGCCAGCACTATGGGAATGCCATGGGGAATGTGTTAGTAATCGTGCAGCAGAACTTTGAACCAATTGTAGACCTGCAATTGCCACTTGTTTTAAACAAGAATACAGTTATTAGACAGTGGATGATTTGCTTGAGCTGTTGGAAAAATTGGAGGGGACGCAGTTTGACAATGTTTCTTAAATCAAAATGCCTGACTGAATAACTGAATATAGGTGTTTCTTAAAGTTCAACTGGGGGTCAGCTGGGTTTCTGGAATCAGAATCAGAATCAGAAAATACTTTATTGATCCCCAAGAGAAACTCTGTAACAGCAGCTCAGTATCACGTCAGTGCACACAAGAGTAGAAGTACTAAGCAAAAAATATAATACACTATAATACAGGTCAGATAAATTAAGTACTAAGTGGGTATAAGTATATAACCTCCTTTGAATTAACAAGTGCTGCTGAAAACTTTCAAATGTCTGATTTGGTGCAGTGACCAGTATTTCAGTGTTGTTTTGGTTAAATTGCAGGAAACTAAGAGATATCCAGGCACTAATCTCATTCAGAAAATTTTGTAGAATTTGAAAGAATTGAAAGTTCGCTGACACGTATGGATACAAATGAGTTCCCATTTGATAAATACGAGGAAGACCATTCGAGTGCTGTGCCAGATATCCCAACCCACTTCTTCGACAGTCTAACAAGATGTTATGATCACTCGTGAATCCAGAACAACCAAGGCGCAGCTTTCACCGCGATCGCACTGCGAAGAGATGTCATTTGTGACTCTAAGGAAAGTTGTCTCTGCGTGTGTTGAACATACACTGCTGTTTTGTGTATTTATCAGTCCGTGTGGTGAGTCGTTGAAAAGGGATGACAGGGATCGCAAAGAAAAGGCAGAAAGAGGGCAACGCTGTGTTTTATCATAAATAACACATCAGAAATAAAACTCCTACGGGGCTATTTTATTAGCTGGATTTGGGTTTTTCAGAGTGAAGTGTGAATAATTAAACAGAATCAAAACGTGTGTGTGTGTGTGTGTAGTTGTATTATTTTTATTGTGGGGACACAAATCTGTTTACACATTCATATTGTGGAGACAACAAAAGGTAAACCAGGTAACCAGGATTTGGTTTTAGGGTTAAAATATGGGGTGGGGTGCCTAGCAGTTATAGTACTTTTAGAGAAAAGGTTAGATTAGGAGAAGAGTTGTGTAAGGCTTGTAGTGGATACTGATACTGTTAGAGTAAGCCCCCTTGATTATGTTGTGGACATTGTGGGAACTGTCACTTTTCCATCTGGAAACCAAAAGCAGTAGGGGACAAGTTTAAACATCCATTTTTAAGTGCACAATTAGGATACAAGGTTAGAATTACCATTGGTGTATGGGGTGTAGGGGGTATGTAGAAGGTTATGATAAACCTTCAGGGATTTTGTGTTAATCAATACAATGTTGTGACAAGTGACCAAACAAGTGCCAGCTAAGCATCAGTCCAAAAACGTCAGTAGGCTAAAGTTTCACCAGTGCATAAGAAAGCGCAAGCATCGAGCGCCAAAGTCAAGCCACACAACCTGGTAGATCTTCTGCTCCACTAGCTCAGTGTTCTCAATGTAATGTCTCATCAAGGGTTCCTGTTCCTCACCAACAGCATATAGGACAGCACTGGCCACCACAGACTCGTAAAACATCCTCAGCATTGTCCGGCAGAGGTTGAAGGACCTCAGCCTCCTCAGAAAATAGAGGCGACTCTGGCCCTCCCTGTACAGAGCTTGAGTGTTCTTAGGCCAGTCCAGTTTATTGTCTATGTGTACTCCCAGATACTTGTAATCCTCTACGATGTCCACGCTGACCCCCTGGATGGAAACCGGGGTCACTTCGTAGGTCTACAACCAGCTCCTTGGACTTTGTCGCATTGAGCTGCAGATGGTTCTGCTCGCACCATGAGACAAAGTTACCCACCACAGCCCTGTACTCAGTCTCATCACCACCACTGATGCACCCCACCACAGCAGAGTCATCAGAAAACTTCTGAAGGTCCACACGCCCGCTGTGTTTATGTGCCTGTGTTGACCCAAAGGAGATTAAAATTACTGTAAAAGTACTGTTATTGATATCTGCTAGAATGTCCACCAGGGCTGCGTGAGAAAAGCACTGAAACCATATAACTAAATTAAAATTCTTGTGCTCCAGAGGTAACAACTGAAACTGACCCCTGTTGGTAATATCAAGTCCAGTCTGCTTTATTATCAATTCTTCCACATGTACATTACATACATACAGAGAATCGAAATTGCGTTACTCGCGTTTTATTATATCCTGCACAAACAGACTGTATATGAGGTGATACTTATTTAAAGTACTATTTAAAGCCAGAGGTCAGAGAGTAAACCAATACAGGGTGTAAATTGGATATTTGATCCATAGTGAAGCCAAACCAAATTTTAAGTGCAACCCAAATTTAGGAGGTGGCCCAGAAGGCATTGGTTCAGAGCGCTGAGTCTGTCCCCGACCGAAGGTTTTCAAAATGACTCGAGACCTGAGCTCGTATTGTTGAGCTGAAGCTGTTGTTTACGGGTTGTGTATACATGCTTAGTACATGTTTCGGTACTAGGACGTCCAAAAACCTCTGTGCTGTATTTAAGACTATACTTCCATCTTTCGTGGTTATATGTTTTTCATCTTGGAACGTCTAACGTCTTCTCTTTTTGTCTTTTTTCTTTGCCATGAAAGTGACTCAGACTCTGAGGGATACAGCTAAATGTACTTATACGTGCATATTCGCAACGTATTCAGGAACAAATGATAGCTTTCCTGCAATACGCATTGTATAAAATGTACATGACTAATGCACCAGATCTCCCTCATTCCTCCTGCTCTATTCTGTCTTTATCTGCTCTGTTTGCATCAGTGCTGCTGTCTGTCATCCACCTCATTCTTATTCTCAGGTTGTCTCTCTCTCTCTCTCTCTCTCTCTCTGTCTCTCTCTGGCTTCCCTGTTTTTCTGTCCCGCTCTCTTTCCTGTTACCTCAGCCCCGCTCTCTCACTCTGTCCTTCATCATTCCCCGTCACACCCAGCTTCCCCGATGACTCTCTCTCCCTCCCTCTCTTCTTTCTGTCCATCCAACACCTGCTCGCTGAGCCCATTTCTCCACCTCCCTCCCCCAGATCTAATATTTCCATCTTTTCTTCCATCTCTCCATCCTGTCATTTTCTCAGGCTGTTTACTTTTGCTCTTCCTGTTCTACATGTTCTTGCTTTTTCCTAGGCTTGCGAGGCTGGCAAGATCAGGGACAATTCTTAAATAATTTATCCAAATATTTCCCACATATCTGTTTTATTAATAATGTAATTTTGCGTCATTGCAGTCGTGAGATGTTTTAATGCTGGTCAAACACTTTGTTGCTTTGTATGGAAAAGTGCTGTATGAATCAAATACATTTTTAAAGTTATTATTCCTCCCCCCACTTTCAGTATTAATACCTTATTCCCCCCATCTTTCTGTCTGGCTCTGACTTCTCGCTCCCTCTCAGACCTCCTGTTCCCTCCCTTTCCCGTTAGGTAAAGTGACACAGCCACCACTATCTGTCACAGTTTGTCTGTGTTTATGGGAAACAGCTTTCACTACATGCACATCAGGTATTAAAATGTTATCTGCCATCTTCTCTGGAGGAGGTCGGAAAGCTCATGGTGTCCACAGAGATGGAAATGGGATCAAATAGGTCAGCTAAGAACCTGGAGGGGAATCGGATTTCAGCCAGGTGGAAATGCACCTCGTGCAGTGTGCATAAGTGGGGAGGTTTTCACCCAAGTGGAAGAAACATCCATCATCGCCACCAAGCCATAGCCAGAAACATCTTTTGGAGTTGTGGTCTGGAAACACTGCCAAAAGCTACTGGCGGGCCCAATGTTACCTAACTAAAACGTGTTTTTCAGCTGTATGCCAACATGTCAGGACATTTTCTGATTCTTCAAACAACTTCCAAATCATTTTCATAAATAATTGAACCACACCTTGTTGAAACCAGTGGCTGGTCACACAAACGTTTGCTAGACTGGCCTGTAGAGTTCGGCCAGTTGCAGTGTTGCTACAGACTAGTCTGGTTAGGCTGACATGGTCTGGTCTCGACACACAAAACTGGCTGATTCATTTGAATAGTAGAAAGCTAAAGCTGTTCGCTCGGCAGGTGTGTTCAGGTGAAACATTTCAACGCACATTGTGCCGTGCATCATTCACACCGATTTGACTGATGGAGTTTTGCTTTTTCTCCAAACCGTGTTTATTCATCCCAGACAGCCAGCATACCAATTGTTCACGATGTCAGCTGTAGTCTTATGATCTCAGACTAACCGGGAACT
The DNA here is from genome assembly GCA_011952105.1 of Coreoperca whiteheadi. NCBI lineage: Eukaryota > Metazoa > Chordata > Actinopteri > Centrarchiformes > Sinipercidae > Coreoperca > Coreoperca whiteheadi. The sequence continues at coordinate 2,607,584 of CM022478.1, read as the reverse complement.
CCAGCTCTTTCTTTTGATTTCCCCCAGTCTCTCATCTCTGTACAGTAACGATATTGAGTCATGCAGCCTTCGGAAAAACACAGATTTTTCGCTCAAGTTGAAACATTTTCAACCCAAGTGGAAAAGTCTTCGACGCAGTTTGTGCTAACTCAATTGTTGGTTTGCTAAAGGAAAGAGTCATTACGGACAGCGGGAGCCCCTTTAAAATACCTTTCCCTCACCCAGAGAGATTGTTTTCAGTAAGCAGGACACATGTTGAAAGACTTTATTTGTTAAGTTTTACTACTCAAACGCAGGACTCAGACAGATGGTAAGAATAATGAAGGTGTTTATTAAAGACACGGGAAAAGGGGGAGTGGACGAGACCAGGAGTAGCCACGCCTCCAGTCCTTCTGATGCCGATCTGGATCCAAATGCTTTACAGCCTCTTTTTTTTACCAGTTTGGGAATTTTTGAAAACGTTTGCTATTTGACATTAAGAAAATCCTGGATCCACATCTGGATCCAGACCCACACCCAAATGTGAGTTTAGGCCTGTGTCCTCCTAACCTTGCGCCACAGTTCAGCAACGTACAACTACTTGTTACTTGACAATTAATAAAGATATGCGTAACATAACACTGTGACACATCAACTCGCACCACAAATTGAGGATAACACAGTAAGTTCACAAGAAGGCTCATGCTACACTTTATATTGAGTTGTTCGCTGCTGACGTTTATTCACATGTTGAGATACTGACCACACTTAATTGCATCTTGCAAGGATGTCTAATGGTAATTTCTGAGTGTGCGCACAACCAGTACTCCGAAGGCACAATGAGAATGGATTGCCACGCATGCAAAATGTGTATTTAAAAGCTTGTATTTCCGGCACAAAATCAACTTGTTTCCATTGTGATGTTCAAGTTTTCGCGACGAGTTGGCCACTGTCCAGGGTGCACCCCGCCTAAGGCCTGAATCTACTGGCATGGGCTCCAGTCACCCGCGACCCCCTACGGGAACAAGCGGTAGAAAATGACTGACTGACTGTTCAAGTGTTCACATATACACTCACACACACCGATGGCACAGCCTTCGGGAGCAATTTGGGCTTCAGTATCTTGCCCAAGTACGCTTCGACATGCGGGAATTGGACCGCCGATCTTCCGATTAGCGGACGACCCGCTCTGCCTCGAGGCCACAGCTGTTCAGGAGAGCAGGTGAAAACTGGAACGTATTTGTCCGGAAGACAAACAGGTGCAACGATCTGTCATTAGTTTCAGACTTCTTCACATTTTCAGTGAAGCCCTTCGCACAAGTTCGCTTTAAAAAATGGTGTTATTTTCTACAGCGTAGCAGCGCCAGAAAATATCTTAATCTGTGGCACTCAAACCTTGTGTTGATCTAACTCATTAGCATCATTATTACCCAGCCTGGGGCAGAGAGCTGGCACTCCTCCTCCCTTCTTCTTCTCCACCTCTCTCTGGAAGTCCCTTTCCCCCCCCCCCCCCCCCTCGCCGGGGTCCCTCTTGGACACTTGGCACCATCATCCTTCTCTTTCCACACATCCTCTCTCCTCTCATTCGCTCCCTCTCTCCATCTCTCCCTCTTGTTCCTAGGTTTCCAGAGGGAGGGGTTGGAAAAAGAGAGAAGGAGAGATGACTTAGAGTGATAAAGATGGAGGTATACTGACAGAAAAAGAGAAGCAGATGTCTCTATTCCATTAAGAGAGTAATGAGCAGAGCTCGAAGTGGCCTCACCACACACACACACACACACACACACACACACACACACACACACACAGCGGGGATGAGCCAGAGGGTCCAGTTCTACAGAGCAAAGTGACAGCAACACCTGGCTACCTTTCTGTACAACATCACAAATTATCTCTCCCTCTTCTCTCCTTTCATGTCAACTCTGCTCTTTTATTCCTCCCTCCTTCGTGCCTGTCTTCTGTAATTCCCTCCCCCTTTTCTTTTCAGTTTGTTCGTCCTTGTCTTTTCTGCTTCTTTGCTTTACTTTGTGGTCTTTGTGTGTTCTCTCCTCATGAGCAGGTATGGCCAATGTTTTGCCCCTGCCCTTCACATACACAAGCTGTTGGAAAAGTACAGTATGCGCTTGGGGTTTTAGGGGGAGATGCATGTTGGGACTATTTCTTGACAAACGACAGAGTGTCCATCCGCCCAGCATGCCTGTGCAGCATCTCCAGCCGCAGCCCGGGTTGCAAGATTCGGTTTTGGTCTGGGTGCAGGCACAGTGGTGCTAAACCTGGCAACCTCACAAGACGTCAGGAAGCCGTGCAGTCACTGTGCCCGGCAGTTGTTCGTCAAAGAATAGTTCAATTACACAAACAACAAAAAACAAATTGAAGTTTTTACACTTCTACACGTCTTTGGAAGGATTAAACGAACTACAATACAGCATGTTCATCAGTGAGCTTTAGAGGTGTTATTTTTTATCTTTGGACACAGCCATCCTAGCTGTCTCCCCCTGCTTCCAGTCTTTAAGCTAAGCTATGCGCTAACAACATCCTGACTTTGGACCTAACACACAGATATGAGATGGATATCGATCTTTTCTTCTTCTCAGATAGAAAGCAAATAAGCGTTCAACACGTTGAAGAATTCCCTCAACAAAAACAGAAAAGGTTCTAAAATGTGTAAGTAGCTGTTATTAAATGGTCTTAAATGGGCTAAATGTTGAATTAAACCAGGAACTATCTGATCAGAGAAGAAGTAAACAAGATTGTGAATCTGACCAGAGATTCAGTGGCATCTCTCAGTACTTGACAGTTTACCCAGTTCCATGGTGATGACCACACCACACCTACTAAAGTTCAATACAAAGTGGTACTGAGTCTTGTGAATGTGTGTGAATGTGTGTGTGTGTGTGTGTCAGAGAGAGACAGAATTAGCAGAGAAAGAAATAGGACTGTGTTAATGTGTGTAAGAGAAACACTGAGAGCTATTTCATGCACCTTCAAGACGGTGTGAATTAATGTGTGCCTCTGTTTCTCTCTTGCTGTGTGTGTGTGTGTGTGTGTGTGTGTGTGTAGGTGTGTGTAGGTGTGTGCGTGTGTGTGTGTGTGTGTGTGTTGGTCTGTGAAATATGATTGTGCAATCCCAGGTGATTCACCCTCTTTACAATTTATGTATTTCAACTGCAGCCTCGGTTAGGATCCTCCCAGATGACAGTCGCTATCCTATCCAGCCAAATAATCCCATTACACACACACACACTCATATCAGACACAACAGGACACCGTAGGGGGCATCAAAATCCTTCATAAAAATGGACTGAGCCCCAAAATAGATTCCCCCTAGCCAGGAGATAATGCCCATTAAAATGCACACTTTCATGCGCACATGCACACACTTGCACCGTGGAAACACGCAGTCCCTCACACGCTTGCTCTTTCTTGTAGGCCACACACACACACACACACACACACACGGGTTCTCCTACCTGTGCACCCATCACTCTTCCCTCCGCCTCCGTCTCTCCATCCCGTCGCCTCCCAACACTCAACTCATTGTTGAGGAAACGCCTCAAACACCAGTCCCAGTGTCGCTGAAGCGTCAGGGCCGACTCCTGTGAAGGTGAAGGCGTGCGTTAAACGGAAACGCATGCCATCCACATGGGGAGGGACCCTCATATTGCCCATGTCATTCTTATTGTCGGTGTGTAGAGGTGCACAGCGTCCGGTCATGCAGGGAAGGCCGTGAGCATCATGGGGATGTATATCTGTTGCTGTCTCAGTCCTTTCTATGTTCTCTCATAGTGCCTTGGATAGCCTGACACCAGACATCTTCCTCTCCTTGTGCAGACTGTTGCACAGAAGGAATAGGCAGGCAAATGTACATTATTTGCAGACGGGTGCTTCGTTGTTGAACATCCATCCTTCTTTGGACTGTAAATAAGTTCATGCAAAATAATTGCAGATGACACCCTGAAACTCGCAGCTAATAAACTCTTGAGGAACCTTTTGATTCACACAACTGGGGGCCCATTAAATAGTGCCTGCACCCACAAGTTCAATCCTGGATGTGCATGTATATAATATTTCTCTTCACATTTTCCCAGATTAAACACAGCACTGAAAGCCACTCTCTTCATCGCCACAACACACACTCAAATCCTCCTTAATTATTACAGAGGACATTGCCTCAGCTCAGTTTCCTTCATATTTATCTTCAAAGTAAATGGCTCTGAAAAAAGCTCTCTGAAATAAATAAGCAGAGGCATAGCCAAAACTCTGAATCCACTTTTAGAACAAATTACCATAAGTTAGACTTTATATGTTTTCATTTGAAAGTACAGTCACTGTTGTAAAGTCAGATCATATTGTTTGCCCAACCTTTACTGTCCCCAACATAAGAAATTCTGCTGCTTTCTGCCCAGTTTGTGTGTTACCCACCATCATTCTTGTTTGTCTTTGTTCAAATGTGTCGCTTATTCGAGGCTTTTGAGTTGCAAATGTGTGTTAACGTGAACCTGAAACAACAGCAACCATTCTAAGGATCAATAAGAGAGCAAACCTGCGGAAACGATTAAACCGTGGAGCTTAAAATATAAATTGATTCGCGGAATCTTGAGCATCCAGCTATGATTACAGAAAGTAGCCAACAGGGGAGAAAAAAAAACCAACACAAGCAGAGAAAATTAATCTCCAAAAGTAAAATGTTTTCAAAGTTGTAAATCAGAGGCAAACAGCCCTGCTTTCGCTTCTTCAACCTGAAGAGAACACAAGATTAGATTTGAGTTAGTGATCGTGATCCAGTGAGCTGGACAATCGCTGGAGGTGGACAACAGTCTAACGGGATTTCAGAAGTCCAGTCTGTGTCGATTCGACAGGGCTCGTAAGTAGAAGACACACATACACCATCAACATGAACAGAGTTGAATGTTTAGCGGGTGGGCGGTTTTTAAGTGATTCATTTAAGCTGCAAATTAATTTCTGTCTGACTGCAGAGAGAAAGCGGCGGTTGAAACCATTTATCTTCAATTCATGCAGCCGTTCTTCAACTTTCACTAGCTTTACACTTGCTTGGCGGTAAAAGCAACATGCTGTGTATCAGTAGAAGTATTTGATGACATTTTATTCCCCTGCCCACCTATTGTTAAGGGCAAGTGCACTGGCTGTTATGGTTTTGGGTTCAGTTTAGTCATTTTCTCTTTTATTGGGGTATACTCACCTCTCCTCATGTGTCATGCCGTTTTACTTCCCTCCACTTCTGATTATCTGCCCCACACCTCACTGCCTTGTCATCTGCCCTCACCTGAGTGGATATACCCGTGTTTCTTTGTCAGTTCGTCTCTGTTTCCAGTCAGACGCCCTGGCATTTGTTTCCTGCATGCTCTTTTGGATTGATTCTCTTGGATCTCGCCTTTTTTGGATTTTGGATTCTGTTTATAGCTTGCTCCCTTGGACTTGTTTGTTTGTTGGACTGCTTCCCTGGTTTTGACCACTGCCTGCCTCATATCCGTGTAAGCCTTTTTTGTTCATCATTAAATCATTGAACTGTACCACCCATGCCTCCATTGTCTGCGTTTGGGTCCAATGCCTTGTTTTCCCCTGCTACCCTGCTTGACACCCGGCAACACTGAGACATAACAAAACACCTGCACAAATTCTTTTCTATGTAGTCCCACACATGAGTGGCATTTTGATGCTCGCCATTGCGGGTTGACCTACATCACCATGGCGGTGCATGCCACATCCTTATTCCACACGTCAGTGCATGTCAGGTCAATGGAAAGGAAGCATTTTTACCACGTTCGCTCCCCCACTGTACCGGTCTGCACTACGGATGACAATCGTGAAATCCTAGACCAAATGTCAACGCTGCCCATCCAATATTTATCAAGATATGAATGCCTGGGTGTTCCTATAGCTTATATTTAAATAAATCTCCCTTTTTGTCGATTTTCTGTTTTTTTTTTTTACTTTTTGTTCTTTAAATATACAATGTCCCTGTAGTAAGTTCATGATGATTTGGTTAAAGATTACTCTATCTACCTTTGTTTTGAATATGGCTTAAGGCGATCCCTCCCTCATTGCAACCGACACAACCACTAAGCTGTATGAAAACGGTTGCGCGGTGATGTCATCAATCTGCAAATTAGTGAATGACGCCATCTGGCAACTTTTGGAGCTGGTGCTAGCTACTTTCATTGGAAAAGAGTTGGCTACACTGCTCACTATACTACAGTAAACACCTGGAAGCTACAGGCCAGCATATTTTGAGTCATGTTTATGTAACTATTCACTCTCTTTTAGCTCCGTTTCTGATCTAACTCCTGGGGGAAATATCTGGATCTTTAGCTGCTAAATGTTCCCCAGCTAACAGCTCACTCTGTCTGTCGGCTGTTTGGTGCTGGGTATTTAGACGTGGTGTACACCTCTTTGAATTATTCTGCAAATTAAGCCGGTCTCAATCATTGTAATCACACACGAGGTACTGCAGATACAGGAAATGCAAAAATTATTTTGCTCTTTCAACTGAATTTTTTTTTAAATCCCCCAATAAATGGGCATATTTTTTGTAGGGAATTAAGAGTTTCCAATTTGCCCAAATATCATGTCTTGTAGGACGAAACCGAAGTACCAGTGATGGAAATTACGGCTCTTTTTAGTGAGCCAGACCATTTTGCTCTTCATTTAGTGCCATTTCTGCTTGTCACTGCCTAAGTTACTTTCTCATTTGTTGCAAGAAATATGCAATACATTTATACATACAAACTATCCAGCCATACTGATGGTTAAAAAGTGGGATATGTCAAGAGTCCAGCACGGTCCAGTACCGGACTAAAAGATTCAGTGCAGGTACGCAGAAGCTGCCTCGTGATGTTCAGTTTTATTCCAACACAACGGACAGCAGGCCAAGCAAGCTATGCGACTTCTTCACTTCCTACACAGAGCTTGGAAGGGTGCGTTTGATTTATTCTTCCTGTGCTTTTTTTCCCGATCAAACCATACACTTTATTGATGTCGTGCACCTGGAAGGGGCGAATGCTAGATGATGCCACCAAAATTCTAAACATGTTTGTGGTTGGCGGACACATTACATAATTATATAATATTCTTCTAATTTAAAACATAACAAATTGTTATGATTTAGAAAGTTTTGTCAACATTCAGAAATTATTCTGTGACACTTAGACCATTGAAATAATTTCCTATACATGATGTCAAGTGTTTCTAATTCTTTCTACACCATACTGGTCTTGAAGGGCCAGTGTGTTACATTTAGCAGGAGCTATTGGCAGAAAGGTAATATAATAGTATGTTTTCATTAGTGTATAATGACCTGAAAATAAGAATCGTTGTGTTTTCATTAACTTAGAGTGAGCCCCTTTATATCTTCATAGGGAGCCGGTCCCCTTCCACGGAGGCTGCCACGTTACATCGCCATCTTTCTACAGTGTTTCTACAGAACAGACAGGCCTTTCGCGTTTTTCGCGAGGTTTAAGGCCACCGTAGTTTCTCCTACACGCTTGGGAGGGTGAGGCGAGCGGTATTCAGATGGTTACAAACTGCAATTTCACCACCAGATGCCACTAAATCCTACACACTGCTCCGTTTAGTTTAGTTCTTTAATTAGTGCTTGTGTTCAGGGATGCATGAAGCTGGGGGAGGGGGGAGAACAATATGGGAAAGGGCTTTACAACCTGTACAACATATGACAGGGCAAACTGTGATTTGTGATATTGGGCTATATAAATAATATTTTATTGGAACATTGAATTGAACACTACTAATGTAATAGTATGGTAAATAATTACATAACTGCATACAGACACATATGTTGGGTCCCCACAGATTAAATTTGTAGACGCAGTCCCAACACTTCTGTCCTCAGAAAGGGTGTTTCAGAGGCTCTAGGATCTCAGGAATGACTTGTTCGTGGACATGCCTGTCTTTAGCTGCTAGCCTGTGCACTTAAATAGCCGGAAAGTTGAAACAAATGTTTCTCCACCATGTTGTGTAGCACTGCCAGTAAGTTCCAGAAATCAAACGCTTGGGTTTTAGGCATTTAGCGATGGATCAGCGGCTCGTTGAGGGCAAACCGTCCTCAGCCAAGTCCCAAGGAAGTACATTTTGACTTGACTTTGGCTCCTGAAAGTGCTTCTGAGTTTGTGTGATTGGTAAAAGTCTTCAGTCTGACCCATTTTTTATGGAAATTTAATGGGATTATGGCAAGATGAAAAATATTGCAGGGATCAATTGACTTTGTGTCAATTGTCACGACTGAAATCTCCTGGAGGGATTGATCAATAGAGCGGAAAGATTTTATTTTATTTTTCTCCTTTACATATCATTTTGTGTGTTGAAGAGAGAGGGTGTGTGTGACGGTCCAGACGGTGTTACTGTGCCTCCAGCTCTCCTCCGTGACCCCCCCATGGCTTATTTAATAGATCCCATACTGAACCAGGTGGGGACACACTAGCACACACATTGTGTAATATACACCACACCTTCAGGTGCACGGTTTAATTTGGTTATTGTTGACAGCAGCGAGCAAGCTTCAGTCCATCTGTCTACTCACAGTGACATACTATATTTAGATCTGTGTATGTATACGTGTGTGTGTGTGTGTGTTCTGGCGTTGTTTGTGGGATTTGATCAATCTTTTTGTGTGTGGGTGTGCGTCTGTTTGTGCAAGGGCGCGAGTGTGTGACGTGGGCGGTGTGTGTGTGTGGGTGGCTAGACTGCAGGGCCTTCTGCGCCCTGCGGGCAGCTGAGAAGAGCTACGGTGCTCTACCTGCCTACACACACACACACACACACACACACACACACACACACACGTCCTAGTACTTCTGTACTTGGGAGGACCGTCACTGGGTCCTAACCTCAACCTAATTCTACCCTAACCCTTAAAGCCAAGTCTTAACCTTCAAACGGCCCTTTTAGAAGTTGTGAGGACCGTCCGAAATGTCCTCGCTTACCAAAAGTGTCCTCACTTTGTAGGAAGTACAAATACACAGACAAAGAAACAAAATGATTCCATAAGCACACACACAATAACACACCAGTGCAGAAATTCCTTTGTGTTAACATAAGTACACGATACATCCGAGCATATATAATACATAACACACACACACACACACGTTTTCACAAACAAATGCGCTTTAAAGGACCGCCATTATCATGCAAATACAGTAACTTGTCCTGACTACACACACACACACACACACACACACACACACACACACAAAGGGACATGCAGACAATAGAGATGAGCAACAGTGCTGCAGTTTGTGCTTATCTCACACACACACACACACACACACACACACAAACACACACACACACACACCTTTTACATCAAAACCCTCACACCACATTTACATATCTTCTCTCTTTCTTTCTCTCTCCCACATCTTTCTTAAAACTGACACTCATTATCAGTGCTCATCTCTCTCTCTCTCTCTCTCTCTCTCTCTCTCTCTCCACCGAATGATACTGCTTCGTGTGATTTCTTTGCTCCTGCATTGGCGTTCCTATTTCTCCCACACAAACGCTCCTCTAGGCATCACTCTTATGTCAGAGGTCAAAGTCAACTGCAGAACAGTCAAGGACACCCAAAGCGGCATCCCAATTCATGGGCTAAATCCACCGAAGCATGCAGCCAACAAGTTGAGGCAAAGTGGTTCTTACTGTAAGACGACCCGAGGGCTGAACCTGAGACAAAACTAATAGTGCATTCTGGTGCGCCTCGGCAACTCATAAAGTCAAATATATCCAAGCTTATCACCAGGAGGCTGCCCCCGAATTGCCCTCCCGGATGTCTGAGCCCCCCACGCTATCTCTAAGGACGAGCCCAAACACCCTGTGAAGGAAACTCATTTCAGCTACTTAGCTTACTACACAGAGCTCGTGACTGTAGGTGAGGGGTTGCAACGTAGATTGACTCCGTGGCTTAACTCCCTCTTCTCCGCCGCATACAAGTGCTGTACCTGGATCCCTGCTAATGTTGCAGAAATCCGGAGTGTGTCACGTGACCTGTGATTTCAAGAGGCCAACAATAGCAAGTGTGCATTTCTGGATTAAATTGTTTACATCCTGCACATTTGCACTTTAATAGAAGACTTCGACTCTTGTCAGCGCGTCATTATAGGCGGCTGAGTAGAAGCAGAGATGCTTGGGTTAATCATGGTCGCCCCCTCTGACAGATGTGTGAATGTGGAAGTTATTCAGTCTCAAAACACTAGTCTGAAATTGGTTATGACACAGGATTCGGGGGAAAAAAATAACATTAACGTGTCACTTCTGTCTGACCTTCACAATCTGGATTATATAATTACACCCAGCAGGAATTTTGTTGCCATTTCACGATTTAAACTCCATTTGTTGCACTGTAATCAGAAAGAAATGCATAGTTTAATAAAAAAATGTAAAAACATGACACTGTAAATTCAGTCTTTAGCAGCCCTTGGTCAGCCCTTTGTTGGCAAGCCGCTCAGAATGCAGTCAAAACATGAGGATTTAATGGAGATTTCTGAAAGTTAAATTGATGTCATGGAGCAGATGCTTGTGGCTTTTACTTGCTATTTTTTTCCCAAAATCTCAGTTTGTTGTCAGAGCAGCTGATACCAGCACGAAATGGAAGAGACGTCTGTTAAATTGTATAGATTATAACCTTCATTTAAATGGCACTGGTGACTATTTTCAACATATAACCAGTTCTACAGGCTTTCTTTAACAGATTCATTTGCAAAAACACTTAAAAAAGTGAAATATCTTGCATATACAATACAGTGTTATACGTGGGTTTACAAGCGAGGTGCCATCGCAGAACCGCCTACAACCTGGATTTGTAAAAATCTTTGGTCTCGAAATGTAAACTTCAAAGTATCCAGCCTCTGAGTTAGGAACCCCTTAAATGTATTGCATTTAAAGTAATTATCCATCACGTCTGTGACTTACTGTTTGTTTTTATGTCTGCAGCTTTTCATTTAAATGAATATTTTGTTTGGTTTTGGTCAACACATGTCGTGATGTACATTTGGGTCATTTCTGCCAATGTGGACTGCAGTGTGGGTTGCTATGAAGAGGTTCAACCATCGCTAGGGAATCCTGATGTCTCTCGGCCTCAGTGCTCAGAGATGCACATTTTCTGCAGTAATTCAGCCCGTATGTAGTTAATTAAAGCTTTTCTATTTGCTGTTTGAATCATGTATAGTCAAGCGGCTCTTTTTGATAAAACACAATCTGCCACCTCCAGAAAAGAGCATCTCATCGACCAAGAGACCTAGGGTCATATTACCACCCACATCTTCATGTGGTGATATCTGGGAGAAGAGTGCAAAAAGGTTATGTCATGAGCAACTAGCACTTAAGTAATTGCACTAACCCTCGCAATCAAGACATTGAATTGCGTTAGCAATTTAAAGGCTGGTATGTGAGCTTTAAACTGTTCATGTTCTCGTACAAAGCCTTAGTAAAAGAACAGTTTTAACAGTACATATGCTCTTTACGTGACTTAGAAACCTATGGTTCATTACAACGTGGCCTCTATTTTTTTGTAGTTTGGGCCATCTGTTCTATCAGCTAAGATAACATGGTGCTCCTCAAAGGAATAGTGGACATCTCCCAATGTGGCGTCATTGCTAAAAAAAAATAGGCACAGGGGGCAAAAAATGATATATATGGATTTATATTTAAGCTTCTTATATGGAACAGCATTAAGTATTTTCTCATCATGTCTTAGATATGATATTTATTAACTCAATATGGATATAAAATAATCCAACAATGTCTTAAGGGAGATGAATATAAAGATCCTGTCAGAGGCAGAATCCCATAGAATTTTATTGGGATCCATATTATAAAGTAATAATGGTGACAGAAAGGCTTGTGTGCTAATTATTTCTAACTTTTCCAACTGTCCTGAGATGTCCAAACTCATCACAGCTGTCGTACAGCTTGATACATTTTGGACCTGACAGCTGTAGAAACGCAATTTGTCTGGTCTCTCCAACCTCCCAACCGTGTCTGTGTCTCTCTCAAAAAAGCTTCAAATGCACATGATACATGGCACAAACATTTCAGGTGACGTAGCACTGAAGAAGCATGACCTCTTTCATTCCAGATCAAACTGCGTGTTACAGCATTTTATTCATTTGATTGTTTAATCTTAATGCTCTATTAAATGTTTGAACCCCGTGTCACATGTCTGTCTTTAAATATTGGTGACCCTCCAGTTAAATGAATTAAACTGCATCGTTTTCCCTACATGCAGTTCATCAATGCTCTTTAATGATGTAATATGATTTCACACACAGCTGAAACTTACATCTCAGAGCTACATTTACAAGAACTTCAGTGTTCTGTCTAGCACAAAAATGCTGGTGGTAACCATTCTTTTTGAAGTTGTAATATTCTCTGACACAAAGAAAGCCCTTGACAGATTTGAATTTAACTATATTTTTGTTCCTTGCCGATTACATTTCAGCAAGAGGGATTCATCGAGGATACCTCCTCTCTCTGCTGCTCTCTAAACTCATCATCATGTTTTCCAGGCCTATTAGGTAGAGTGCTTTTATACGCAGACAATTCACTGCTATATGTGGCTAATCCAATTGTAAATATCCATTTTATTGTAAACACACTGGTTACAAACTTAACATCAGTGATCTTTTATGTACGACTCATTAAAAACAAAAGACGCCAATGTTACGCAAATGCCAGAAGGGCCAACTGGCAAAGTGAGAATCTGTGAGGTGACAAAACACAAAATTAATTAGTAAACCACAGCTATTCACCAAAACCTCAGACCACATGCTCGTTGGTCTGTCCATAATCTTGACAGTCACAGTTTCTTCAGTCATCACAGGGCTGATATTAATTGCTAAATATGCTCAGTAGTTTTCACAAAGTGCGAGATGTTTGAATCACTACACCTGGACTTAAACTGAAACACACACAAACACTGTGAGCGTTGGACTGAGAGTGACGACATTGAGAGGCAGTAAAAAGCTAGTTAGCATTCTCAGGAGTAAAGGAGGAGTGTGTGTGTGTGTGTGTGTGTGTGTGTGTGTGTTCGCTGTGTCTGCCCGTGTATAAGCATGGATCCTCTATAGAACAGGAAAGCACACGAGAGTCTCACAGCAGTGAAGAGAGCAAACACCCATCCGTCCTCCTCCTTTCTTTTCCTCTCCTCCTCACGTCACCTCCCCATGTTCTTCTCTTGCCTTGTTTCTGTTTTCTCCTCTCACCTCCATTCTTCCCTTTGTCTTTCTCTTGTCATCTTTCTCCTTGCCCCTCATTCTGTCCTATTTCAGAATCAGAATCAGAATCAGAATTACTTTTATTCATCCCCAGGGGGAAATTCTTTTTGTTACAGACATGTAACCGACCAGCGGAAGATAATAGAGCAAAATACAAATACGGTACGATAAAGATAGTAAAATACAATAAAGAAAAATACAGTACAATAAATATAAATACAATAAGATAAGAGTGTATATTTTTTTTTATTAAATCACCATTGTTGTGGGGGTGCACGGTGGCAGAGCTGCCAGCGCCCCCGCCTCCCAGCAAGGAGATTGTGGGCTCGAATCCCGGACCAGACCAACGTCACACGATCTCTCTGGGTGGGGTCTGCATGTCCTCCCCGTGTTACCGTGGGTTCTCTCCGGGTTCTCCGGCTTCCTCCCACCGTCCAAAGACATGCATGTTCAGGTTAATTGATGTGTCTAAAATTGTCCCTAGTGGATGAATGTGAGAGTGAATGGTTTTCTGACTATGTGTCAGCCCTGCGACGAGCTGGCCACTGTCCAGGGTGCACCCCCCCCAAGGCCCAAAGTTACTGGGATAGGCTCCAGTCACCCGCGACCCCGAACGGGAACAAGCGGTAGAAAATGACTGACTGACTGACTGACCATTGTTGTGACTGTTTCAGTGTTTCACTGGTCCGATGCATACTGAAGATTTTTTCACTACGACGCTACGCTATTCTTGGCATACTGTAGATTTAGCTTTTGTTTGCATGCTGCACTGCTACATTCTGGCCCAATCAGTATGTACTACTTGTATAGTAGGCGGCGTCGAAATAAAGCCCTCGTCTTCTCCTCCTGTGCCCCTACTCTCTTCTCCATACATCCATTTGTCCCTTTCCTTCTCCTAATGATCACCTCTCCCCGTCTCCTCTTCTTCCGTCATTTCCCTCCTTTTCTTCTCCTGTTCTCTCCTCTGCATCCGTCTGTCTGCCTCTTCATGTGTCTATACACACATATATGTGTGTGTGTGTGTGTGTGTGTGTGTGTGTGTGTGTGTCTGTGCGTGTCTGTGTGTGTGAGGAAGCTGTAGACAGCAGCATCAGTATTCACAACAGTACTTGTCTTTCTTTGATAGCCCACCCCCTCTTCTCGGCTGCCCAACGGAAGTATGACTTTGTGTGTGTGTGCGTGTGCGTGTGTGTGTGTGTGTGTGTGTGTAGTAGTAGGACATTAGTAGTCGTCGGCCATCTTCCCTTCCTGTCCCTCCGTCCTCGTTGCTCTCCCTCTCTTTCTTCTCATTTTTTCTCCCTTTTCTCGTTTCCCTCTTGGGTATGCAACACGCCTCATTCTCCGTCTCTCTTTCACAAGTCTCCCTCTCACTTTTTGGGTTTACATTCAAGCACTGTATTGTGCTGTAGCTCCGTATCTGTTGCAAATGACCCAATACCAAATGGAACGAGCTGCACTGAAGTTTCAAAAGTTGATGCAATTAGCTCCTCGTTTTGTTTGTGCGTTTGTGGTCTTTAACGCGTGCTTGAAAAGCCTGCTTTTTCAATAAGGAAAAGATGGCAAATGGAAATCTGTGAATACATTTCTGGAACATGTTTTGCCATCGTCAGCCCAAGCATGGAGAGGAGAGGATTTTCTCTGTAAAACGTGTGTCCATTACCACCTTACCCATGTTTTATGGATAGGTAAAAACCTTTTGAAGCTAAATGAAGAGAACAACTGAGATTCACTGAATAGGACCAAAGGCTGCAAGAAAAAAAACTTAGCCACAGTGCTTGGTGGTCTTAGTAAACAGATTAAAACTAACATCACAGGTAATTTTGGGAGTAATTTTATATCTCATTTTAACGAAGGTCATTCAAACATCTTTTTTCCATCTCAGAAATATTGCCAATGTCAGACCTTTTTTAAACTCACCATTCACTGGATTACCCAAAAAGTCTAAGAGGCTAGAGCAATTCTATACATATAATAGTGTCTAATGGTGCCCCACATTTATCACAGAGGCCTCGACCTCCCATTCAGTAATCCAACCGTGCCCAGCTCCCTGTTGATGCTGTGGTACTCAACCTTAGAAAAAAATGCAAAACGGTCTTGGGCTGGAAGCCGAAGGAGCAATTTTAAGGTTTTTTGAAATCACATTGAAAAGCGCTTTATCGTCATTTTCTGTGACAACAAAATTTCAGGTCGTTTTCCTCAGCAGTCAAAACCTTTAGGGCATTCCAAAAATGTGACCATCATCTGAACCAGCCGGTGCACCTTTTTATCAATTATTTCAAGCCCCTACACAAACCACACACGTGTTTTCACCTAACCTCGACTGTGTGTAGAGACTGGGCTTGATTGACAACTCCCTGGCTCCCCTGTTGGCTTTGTCGCACTCGTTAGGGCAGGACAACCGACACCTTTATCGTTCTGATTGAAACATGGAGTTTGGTGAGCTTATGTAACTTCCAACGTGGCTCCGCACAACATCATCCCAGGCAGAGTTCTAGTGTGAAAGGTCTTTCTGAAATTCAGGACATTTTTAGATTTGCTTCCAACCGGTTGGTGGACTCCACTTTTCCCGATTTACAGTTCATTCTAGTGAGATCGCCAAACAATAGTTTTGCAATGGAAAAATAGCTTCCACCTTTTATCTCTCATCTTTATGAAGCCGTCTGTCAGGCAGAGGCCTCAGGGTCAGAGGTCAGGCTAAATCTTACCAACCAGCTGAGTATCCTGTCAAAGTTTCCTTTAGTAAGACACTAAACACATGCCTGCCTTGGCACTGCCAAAATCCCTCTGAATGGGAGCTTCAGCTGCAATGTAAATCTATGCTTGGTTCCCTCCTCTCCAGCAGAAACGTTCAGTACCTGGAGGAAAATAACAAACAGATGAGGCAGCAATTTCAGATGGAAATGACAGCGGGAGGGGAGATTTACGCTCACCTCTATCACTCCCACGCCCGCCTTCGCTGCTGTTACGTTCACTCGGTGTGTTTATGTGCGATTTAAAGTCCTGTCACCTCCCGCTGCTCATATAAGAGCCCAGCGAGTCTGAAATCCCACCGTGTATCCCGCTCAGACACTCACAGCAGTCTGACGGCTGGAAGACCGAAAAGAAAGATTGCGATAAACGGTGTTTGTTTATTGATCCTGGAAGGAAAGCTGGGTCATTATATCAAAAAGTAGAAATAATGTAATAACGCCAAAGGCTTACTAAAGATAGAACAAAGTTACAGTGCCAACGCAGAGCTCAGATTGGGTAAAAAAGGAGAGCTTATCATGATTTTATATTGTTATATTGGCAGATTTACAGGTTGACAGATGTTTGCAGTAAGCACTCGGTGAATAGGCCGTGTTTGTATTGACTAAAACAACTGCTGTAAAAGGCCCAACCATCAATCCTTATTATCTATATCAATACTACAGAGGTGGTAAGACCTACATCCTCCATCTGTCCTGGACTCACAACCATGGCAGAAATCTTTTTAGAGTCATTTCTGAACTCCAGCACATTGGATTTGAAGTTTTTGTGAGGTTAAGCGCCAACTTTTAACTTTAATTCGAGGGTGTTCGCATGTTGGGTTAGCGGTATAAAGTATATCCTTGGAGTTTAACATCTCCAGGACCAAGGAGCTGTATTGTAGAGAGAGGGGGTAATGGGCTTCAGTACGCTACGAGCTGCATTGGCAGATGAAATGCGTGCAAGCACACAGTCCACGCAATGGTGGAGGATAAAATGATTGTCACCTTCACACTGTCAGACTCGTAAAATCCTATTTCAGAGTATTACAAACCGCTGCACAGCGTTTGGGTCTTTGATAAACCTTCACATTCATGGATCTATGACTCAAACTGGACTTCCTGGATCGAATTTCATCTTCTTACCGGAACCTTCAACAAACAATTCCTCAGTATAGACAAGGCAAGCAAGGAGTTTTATTTTTTGGGACCAAACACCCTAAAGTTAAGGCTGAAGCAAACACTTTAAACTAGCAGTCATTGTTCCAAATCCAATGTGCTGAAGTGCAGAGACACACAGCAAAAAATGTGTCACTGTCCCAGTGCCTATGGACTGCAGTGTATCATCAAATGGCGTCTACGCTGCGATTAAATTCACAGCCTTAGAACATACAAATGCAGCAATGATTATCTGTAACATGTCCGAGAAACATTTTGGGCATTTTTTGTAACTCCCATTAATCATCGATGTCCACTTTTTCATTGTCCAGCCACAGACAGAATGAGCCATCCTGTCGTCCTTTACTATAGCAGCTTCCCTCGGTTCAATTCCAGGGGGACCTCCGTACGCTCCCAGAACAGATGGGGGATGTTCTCGCCCCAGCATGTCCTGGATCGGCCCCCGGGGGTCTCCTCCCTGTGGGGTCAAGCCCAGGACACCTCCGAAGGGAGGCCTACCTGGTGCTCAGCTCACTGCAGCTGGCTTCTGTCAGTGTGGAGGGGCAGCTGGTCCACATCGAGGTCCTCCTGCACCGTTCAGCACCTCACTTGTGTGTTTATTAGATATGTATATTATTTCTATAGTGCCTTTCAAAACCGAAGTTTCAATCCGATAAGTGACAGAGGGCCAACAAAGGTATATATACTAAAATTGGAGTAATGTGTGATGCACGTTTAGTTTGTGTTAAAAGCCCCGCTGCAGAGTTCGAGACCAGCTGGAGTCCAGGACAAGATCAGGTACGAAATGTGTTGCAGCATGTCGAGGCATGACATAATAAAGACATGGATTATTTTGCTCTAAATCTTTAGGCTGAATAAAGATTCTGATTCTTGCGACGGTCCTTTGCTGGAAAAAGCCTTGTGGCAAATATAAAAGAGGCTGATGTCAAAAACACAGACCAGGATCTTCCATGGGCAGGTGCCCAGGGGCCCTTGGCCATAGAGAGCCCCCCCCCCCCCCATGATGGGAGAATTTTACTTTATTCATATATTTTTTCGGCTAAATAGAAATAGTCTACCCAAGGCTTGGCTCTGGATAATTATCCAATCAGAATAAAGTCTCCTTATTGTTTGTTTTACATGTCAGTTTGATTGGACAGGTAATGATTGGGAGCGGGCCGCCACGCACAGTGTGGATTGGCTAATGATAAAGGTGGGTGGGCATAGGTGGCAAGGTGCTTTCCGTCGTACTGATTCAAGATGAGCTTTTCTAAGAACAGGTGCAGATTTAAAACAGTGGAATCATTTCGAAACGGGTCCCAGGTCGGATTAGTTGTATCTCCGAGTGGAACCGTGGGAAAAGAAATGGCCACCTAACGTTAGTGTTCGCAGAAGACGGACAGTCAAAAGCCCAGCGGGGCTGCCAAGGGACAGACAAGAAACTAGGAAAACGAAGAGAAAGAGAAAGCGAAAGGGGGGGAAAAAACGAGTAGCTTTTTCAATAAAACTAATAAATGAAGAGGAGGACGTCGAGCTAGCCAACGTTAGCTCCACCGGCTATGCGCAGCCGCAGCTAACGGCAGCTAATGGCAGCTAACGACCAAACAGTTCCAAGTTGAGAGGTTCAGTGAGATTATTGACGGTTTGCTTGTCAGGACTGAACAGCCGGCGGGACGCACGCGGAGACAGAAGTGGTCGTTTCGGCGTCCTGTTTGACGCGGACCGTCACGGACGCTGACCCAACGGGCCGACGGCGCCCGCGTCGCCATGTTAACCGGACTCGGATGCCGCCTTGGCCGGCTTTGAGACGACCGAAGAGCTTCTAAAGGTAAGCGCTGTTAACGCTATCTGTGAATTGAGCAGACTGCTGTACTCCGTTGTGGGTGTGTGACCAGAGTATGTGTGTATTTGCTCTGCTGTTTGCATTTGACACGTGATTTGCATGGCTGTGACGTGGTGGGCCTGTGCGAGAGTCAGTCTGTCAAGTGCACTGAGTTATATGTTGGCTTTTGCAGTGTGGGACGGTGCCCAGCTCACCTAGTGGCTGTTGTCTTCTGCAACCTGCACTCAGCTGTGTTGGGTGCTTGGGTGATTTTATTTTTTATTTTTTTTGGGTTCTGTTTTTCAGCTGACACTATATAGCCCTGGTCTTGCAGCCTTGGGATGGTTTACTTCATTGTGTCATTGTCTTGTGCTTCGTGAGTGAGCTGGCAGTGCTTGGTTTATCGACCTGGACAGGCACACTTGCTGCCTGCGCAGCTGGACGGGTCATTCGGCTTTTGACCAGTAGGTGTGAAATGTGACATGCCAGCTTGGCAGGAGGTTCCAGTAAGTAAGGCGGGCCCGCAGCATCGGTTCTGTGTGTGTTTGTCGAGTCCGTCTGGTGGGGCGAAGGCTCGGTCAATAGCTTTGTTATCCCCTCCTTCTTTGGAGGGTGTGGCTGTTACGGAGGGGACGGGGACCCATGAGCTTCAGCGCCCAGGGGCCCCTGGGGGTGCTGATCTGACCTTGCAAAAAAGAGGATCGTTTATGGACACACACACACACTGTAAAACACCATGCTCAAAGGTGTGGAAAGCATCACTAATGTACTGTATCTCATTCTTGTGAGGGTTGGAATAGCTGCATTGTAACATTAGGACGTGTCAAGAGTGCTGGTTTATCACTCTGAAATGTGGCGGGAAAAATGTGTCTTTTAAATTGACAGGGCTGGTGTACATCTGTTGCCGTCCCATGTGCTAACTGCCTCACTGCTGTGGGATTATTAATGAGCATGTTTGCAGCTCATAATGCTCAGTATCGGACCGTCACTGCTCACATCCAGCTGATGCTGGGCGGCTGTGGCTTGGTGGCAGAGCGGTCGTCCACCAACCACAAGGTCGGCGGTTCGACGCCGTGTGTCGAAGTATCCTTGAGCAAGATGCTGAACCCCCAAAACTGTGCCTTCGGTCTGTGAGAGTGTAAGTCGCTTTGGATAAAAGCGTCTGCTAAATGTAAATGTGACGCACAGTGTTCAGGTATCCCCTTCAAGCTTCTCCCCAACACTGTGTGTGGTAGAAGAGGTGTCAGCTCTTGTTGATGTGGACACTCCTCATCATTTCCTCTTGGGAGTCTGAGGAGTGGTACTTTTCCCCTCTAACCCCCCCCCTCCTTTCTTTCTCAGTCCCTGTCATTTATTAAGTCGCTCGGTCTTTGTTTTCGCTTCTTTTGTCAGTCTCTTTATCTCTCTCTCCCCGATTTTATATATTTTTGTCGCTCATCCTTTCACTCTCTTCAGTGACTGTCTGACTTTCGCCTACGGTCTCTGTGCAGTCAATCTGTCTCTGTTTTCGCTCCCTCTTTGCACTGATTGACTCTTATCAAGACCTATTAGGGTGCTTCAGGCAACGCGCTCACACACACCCATACACAAAAGCTGACGTCTCGCAGCTGGGGGTGGGTGGGCTGTGAGTCATAGCCGCTCAGTGTATGGGAGTGAATCAACAGCAATTTACTGCTGATGTGTTTGTGCATTTGTGTGTGTGTGTGTGTGTTTTGGTGGCGGGGAGGCTAGGTGCTGAGATGGTCGGGGACTCCCATAGTGACTTCAGTTGGTGAGAAAGGTGTGGTCGGTTTTAGGCCAGAAAGTCTTTCCTTGTGGCAAAGTCGAGTGCTGATGGTCTGTTCAAGGGACATTTTTATCAAAGCGTCTCACCTGCAGTCTACAGTGGTCATATAGCATTAATGATCCGGTCACACTCAACAAGTCCTTCATATTAAACAACAAAAACCATCATTTGTAACATAAAGGTGTTTTCTCACCTGACACCCCTTTCAGCAGGATGACATCATTTGTTAGTGCCTTTCAAAAACTGTAACCAATCACTCTAAATTTCTGATCTGACATGCTATAGTCAAAGATTGTTTAGGTTTAGACCCCAAACTACTTGGTCAAGGTTAGGGAGCGATCGTGGTCATGGTTAAAAGAAACTAATGTTGACGGTCAGCAGGAAAGCGTTACTCATTGACCTTCATTTTCCCAAATCTTCCTCTTTAACCCTCTACTGTTGCCGTCAGAGACAGGCAAGCACACAAACGTGGTGGTGAGAGTTTTCGGATTACAGGACTGCATGCCCAGTCTTGTAAACAGACACACACGTACGGGGTAAGACGTTTTTGGCGCTCTCCACTGTGTCCTGCTGTGTTTTTTTTTTTTTTTTTTTGGCAAACTCTTGTGAATACCGCAAGTTCTGAACTGCTAATCTCAAATATAAAGTTCCTGCTGTGCGCTCAGCATCATCCGCCACTTACTCAGAAAAGTGCTTATTTCTTCTGAGACATGAAGACGAAGGGCGGGGTGGTGGTGAGAAAAGAGAGAATATGGGACCACCCCTAGATAGGAGTCTTTCAGGAAAAAGAGGTGATGGATGGAGAGGAGAAGGGGAAGATGAGAGGAAGCCAATAGAGGGGATGAGGAGTCAGCAGAGGACCGAGGGAAGGGACGCATTAGTGTTATGTTGGCAGGATCAGTGTGGTGCTCCTTTTGATGTCAACAGCAAGAATACACACACACACAGTAACACACCCTGCAGAGGGATGCGACCTGTGGATTGAAAACCAGCAGGTTGAGGAAACTACAGAGACACAAACAGGAAGTCACCCATCAGTGAGCTTAGCCCCACACAGAGCGAGGGAGAGAGGAGGACGACCAGCACCTGTCTCGCACCTGGAGTGAATGAGGATTCTGGTTTAGCTGCCAAACTTCTATCTACCTGCTTCCAGTTTTTCTGCTGTGTTTGCGCCAGCCCTCCCCCCTAAAAGCTGCAGTTATTTCTATACTACTAATTTGCAACCGCAAATATGTACACAGTGCTTACCGGATTACATTTTGGCTTTGTTTTGATTTCTGAATCAGCATAATCAGGAAACATTTTTAATGAACGCATCTGCGAACCGTGCGCTGACAATGCATTTAATTTGTTTTCCTCACTGTTTCTGCTTGTGGCAACTAAAGCCTGATTTACAGAACATCAGTCAACTTCAATCAGTGTTGCTTTTTGGTTAAATCTCATCACGCCCAGCAGTGTCGTTTCCAGCAGCAGGCAGCTGTTTTCAGAGGAAAAAGCTCTGATAAACCCACTGTACGCTACCTGCTCACACTGACAGTCAGACACCGGCTGGTGAAGAAAGTGAGGCGTTTAGCAGCTAAAGAGCCAGATATTTGTCTCAGGAGTTGGTGGAGACCCAACCAGAGCTAAAAGGAGAGGGAATATTGGACTTGCTCTACATGAATGATCATGTTTCTCCGTAACTGCTGAATTTCATGAACTTTACACAATTATGTGTTGGCTAAGTTCCCCAAGTCGTCCTTTGGCTTGAGTCCAACTAGAACCTCCTCTGCTCTGTGTCCTGTTGCCTCTGATGAAAGAGAACCAAAATGCAAAGAGGGACGGCGACACGAAAACCTCTCATCTTCTCCGGTCTCTGTAGAGAAAACGCTGTGTGACTGACAAAACCTTAGACAAAATGAGGACTTTCACTCCACAGAAGGAGAAAGCAACATAAAATAACCCTTCCCACCCATGCGACGGCAGTGCTCTCTCATCACTGCTGTTCAGAGTTGTAACTCTGACGTTTCACAAATTTCTGTCTGACTGTATTCGGTTTGTTGAGAAACTCCATTCTCACCTCCTCTTTCGCGAGTCGCACCGGTCGAGTTGAGGTGTGGTTACACTGAAGATAATGCAAAGTTTTGCCTCGCTTTAATCAGAGAACCTGAGCTGTTAGCTCACTAGAAACTACAAATGGTGTGACCTTGACACAGGAGACTCTCCGTTTCGTCTAACCTCAAACAAGTTTTCACTGTATAAAACTGAGAAGCGGCAGATCAGAGAGTCTCTCACATTTCCTGTCTCTGTTCAGCTGTTCCTATCAAATAAAGGCAATAAGCCCAAAAAAAGTCTTTAAATAAGGAGTCACCAAACCACAATCTTTATCGTGCATTTTACGACCACGCCCTGCCGGAGCACAAGGCACGGCCTGTTGCACTTTTACACAGTGGGGTGTGGCCGTTCGGGCCGATTGCTTGGCTCCCGAAAGTGCTGCTTGCGGCGTTCTCGCACGTAAGAAACGCTTGTCACATTTCATGTTTTTTTTTTTTTCATAAAAGGTTAAAATTTCTTAGCATTTGGTAAGGGGGGACTTGTGGGTGACAAGTGCTTCACTACAGCTGCTCTTGTTGCATTCGATTCCTGTCACATTCACGGACGTGCCAGTAAAGTACTGAATTGGAACATGAAACTCTTACAAATTCTCCCAATTAAGCAGCTTTTTGCAGAAAGAGCGATCACTCCCAGTGATCCCTTTGCATTTTACAGTGAAAAGGTGGACTACAGCCTGAGGCACCAACACTGGCAGGGTTATGGGTTAAATTCCCCATCTATTCAAAGGAAATAAGATTAAATTACACAACATTTTTATTGAGGAGATTCATATTAAAATATATGCTCATAGTTTTGTAATTTCCTTTGCATAAAAATGCCCTCCCTCTGACACGTTATGACACAAGATATGGCTTGTTGTCTGCCTACGACACACATGATAAAGGGTTCCTAAGGCTTATGTGTCCTAAAATTATTGGTCTTACTCAGGTCATAAAGAACCCTCTGAAACGGCGAAATTTGAGGGGGAAAAAAAAAAGCACAGAAGGTACAAAGAGTTCAGACGACGGCATGACAGCAGTGCAGAGTCCCCCGTGTCTCTAAGCAATAATCTTCTTTCTTCAAGAAAAACATTTTCATCTTCCCGCCTGAGCACTTAAGGCTGTCATCAGTCAGACTCTACAGAAAGAGAGAAACTTCTGTAGTCCTCTTCACAGTGGTGGTCGTCCTGCCAGGGCCAGATCATCTTTAAACAAGCAGCGCTGATTCTCTTTGACTCATTCATTCTGCACAATATAATTTTTTAGGTTTATAACCCAGTGTTACTCCAGACAATAAATACATTACGCTTTATTAATGCTCATTAAGAGCAAATACATGTGCCAAAGACATAGGTCATATGTATAAAACAACATATTAATTTGGTGTCCTGGTGGTATAGATGCATAAAATATTTGTAAAAGAATAACTGCCATAGACCCCAGAAAGTGTTGTCTAATTTCACTCAAGACCTATTTTAACCTGTTACTGTAGAATTGCTTGTCTGCCCTCCCCGAAGTAAACAGAGCCCCAATTTTAAATAAACACTAATATATTTATATATAGAGAACTGCTTCAACACACACCGAAAATTTTGATTTTGATAAAAAGAAATCTCAACTCAAGTTCCACCTACTACCATAATTTCATCTTCGCCAAAAGCTGAAGAGTAGGTTCACAAGTTTTTAAGCCTGCCTTGAAACGGTTGGCTAGCTGTCAGAGTTTAAGTGACCTTTTTCCATTAGATTAAAAAATAAAAATCTGCACTCACAAGGTGTGGCGCTTTCGTTCACATAACACTGCATCTTGTTCCCAAGAGACTCAAAAAAAGCTAATGTTTCGGGGCTTGGTCTAAGAAGACTTGTTTTTTAGAAATATTCCACAGAATTTGAGCATTTTAATCTTGAATTATTGGCACCATTGATTGGTTTGGAGTATAAAGAGCCATTAAAGGGAACCTGTGGATGGACAAGAAGACTGTAAGCTAGTTAACATGGATGTAAACACTGCAGAAGGTACAACATAATCTGCTTTGCAAATACTTTATGAGGAAGGACCGTTGTTGTGAGGTCTTGGTAAGCAACGCTGAACGGAAACATAATGTCTGTTTACAAGAGAGCTCCACAGGGCACCTTTTAAGTTTAGCTTCTAGTTCGACAGATGCGTAGATATTTCTGGATGAATCCATAAATGGATTATCCCTCCAGGAGTCTAACCTCACAGTCTAGGTTGAGAGATGAAACTTTCCAGACAGAGCTGTGAGAAAGTTGTACCTTCTGTCAACCCACCTCCACAATTAGACCATCAAGATTACTGACTGCCCCTCTGATCTTCAATGAACAACATTGTTCAAAAGCCCGACCAAACAACTTTTGGCTTTAGTGTTTTCATTGCTGTAACTCTTGCAGATAGAAAGCTCTGGTTCTGTTTACTGCATTATAAAAGGGAATACACACTTCCCAGTATTTTCACAGTTGTCAGTAGCACTTCTACTCTACAAACCCAACTGCTTTCTCTCAATCAGGATGTGCCTGTCTGACCGCTTAAGCTTTTTCACCGAGTTTCTAATGGTTCATCTTTAAATAGGAACTTGGATAGAGTTAAAGGCACACAAGTGTGCAGGCTTAATTGCCCTGCCTGTCCTTGATTGCACTTTGCAGCTTTAATTGCCTTTTTGTGGACTTATTCCCTGAGCTGCTTTAAGTGCCCTTTGTCAATTTAAATCTCCTGTGCTGCCTTAAGTGCTCAGTGGAATAAAAAGGGCTTTTGTTAATCTCTGAGTAATATTGAATAATAGCAGGAATAGCTGTGTGTGTTTGTGTGGCAGGTTTTGGCATCTTGCAGATTAGAACGGAGCTTGCAGGTGTAAAACTGTGTGAAGTTTGGATCCTCTGACTGCATTTGAAGATCAGTCCAAGGATGAATTCATAAACACCCACTGCCAGTTTGCCCTAAAACAAGGCATTAATTCCTAACTTTTCAGATGCTTACTTGAACCTTTCTCCCACTCTGAAGTCATCTTGTTGATCGGGCTGGGGGGGTGGGGTAAAAGAACTAAAGAAGCCTGTTTAACTTTTCCAGACTTTTATTTTAAATTTGAATGGTATTTCAGGTCAGCACAGCAGATCTTTGGGCAAAATAATCAACTGAAGAGGTCACAAAATAGAAACCAAGTGAGCCAAAAGAAGACCAGAACATTTATTTTCCGTCTGCTTGAACTCGGGGCTCCCCTGAGACACTGGCTGGCTCCTGTTTGAAAATCCTTTCAACTGTTGATCTGAATTTGCTAAAGGTTGACAAATTTTTACTTCCGGGTGGATAGTGATCTAAGTGCTGGATAAAGGCCAAATTTAGGTTCTCAACATTAAAGGGCAGCAGCACTTAGCCTGAAACTTCTTTTAAACAAGTTTTGGAATTTCAAAGAAGAGCTTTGGATTAGTCTAGCCTAACACATTATTCACATGCTTGTATCTACTCTTTTGATTGTGTGTGTGTATAAAAAAAAAAAAGGGCAGCTTGTGATAGCTTGGACTGCTTATTTTGTGCCATTTAGGAAGTTTTCTCAAATGAAAAGTTAGGCTGTATTCCAGTGATTCAGCCCCTCCTCAAATTGTGAGTGATTGACATTGTCGGTTGTCTGCGTTCAGTAGTCTTGATACACAGTGATTGATAACTGACCATCCCAGAAAACCAAATGACATCACAGTTCATTACCACTAGGGTGAAACCTTTTTCATATTCATGTTATTACTCAATCAAAATAATATGCGTGCATATCTTCATGTAAGTGAATCATTTTTACGTTTAATGTAACATTATCAAAAAGGCTTGGACTTTTAACTGTCTTTGGGTTCCCTAAACCTACAGTATTATGTACACTCAGTTAGCTGCCAGTTTATTAGGTACAGCTAGCTAAAACTAATGCAACAGCCATGAAATAAATCCTACCTTCATGAAAAGCTGTTGTCTTCGGCCACCTTTAGAGAAACAAGAACAGATCTTACAAAGTTAACACTCTTCTAGCGGTCTGTTCAGTGTGTGGGCTGGAACAAAACTCTGGTGTTTATACTCAGCCCTGGCTCCGTAAATGGGGAAATAAACTAAGTGCATCCACACAACACTATTTCAGCCGTGATCTGTGTGTCAGGTGACATTAAATGACTCGCCCACGGACGTCCAGCTTCCTTCCTAGTTTGCCAAGATGTGCTGTTGCTGTGATGTCAGCTACAGCAGCAGGAGAGCTGTGAGCACCTCTGTCTGGAGCTGCTGTGCTGCTCTGGGAAACATCTCGTCCTCTCTGGCTGTTAGCTTCGCAGCAGCGCCTGTAGGGGCACTCTGCCAACCCACAACCAGGCTAACGTTAAACTGATTCGAGACAAAACTATTGATTTATTCATTTTCAAACACCATAAACCTCATCTGAAAGTCTCTTAAATTATGCATAATTCAGACATTCTTTGACTATGAATTTCATTTACTCTAATTTACAAAGCACCATATGTTGTCACCAGACGTTTTTGTAAGAGCAGGTGTGGTTGTTTTTTATTCCAAATGTTTAAAATCTCACTTTTATCCCAAACACTTATATTCCTCTGTGATTTGAAGCCATAGTGCAGCAATAGTTCAGGAAGCCTGCAGTAAAATGTAATGCATCCACATCTGTGCAGCCCATTGAACAGCTTGCATCGGGCTTTTTAGACAAACACATTTCTATCCTGTTGACTTCCCACAGCACTGCTAACAAGCAGAGCCTGCTGCCAGTTCTCTCAAAATCCAAAACTGCTGGCATGAAAACTTTTTGTTTTGGATGTCCTGTAAAATGGAGTGGCACCACGAGTTAAGCCTCTTAAAATTAAAGCGAGAACATTCCCAGGAAGGAGAACTGGACTCAAAACAAAAGGAGCAGAAACAAGTTTGGCAGCTGGAGCTTCAGAGGGGTCAAGCAGAGTTTAGAGTTGTCGGTATTCAGACTGTGGGACTAAAAGTGTTTATGTTGGTATCCGTTTGTGGGTTCTGTCTATATGAAGCCCAGGGTCCTGATCATCAAAAGATGAAAAAAAACTGAAAGAAAACATGGCCACCATTTTGGGGTGTGTATGAAATTAGTATCCTATATATTTGTTGTAGTCTCCAACAGGTGCGGGTCTAAAGACTCCCCTGTGTGGACTGTTGCACATACAGACACCTCGCTTGTGTCTATCCACTTGACAAATCCACCTTATGTAGCCCCTTGGAGATTTGTTGGTGCCTTTTCCTCCTCCCTCTGTGCCACAAGCACCAAATCCCAGCTGAATGATGTGTCTGAGAAGGACCGAACTTGTTTTAAAGTTGTCCCAATATATCATTTATATACATACTTACTTGGTATTTTGTCCTGTTCAGCAATTGGTCAACAGTGGTTGTTTTTAAATGTGCTATATAAATAAATTTGACATATTACTAGGATGTACTATGTACGCACATCCACAACTGCTCTTCATCCCACTAAAATGCCGATGCACTTTGTATAAAATTTAATCACGTGCACAGAGTCTATAATGTTACATAGAAATAGCATACATTGCATAGACAAAACGGATACTGTTTGTGTGTGTGTATATAGACGTGTCCGTTTAATCCTACCTACTTTGAAGAGGCCGGTCAGTCACAAATGACACATTTGAAGTCTTCCTTCTTCTTACCGCTTCATATCTCTTTTTCTCAACTTCTTTCTTTCAGTCCGCCTTGCTGCTTCTCCCTCTCCTTCTTTAGGCCTCTTTCCCTCTCTCTCTCTCTCGCTCTGTCTTTCTTTCTCGGACAAAAGTCACCTTTCCTGTCAGGAGGCTGTGTGTATGTGAGATAAGCACATTTCCTCACCTTAACATTGTTATTGGACAAGTGACAGCTCTAATTCTCTCTCTCTCCCACACAGGACAGACCTACTAACCATAGTGAGAGCTGAGAACAATCCATTGCTGTCTCTTTCTATCAGTCTTTTATCTGTGACCGAGTGGACTCCAGTGTGTGTGTATATATTTATAATGTGTGTGTTCTCTGGCGCAAAGCTGTTAAATTGGTGTCTTAAAGGTGACCTCCCCTGCAGACAGGCGATGTAACACTCAACTCTAAACTAGTACAAACTGGACACCAGAGGATACGTGTGTGTGTGTGGTTGTTTTACCCTTCTGAACATTATTATTGCATGCATCATTACTATTAATCTCTTATGAACTGCTGTAGCATCGATGGTCGTGGGAGTGCAGCAGAACCTGATGACTGGCTGACGGAATCTTATAGATTTGGACCTTTTTTTTTTTTTTTTTTAACGAACATGCAACGAAGTGTTGTATGTTTGCTTCTACGCAGATGATGGAGCCTGGAGTTTCACATTGGCAAAGAGGGCATAAAAGATTTATGTATCCCATTTATTGAATCGCGTTAACGACAAAACACATGAAGAGATTATCTCCAATCTCAGTTCATCCACCTGTTGCCTTGTTTTACCCACTACCTTCCTCAAAACCATTTTGAGCAGCCTATTGAAATAACTGATCGTCATACAACTCTCTCCATTGTGGCACTTTTCCAAAGGCTTTCAAAACTGCAGTCATTAAGCCTCTTCGAAAGAACAGTCTTGATGCAACAATACTGAAAACCATCGGTCTATATCAAACCAGCCGTTTTTAGGTAAAGTTATTGAAAGAGTTGTTCACAAACAACTTAGTAGTTTTTTCACATTGAACAATTGCTATGATAACGTTTGATCAGGACTTTGGCATTCATAGCACTGAGACTGCCAATTTATACAGAAAAATGAAATTTGCTTACCATAATTATAATAACACGCAGATCTATATTTAACTTACACCGGGTGACTATGGACCTGTTGGATCTTTGTGTAATGCATCGAACAAATCAATGACTGGATGAAGCAAAATTTTCTCCAGCTGGACAGAGAATTTTCTTTGGAACTCAGACAGGCAGAATATCAGCTCTCACCTCAACTCACTCTGTGGTTCTTGGTCCAAATATTTCTCTGACATGCTAGTGCCATATGAACCTTAGAACATCTGGGACTGGCCTACTGGTTGTCCCAAGAGTTAAAACAAAACATGGTGAAGCAGCATTCTGTTATCAAGACAGACCTGGCATAACCTCCCAGTTGATTTTACTTGTTTTAAAATGACCTAGTTTACTTTGAAAAAGTGCAAAAGCACAGGAAGAGATTTAAACTTTTTACTTTTGCTGTATTTTTAGTACTCTGTAAAGCACATTGAATTGACCTGATATATGAAATGTGCTATACAAATAAAGTTGCCTTGCCTTGGCATATTTACTTCACCTCCATAAGCAAACTAACTGTAAGCAGCAATTACACTAAAATGAGACAACCATTTGGTTGTGACCAAGTCCTATGGTTTTAGAAGGATTGTGGTCAAAGTTTCATATCAAAATACTGATATTATATACGAGTACGTATATAACAGCCAAAATTAAATGATCTCGGTTGCGATGAACTTAATTTACAATTAATGCAAATACAGCACATAGCTAGGTGGATCTCAGCAGCATAAAAGCAGAAACTAGCAATCAGCAAACATGATGTCAAAGACGGGAAGATCTGCAAGAGAGCAACTAAATCAACTGCAGCATCGGCAGCCTCACAGCTGAGGTGGTGGGGGATGGGTTTGGAGCGTACTTTAACTGGAGTTTCTTTCCTGCAATCAACAATCACCTTCTTTATCAACGAAAACCCAGTCTTTTGCTTACCTTAACCATGCCATAGTTTCCATGTGCAGATAATCTAGAAAGCAAGAACTTTAAAAGTTTTAGCATTGGGCATAAAAAAAACTTATTTGTTATCCAGTGTTCTGCAGAATTGTCCAATATCGACATTGGGAACAGGGTTGGACTAAATAGAGCCAGTACACCATCCTAATGCAAAGTGTGCATTAGATACATGCTAAATTAAGCAGAGTATGCCATGAACAAGTTCAGCAGCGCACGTGGTTTCTCTTCTGCAGTAGCTTGCGGACTTTGCTCCATAAGCTAGCATTGAGTAGCATATCAAGTAATGTTTTTGCAGTAGTCTCCATAGCAGAATCAACAGTCTTAAGTGATGACAGCAGGAAGAAAAACACAGAAACCGACAGAGCAAAGACACATAATAAAGAAATAATTAATCTGCTGTTCAACAGTTCATCAGTGGAGTGAAACTCCTCCTCTGAACATGTCGGACAATCTACTTTTGGATTTTGCAATTAGTTTCTCAATTCCATTAAATACATCCGGTTTCACTGGCATTCACCGACTGATCTACTAGATGGACATCATTAGATTATTCTCATTATCCCGTAATGTGGAAAATGGAACTCATTTTGAAATTCTGCATCCTTCTGAACTTTTCTCTTCCCAACAAAAATATTCTGTTTATGTATGTACATTTATAAAACTTTAGTTGTAAGCCAAAGAGGAACTGCTATTTAAACTGTTCACACTATCTCTATATTAAACTTTTTATTATTTTGAACAGTTTATATACTGTATCCATGCAAATATAATGTACTATGTATGTTCACAAATATGAATAAAGGTTTGTAACTTGGAATATATCCCCACACTTTTGATAAAGATTTGTGAATTTCAATGTGTGTATGAGAATTCATATTCCCCAAATGCACATTAATGTGTCTCACGAGCACAAAAGCTATACAGTGACTCAGATTTGTCAGTTTCATAGTCTGGATACAAGCTGAAGTGGAAACACTAATTATTTTTTTGCACTAATCCCTGGGAGCTGCAGCAAAAATCCACATGTGCAGCCATCAATTAAACTGAAGTTTCCTGTAGCCAAGCAGAGCAAGATAGCTACCCACTGAATGACTTTTTAATGTTGGGAAGTGGAGGTGGAGCCAGAGCCTCATGAACCATGGTGAGTGCAAATATGAGAAGTATTGACATCCGTATTTGTGTGTCAATTACATAAAGTCATTTTTCGCACAATCTACAGTTTGAAAGGGCTCCGATAACTAACTAGGAGCTGCAACATATCTCATCATACCCTATTAACGCCTTGGTCCAGGCATGCTGATGCAGAAAACACCCCCACAATGTGAGACATTCATGCTGCTCTTCACAGTGAAATGCTGCAGGCCTCATAAGGGCTGTTTTTATTCTAATCTGTAATTTATTTTAAAAGTGGCAATGCTTAGCACAGATGGACGGGTTACTGACGAAGTGGTGCCACCCCAGTGTGTCATGCTTCATGCTTGATATTGATCCAAACAATGTGGTACTTCGGAGGCCATCACACGGGCTCATTTTGGCCACAGCCCCAACATTGGTTTGGTTAGCCACAGAGCCTTAAGGTGAAGGAAGGTTTATTTGTATAGCACACTTCAACAACAAGGCAATTCAAAGTACTTTACATAAAACGTTCATAAAAGGCATCAAGACAAAATGTAAAATCAACATAAGGCAATATAAAAGGACATTTGAATGCAATTAAAGAGTTGATTTGGAAATAAGAATAACATTTCAGTGCAGTGTAAGCTCATCAAAACCCTCAAAGTTGATTTAATAAAAGGCAGCGGCAAACCGAAAAGTCTTCAGCCTTGACTTTGAAAGAACTGAGAGTTGCAGCAGATCTGCAGTTTTCTGGAAGTTTGTCCCAGATATGTGGAGCAGAAAAACTGAACGCTGCTTCTCCAGGTTTAGTTTTGACTCTGGGGACAGAAAGCAGACCTGTAACCAGACGATGCCAAAAACTTTGGCCCCAAACCGTTCAGCGCTTGATAAACCAACGGTAGTATTTTGAAGTCATTTCTTCAACAGACAGGAAGCCAGTGTAAAGACTTCCAGAACTGGCGTGAATGTGATCCACTTTCTTGGTCTTAGTGAGGATGCGAGCTGCAGCTGTCTGATACTTTTTTAAATTTTTTTTTTTAGAGAGACCTGTAAAGACACCGTTACAGTAGTCAAGTCATCTAAAGATAAATGCATGAACAAGTTCTTACCAATCCCGCTGTGACATAAGTCCTTTAATCCCAGAAATGTTCTTAAGGTGGTAATAGGCTGACTTTGTAATTGTCTTAATGTGGCGGTTGAAATTCAGGTCTGAGTCATGACTACACCACGATTTCTGGCCTGGTTTGTGGTTTCTAATTGAAGCGGAGCACTGACTTTTAATCGTTCCTCCTTGGCTCCCAAAACAATGACTTTTAATCTCTGATTGTGCCAGAATTTTCTTCAGTGAAACAATCGTTGATTTGTTCAATGCACTTAATCAGCAAGATTTATAATTAAGATAATAAAAAATCAATAAAAGTATAATATTAATAAAATAAATTGAATTGAATGAATAGCTAATAATGATAACATACTTAAATAAATAATAAAACCATAGAAGTACTATGTTAAAGCCAAACTATTGGAGCGTAGTGGCATAATGCAGCATCTCTTTACGTTTGTGTTGTGCTTTGTGGAACAGCTAAAAGACTGCAACGGGGGGATCTGAGGGGCCTTTCCTGGGTCCGAAACAAAAGCAGTCTGGTGCAAGGCCATGTAGTGGCTTACAAACTAACAAAATAATGTTAAAATCAAAACAAACTAGCGGGTAACCAGTGTAAAGACTTTAAAATAGGTGTAATGTGTGCTTGTCTTTTGTCCTTAGTCAGCAATGTGCAGCAGAATTTTGAACTAACTGTAGCTGATTTATTGTATTCTTTGGTAGACCAGAAAGGAGAGCATTGCAGTAGTCTAGTCTGCTAGTTATAAAAGCGTGCAGGAGTCCCTCTGTGTTGCTCAGAGAGAGAAATGGTTTCACTTTTGAGATGTTCTTCAAATGAAAAAGGCCTTTTAAATCTAAAATACAGTTAAAAAGTGAGGAGACACGGCCACATAGAGCTGAGCATCATCAGCATAGCAGTGGAAAGAGACCAGAATCAGAAATAGTACTTCATTAATCCCTGAGGGGAAACTCTTTGTAACAGCAGCTCACTACCTCATCAGTGCTAAGCAAAAATATAATACAGGGAAGTACAAAGTGGGTATAAGTATACATTTAAAATGGAAGTAAGTGTAAGATGCCGGGCCTCCTGATGACACTGCCCAGAGGGAGCATATACAGATTAAAAATGAACGGTTGATCGTTATGGTGTACCCCACAGGCAAGTTTTCTTCTGTAAAGATATGAGGTAAACCAGTTAAAAGCAATTCCAGACAGTATTTAAAAGAAGCTGCTGGTCCACGGTGTCAAAGGCATCTACTGCGCCAGTAGCAGGGCTGTCTGTGCCGCGACGTGTCCAAAAAACCTGACTGAAACATTTCTAATTTAGTGTTGGAGTTAAAAAAGGTACTTAGCTGATTTAAAAAGTAGTTTTTCTAAAATGTTGCTTAAAAATGTGAGACTTGAAGTAGATCCAGAATTGCTGGGTGTTTAAAATATCCAGGTTCCCTTTCTTTAAAAGAGGTGTAGGGAGTGCTTTAATATGGAAAGGATGTCTTCAGATACGGAATTAAAAATAGTTTTAAAAAGGGAGGTATGAATTGGTTCGAGGGAACCCTTGGAGGGCTTCAGCTCTGCTACTATTTCCCTGAGTTTCAGCATCAACCACATAAAAATGAGAGAGAGAGAGAGAGCGAGCAGTGGTTGTTGTCAGATATATTGTGTGAAGGCAAGGTGATTCCTCTTCTCTCTTATCTTGTTGTTCTCTTGTCTTTGTCAGCCAGCTGTCTGCTGCAGAACTAAACAAACAAACAAAAAAATATATATATATTTTGTGTGTGTGTGTGTGTGTACACACCGTATAATGATTTCATCATTTCCGGGCTGTGTTGTCTGCTGTCAGGTCTAGGGTTAAGGGACTGGGTTTAGCATTTTATACAACTGAAATGAGTGCTAAAGTGTTGAATCTGTTTATCAATTCTAAATCCTTTCGAATCCCTTTTTATATATATATTTTCTAGCTTTAAACCTTTCAGTGTTTGTAAAGAACTAAAGATGTGAATAACACCTCATCCTCGGAAGTGGATCTGTAATCACCTTTTGTTGGTCATGAAGGCAGAAGCATTTTCCGGTGACAGCTAATGTCTAATGTTCACAACCTATACCTGAACGTGACCTGAGCGGCATGTTGATTAGATATGTATCTCACACATTGATATAGTAACACAGAGTGCATTTGAGGGGGGGCAGGAAATGCAGAACATGCAACTAAGGTCCCCGACCAAGCACTCGACCCAGGCTCGTTTAGTGCTCATGGTCGGTCTTTGGCTCCTGGCCACAAACTGAGAAAGAAGAACCAGCATGAACCAATCATTAGCCAGGTTTCCATCCATACTCAACTTTTCCATCTCAGCCAAGTGTAAATACCTTTCTGGGATATTTAAACTTTTTTTTTTTTTTTTTCAAAATCGAATTTCTACTAAGGTTTTTTTTTTTTTAAATTGCAAATTTATAACGCGGACTAAAACAGGTGGATAGAAACACACTTGCTTGCTTGTTTGTGTCTTTTCCCGTGGCGGTCCTTTTCTGGAGTGAATTACGGCACCTTATATTGCAACACACACACACACAGATGGATGAGCTGACAGGGCTGCTGATGCTGGCAGCTCAGTGTGAGCCGGCTGCAGTTTTTGATATTGAGACATGAGGTCACTGAAGGCACACTCACAGAAACGAACACTTACCTGCACACCAGACGACCGTACATCCATACACAAAGAGAAATCTGAAACTTTATTTACATGCCTACTCACGCACACACACACACACACTCCGAGTGAAAGAGGTTTGACAGGCGGACAGCTGACACTCCCCTCCTCCTCCATGTCAGAATGTGATGGATGAAATCTCTGCATTTACAGTTGACACCATTCTTACGAAGCGCGACCTCACTGGTAGCTGCAGGCGCGTTCAACTGCTGCTGTACGTTGATTTCCTACCCTGGCACGGCTGAATGTTGAAGAGAGGTTAACGTGTAAACTGCATTGGAAGTACCAGCATGGCAGGTGAGAAGCGGCCCCATTAAACTAAACGGGTCAAATGCAATGAAAAACAGAACGAAGACCCACAACAGAGCAGTATCTCCATGATCTGCCGTACTACTCATCTCAATATTCAGGGGGAAAATGTGCTTTAAGAAAAGGTAATTATCAAACAATGCAAAATATGGCTTCTTTAATCGTTTTTGCAGTACGGATGTCACTGAATCGAGATTTTTGTTTATATATGATTTACTGGTCAATGCTCTATTTAATGTTTTGGATTTCGTAAGTTTGGCATTGGTGCAATTTGCATTGTGCTTTCGGTATGAAGCTGTATTTTGTATGTTAACGCGAACACTAAACTGTGTAAGGTGAAGGGTGTAGCGGCCAACCCTAAAAGACTTTACGGAGCTTCAGCTGTGCTTCAACTTTATGGAGCTTTTAACCGCTTTCAGATCATTGTTTTGGTTTTATGGCAGACTTACTGTGCAGCGGTTCCATCAGACAAGCGCCGATAAACCCACCGTACGCTACCTGCTCATCTCAGGAGGAGGCCGCTGTCCCATGTGAAACCAAAAGTCAGTGCTGTCTTATTTGAACTTGCATAACGTCACGTGACTTACTTATGTGACTCATGTAAAGTGACTTTGTTTTGGGAGTCATTGGCAAACCACCTATTCTGTCGTGCAGGTATGAGGACGTGTTGTGTTTCGAAGTTGTTTGGCCCCCTAGTGGCTGTAAATCACCTAGTGTAGCATTAAGGGAAATATATTTACACCACTCCTATTATTATTATTATTATTATTATTATTATTATTAAACGGGGGACATGGTGACAGTCTGTTGTGAGCATATTTATTTAAGATTGCAAACATGTCACCACACAGCATCACAACACATCTTGAAAAAGCTCAAATATCTGGAAGCTGAAATCCAAAATCAGGAGCATGTGGCAAAGCATCAAACCTGACACTCGGCTGGATGACGAATTTCTGTGTACGGTAATTTGTAAGTTTTTTTTTTTTTTTTTTTAATGTGACAGTTTCCAGGTTGCAGCAGCTGTCTGACTCACTCCATAGTGAGGATGATCTGCTGTAGAAGCACAACCTGCCTTCACTTCAGAGCGCTGGAGACCATCTGCCTGCTGCCACCAAAACAAGCCACACGGTTCCCATCAGTATTTCTCTGGATTGCTCCGTGACTTTTCCTCTGAACATCTCTCTGTGCAGCGGTTTAAACGATTCAATATATAAATATCATGTTTTAGCAAGAGTCCTCTTACTAACAGTCTCTCATCTCTAACATAAATACTGTTCTTCGCTTTTAAAATGACCTAACTTACGGTCAGTGAATCTCAACACTTCCCGCAGTGTTTCACATTAAAAGCCCTTCAGCAGTCTTCCGTCCAGTTCCAGTTAAGCAGTATGACACGCTTTAACGTCATTAATGATGTGTAATCTAGCGATTATACAAGTTACCAACACAATAAAAGATATTGTAAAAATGTACTCATTGTGAGTCGCAAGTCGCTTTTTCAAAATACTTTCCCTGGAAACACGTGACGTCTCATTAATAACTGGAAAACAAGCAGTCCCCTCAGTAGACCCCTATGTAATGAAACCTAGTTTGCTACTCCAGCAAGTAGGCCGGCCCTTAGTAACGACCTGGCAACTGAGAGGATTTCAGTTCCCTGCTGAGTCAACTTGTGGTCCTGCTTTCTTTTGTGAGTAAGATATCTGCAGATTTAGCTACTACGTTTGCGAACTTCACATGTGGGGTTATTTTTTTATTTTTGTGTTGTGTTTTTTTTAAGTTAGTAGCGCCGTGTCACCGGCACAGCTGATGGAGGACGCCAGGAGCGTAACATCAGGGCTGACCAGTTTCCATGTGGTCCCAACCAGTAACTGACAGTGTTGTAAAGTCCAAAATGTTTTAATATAGTATCCAGTAGAAGCTTCGTAAGCCCAACCTTTTTGACTATCTCACCTTCATCACGGTGCTGCCTGCAGTTGTTTCCGGTTTCCTCCATTGATCAGTAATGTTAATTCAGATCACCATAAAAATTATACTTCTAATAAGTATACAGAACAATTTCATAATTTTTTTTTTTAAAGGTTTTTTGGATGAAATACGATAGTTGAGATACAAGCTATCCCACCAGAATGTGGGATTTGTTTTGTGTGTGTGCGTTCAACCTGTATGTCTGTAGGCACTACAGCAGCTTCAGTGAGAGCCCGCCTCTGGCTAATGTAGGAGAGATTGTACACTTGCTCTACCTGCGCCAGGCACATCATGCTGCTGCAGCAAAGGCAGGCTGCTTTTAATGAGAATTATACAGCCGAGCTGGTGGACGGCGACGTGGAATAGTATGTTGACAACGTGTTATTACTGTCACGTGTTACACTGCTGTGATAATATGTTCAGAGGTACAGAAATACTGCGCTGTTCTCTCCCCCACAGTCATGTCGAGGTGAAGTGACTTGAAGTATGAAAGTATACAGTATGGAATATTTAGACTTGCCTTTTAGCTTTTATATTTAACTTAAAGTCAACTAGAAGAAAGGAAACTTTAAAATGTTGCGTATAAGCACTTTTGTATGGATGACTCAAAAATCCTGTCAGGAGATGTCAGATAAAGCAAACGTCTATTTTTAAAAGAATTTTTAGATTCATGTTCAAGCAGGACCAAGTCATTTTTCTGTTTCCCTTATTAAAGTAAGACTTGTTTTTATCCAGTGAAATCAATGCGTGCAGGTTTTTCAGGCTTTTGTTTGCCCACTAATGATACTATGGAGCACTGTTTGTGTGAGCGAGTCCCCGTGTTGTTTGTGTCTTGCGCACATGCACCGATCTGCAGGGCTTCAGTTTGTGTGGTTCAGGTCGTTTTTTTTTTTGTTGTCGACCTCATTTATCAACATATCATACAATTTACGCCGTACGCACGCCACTATGTAATCAGCGTT
Source organism: Coreoperca whiteheadi (assembly GCA_011952105.1). Lineage (NCBI taxonomy): Eukaryota > Metazoa > Chordata > Actinopteri > Centrarchiformes > Sinipercidae > Coreoperca > Coreoperca whiteheadi. Next base: position 2,568,870 of record CM022478.1, on the reverse strand, counting down.
GCTAAATCCCACATGTTCTAAACCTCCATGCTTGTGGTCATGTGCATTCAGAAACGCCGCCAATGAAGCATTTGTGGCAGGGGCATCAAACTCAAATACACAGTGGGCCAAAATGTAAAAAACTTGAACAAAGTCGCGGGCCAACATTGAACAAATGAACCTTCTAATATGGACCCAAACAAGTTTTGCTTTAACATTGACTCTGGAACAAGCAACGCTTATTACCATACAATACATAAGTTAATAGTGCAGACAAGCAAAATCGAATTTCAAATAAAACAAAAGAACACATCAATGCCATTCATTTGTTAAATAAAATTTAAATAGAAATCGGATGGCTCTTCTAGCACGGTGACAGTTGTAGCATGAGGTCGCTATGACTACCCTCACAGAGGAGAGGGCGTTTCTCGGTCCTGTCCTGATTGACGTGCTAAAACAGTACATCATAATGGGATTTGTAGTATTAGCGGCGAATGCGCAGTATAATACCGGCGGGCCAGCTCTAGTAGTCATTTGGTATTGCCTCGCGGGCCAAATATAATTACCAATTTTGGCCCGCAGGGTAACGAAACATCCCTTTTTTAAAAACCACCTGAAAATGGCCTTTTTTTCCCAAAGCAGGAGACTTAACTAACTCAAACTTTGCCCAGTGCTGTGGTCACTCAGGAGGAGCAGGGCCAAACAAGATGAGCCAGGTCACATTTTCAAATACCTGTCACAGGTGTCTTTGTATAGGTTTTGACACAAATTAGGCTACACGTCTGTTTTTAACTAGATGAAATTGCTAATTGAGTAATTTATTAATCCAAGAAAATACAGAACATAGGTGGATGTTGAGATTGTTTAATGCATACTGTGAGGCTCCCGATGCTTTCTATGTGCAGCTTCCCTTTTCTACCACTGAATGCTGTTGGTCAGAGCTTATATTCAAACACGATCCGAAGGACAAGTACACGTTGATAAATTCCACCTTGGGCGTCGGAACGGTCGTAGGCGCCCATTCCGCGCACATCCGTGCTTACGTACTGTTGATCAATGAGGGCCCTGGAGTTTTGCATAAATATCTTCATTTCCACTTACTGCCAGCTTCACTGCCTTGCACTCATACCGCTAACAGCTAATAATCACTGAGTGAAGTGCATCTTTGATGAAAAGGATAATTTAGAAATCAGACAGGTCTTTAACAAACAGACTCTTCATTTCATTTAACCTACAGCTTCCAGTGAATCACAACCTCCTCTATATACAAACGGGGCCCCACGATGTGGTTTGATCCTTTCAGGAGCAAGAGTTAATAGAAATATCTACCACTTTAACACGATGAGTGAACAAAGTTTCAAAGGCAATAAGGAGAGCGCGCATCGCCTTCAGCTGGATGGAGAGAAAATCAATGTGGAAAGCAGCGAGGAGTACTACAGTGATGGCAGAATAATCTTGGTCATAATTGCTCGATGGAAGCACTTTGCAGAACAGCGGTGAAGGTGTTTGCTAAAGGGTGAACTGTGGCTTTAACTGCAGTGCTTTATGCTGCAAACGAGACTAAAAATATAACTCAGCGGTGGGTAACAGCGTGACTGCCTGTCATCACTTTTAGTAATATCAGGGAGAGTAATGATATGACCAAAAGAAAAATCACAACAAGCTTCAGTGTGTGTGTGTGAGAGGGAGTGTGTGTGTGTGTGTGTGTGTGTGTGTGTTATCCCCCTCAGCGCACAGACACCTCTCACCTAAGATGACAGCTCCACAAAACCTCAGGATAATGAGCAATTAGAGTCGTCTCTGTTCGTCCAATCAGATCCAAATTAGCATGAAACACGATTACCAGCTAAAAACTGCAGATAAGGCCCAGATGACTCAAATGAGAACTGATTCACTGGCGTACATGGTTCACATAAATGAATTTTAAAGGCAGTGAATGGCAGTCAGAGCAGCTCGGTGAGGCTTCCGGCAAGACGTTTATTTCGCAGGGATGATCTACACAGCTGGATTCAGGGCTAAAATGCTAAACATAAAGCGGCGGGGTGTGTGTGTGTGTGTGTGGGAGGGCTGTTTATTCATTTGCTTGGCAGTGAGATTTGATTATGTTCAGAGTTTTTGTCCTTTTTCTTAACGATCAAGTGCCGCAGACATCCATGGTAGGTATTAAAACTGGAGATGCTGTTTTTTTTTCTTAAATGTCACGGCAGCGTCGCAGTCAATGGAGACCATGGTATGGATCCCTGTAGGGGACACGGAGCAAAACATTTAGGAAACAGACCTCCAGAATGAAGCAACCTCTTCAAAAAGGTTAACTGAATGGAAACATTGTAAATTTGGCACAAAGCTTACAGAGCAATAGATATTAAAATACTGCTCCTGACTTGTGTTTTATCCCTAAACTGGTCAGATCCATATTCAGTCTACAGGCCAAATTCACAGTTTAGTCTCAGAGGGCTCTATTGTCAGTCAACATACTCGACAACCCTCGATTCAGATTGTTAAAAACAAATGTTGAACGTAATCCAAAAATAACACTACAACCATCCCCTAAAAATGACACTCGCAAGCAATTAATTTGAATTAGCTAATGCATGCTGTGGCAGAATGAAGACATATTCAAACTGAATGTATCCGGTGAAAACCTTTAAGCGGTTTTCCAACAATATCTGTGCAGAGCTACTTTAGCATCATTAATGTCTTTATGGTTATGTTTTCGGCAACTCAAAGGACTTGGTTAGGGTTTGGGAAAGATCACCATCAAAGTCAACAGTGACTTGAAGCATGAGACGGAAGGCAATGACCTTAATATTTAAGTGTTTAAAAACGTGTCCCCAGTGTCAGTGTTGTGCGTTTTGCAGTTTATTTGACATAATCTTTTCCTAACCTACTGGCATGCGCACATGGATGTAACCTGGGGTTTTCTAGAGTTGTCTAAAATATGGTCGGGCTAAAAATGTCCGCTGTAAAACTCCTCTTTGATTTTTATTTATTTATTTATTTTTGTTTTTATTTTTATGCACAAATATCATGTTTGCATAATCTTCCAGGCCTTTACTTTATTATCACGTTGTAATTCAACTCTGTTGCTGTGTAAGAAAAATGGTGCAAGCCCTTCAGACAAACACTGTATAACTGACACGCCTGAATATAAAGGAGAAACGCACTTTAATTGAACAATTCTGGCCCGAGGCGCATAAGTGCGTGTTGTTTTACTTTTAAACTGCTCCGTTGTTGTTGTTTTCCAGGTGTCCAAGAGATGCAGAATCATGGACAGAATTGTGACAGAAAGCCAAAACAGGTCCCCCCCCCCCCTATTTGTCCCTCCCGGGCCCCCACACCATAGTGTGCTCTCTTGTTTAAGGCCGGCTTTACGTTGGTAATTGCCAAATTTCAAAATCAAATCAAGTAATACTCATGTAGAACAAGCAGGCTTAAAAACAAGTTTAAGAGTAAGATGATCTTTAATCAAATATTTGTACATCTCTAAATCGGCTTCTACATTGAAAATAACATACAGGATTAGAGTATTATAATAAGAACGACAACGTTTTTACACTCGGTTACTGTCTCACTAGCTGAGACTAAATCTAACAGTACATCTCTTATTTCAGTCAAACAGGATAATAAAAACGGCTCGCGTTTTATGTATTTTTAACGTTATTTGAGAGGTTTCAAGGACTCAAGGCAAAGAGAGATTCATTCCTAAAGTACAAAATTCACATAACAACCAGAAAATAAAAGCCTTCACAACTTTAAAATATGTGCCCTCATTAGTTTGATGTTTTTGCTTATTATAGGCCTTACAGAGAACGATTTTCTTTGTAACTTAAGACTACCTTGGCCTGCTTGTGTTTTCTACATTCAGTTCAAAACCTCCCATCATGCACATGCCTCCTTTCAACCACGAAACATCGCACTTCTTCCTCATCCCAATCACACTGTCTTTTGTTAATTAATCTATTCTTTTCTCAACTTGCCGCTCATGTTTTTTTTTTTTAAAAAAACAAACCCCATTAGCGAAGAGCAGTTTCCATTCATCGCATTTTTTTATTGAATGTGTATTTCAGGATATTCATATTCAGAAGTGAAGATTACCCCGTTAGCAGAGAGCACCTTCCAGCCACCGGCAGGATATTTTATTCCTTTATTCTTTGTTTGACATGAAGACCTTTGTGAGGCTACTCTGTCAGAAATGTTCCAAAGGAGGATCAGCAACGATGTCTTTGGACACGGTAACGCTGAACTCATCGTTGAATGTCGCCGTTCTCCTTTCTCTGAGATGCGTGCGTGTTCAGTTCCAGCCGCTGCCTTCCGCATCACATCCAGTACGATGCATCATTTCCCTGTGAATCCCTTGTGCATGTGGAAGAAACCCAGAACGAAAACTACCATACAGAGAGGTTAATTACAGTGAGAATGTATATTCATTGAATGGCTATGATGAAAAATGTCGCTGTCGTGTCCAAATCGGGATCATAATCATAATGCCATGACAAATATGAGAGACACACAGACTTCAACTGCTTAAAGTCATTTATTTAACAAAACGAATGAATCCTTAACTGAACGTTAATAGGATGTGGAGTGTGGGTGTCAGTGGAATCAGCGGTGTGAAGTGTGCATGAGTGATGGGGTAGGTGTGAGTGAGGTGGATGACGGTGTGAGAAGATAAAGGCAGCTAAACCAAGGGGGAAGGGCATGAGAAATGGGACCTCATGCCCTTTCTAGGCTGGGAACACTGGGCCCAGGTGTAGCTTTGAAGTGTACCAGAACACATGACGCAAATACACCATATGCTGTGCGTTACGTCATGCCTCTGGCACGCACACGACGTGCTGTGGCTCAACACATCAGCAGGTGATAAGGATATAAAGTGAAAGCGACACGCTGCCCGGGTTCAGGAGCCTTTTTGTGTTTGTTTCACTTGATTCCTCACCTGAAGAGTCAACCTCTCCGGCAAGACTCCACACGTGGTGTCATTTCTAATATTATCTGTATATAGCTGGGGGGGCCGCTGAGGTCCGGATATTGTTGAATCTCCACAATGAATTTTCTCTCGGCCATTGTGACAGTGACAAGACCGCAGAGAAAGAAGTATACTTTAGATTATAGTAATACTTTAGCAGTTTGTCATTTGTTTGGCTGTAATTTGTTGGGATCTTGTGTTTTGACATTTATAGTCGGACGTGCTTCCCCCTGACAAGAGAACAATCACGGTACAATGGGATGGGTCAATTAAGGGGTGAGTCTGAATAGAAGGCTGCTTTCCTGGAGCATCCATGCTGGACAATAGGACATGGGGTGTATTGTGTCCCAACGATCACTCCCGCACAATGCTGGTATGAGCAAAACTCATTGATGGGCATCAAAACAACCGCGCCCATTGTGTTGTGTGTAAGTCCACACACCGCCGATGTCGTGACGCACATTTCCCCCTCCGGATTGGCACATCCCAGCTACTGTACCCTGACTGTCTTCCGATTGTGTGACACGTTATGTCATATGATGCGTCGCCTAACGGTGCGTTTGCTCCCGATGTGATGCTACATTATTTTAAACAAGTCTAAAGTTAATGTATTGATATTTTACTGTTTTTGGAGATTTTCAGACCCTGTGAGTGCTTTGTTTCTCTACGATTGCAGGGAGGTTACGCTGTTGTCCTGTTTCTTGCTGGAATGTGGGTCATTAGAGTAAGGTAGAAAAAAGAAGGGGGAAAAAGTCCACACACATTGGTCTAAAGGCCCCAAATACATTTAATTTTTTTTTTATTACTCAAGGGAATAAAGACAGCACAGATATGCCTTATACCTTCTTCAGTGTGCTGCTATTGATATTAATAGCAACAATCAGGGTAACAGTTGTTACTTGTTGAAGGATAAAATAATGCCTGAATCCTTTATAAGATTTTGTGAAATCATTACCTGAAAAAGTTCCTGTTGATACAAGATGTTGGGACCTTAGACAGTGAAGAATCAATCTTAAGTGTAAACCAAAGGACTATCAGATTTATTTGACAGGACAGGCAAAGAGGTGGGACCGTTAACCTCACAAGCCTCAGTCTCCTGTTAAGACAGTAGGATGTCATGTCGGTCCTCACAACGGTACTCAAACCTGAAGAAAATGAGCCTCAAGCAAACGCCCTCCCTGTCCATATGGAGGTCTGCTCAGCAGAGGGTTTTCTCACACACAAAGTTAGCAGCACTCGCTTAAAGAACCCCGAGAGGGTACACGGGGTGAGGGAGAGGGAGACACATTTGGGGGAGGGAGAGATAAGGAGGACGGAAAGAGACGAGGGGAAAAACCAAGTAAAAGAGACAAGCATGAAGGGAGGAGGCAGAGGAGACGAGAAGAGAGACTTGTCTTGTTAAGTGCATCACTCTGCTTTCGCAGTTTGACAACAACTGTTCCACCATCTGCACACTTGATTCTCTCTCTCGGTTCCCCTATCGTCGTCTTCTTCTTTTTTCCTCCATCGCTCCGCCCTGCCCGCCTCCTCCCACCACCCCTCGTCCCCCACTCCTTGTTTTTGTCTCTCCTCTCACCTAATTTCCTGTCTTGTCCTCCTTCAAATCCCACTTGGGGTGTATTTGTGGGTGTGCATATTTTTTAAATTGGTCTTTTGTTTATGCTTGTAATTATAATTTTTTCTTCTTCTCCATTGCTGTGAAATGCCCATTTCCTCTCCTTTTGCCCATCTCTGCTGCTGTTATTTAAATGTGAGCAGAGTCCGTCACTCACTAAATGCGTAGATGCACAGAATGCACCCCTGAGAGCACACACTCTTATTAAGCAAGGCTGTCATTTCGCTCACCTTCAGCTCAAAATTTCCATCTTCAGTCAGGATCTCAGTGTTTATAGTGGGGGACATTTGGTATTCACACATTGCATTCAAATATAACCCAGCAGTGCAGGTTATTAATCTCTTCCTAGCCAAGGAGCCCAAACTGTGTGCATTTATTCACATCTTCCTCTGGGATGTAAGCTCATTAAAACACTCTTCTTTAGCCAAAGAAATGAGGATGGGACCGAGACCCATTTTAGTCCTCGACCCAGGAGAGCAAAGGACTGGACAGAAGTTTAATATGCAAGCGTTTGTGCCAAGTTTTTGGTTGATTAGCATATCGGACAACTCCACAGATAAGTGACGAGAGCTTTGCGAATTAATAATTCTCATACTTGAAAGACAAAACAGAGTGCTTTGCAAAACGACTTCCAAAAACAGCTCATATGAGTGTGTCAAAACTGTGGGTGACACCACCAAGATTACGCAACAAAAGCTTCTTGGTTAAGGGTGCACTAATAAATGCCTTTTTTATCGATCGACTCTGTGTACTGTACAAGGGGTCTCTTAAAGTGACAAACCCGCCGAGAATGTTCACCAACTCTGCGGTTACCCTCTGCTTTACGGAGCATTTCAGCATTTATTGATTTCTCTGCTACTGTAATGTCTTGGTTCACTCTCAGCGCTATCATCAACCCAGTATCCAGCATCAGCAAGCAGCTGTTTTCAGCGAAACGGCTCTGATGAACCCGCCGTACAAACTTATCAAGCTAGCTGGTGAAGAAAGTGGAACATTCAGTAGGCAAAAAGCCAGATATTTCCCTCAGCAGTCCAACGAAGAACTAACAGAAAAGTGGAGCTGGGCTTACATTTGTCAGGTTATTATTCACATGACAGTTTTTTCCCCGGGCTGTAAAATGACGGTTTCAAACTTAAAACAGTGTTATATAGCGGGAATATTAAAGGATATCACTTTTATAGAATAACCATAAGTGTCATGGTTTTTGGGCTTGTGTTTAGTGATTTCCTGTTATTTTTTATTTTGAAATATTCTTCTTCCCTCATGCGTCTTTTAGTTTTGCTTCCTGTCTTTAAATGTTTTCACCTATGTCTGTTGGTTTCACCTGTGTCCCGTCGTCCTCCCTAGCTACATGTATTTAAGTCTGCCTTTCCTTTGGACTTCGGATTCTGTTCTCTTGGACTTGTTTGCTTTAGTTCGACTGCTTACCAGTTTGTGCTTTTCTCCTGCCAGCAACAGTGCAAGTTGTTTTTTCTTCGGTTCATTTAAAAAATGTATGTTGCACCAACCTAGTCGGATCGTCTGCATTTGGGTCCTATTCCTGCCTGGTCCCCGGCTCGACATGCCACAGAACAGTAAGACCAAAAAAGACCTACTTCCCCTCCACTATAACAATTTAATTCAACTATCCTATCAAAACCTTCTTAGTAACCGATTAAGAGGAATACATTATTATTGGGGTTATTGGTGAGAGGCATCTCTGCCTGCTAAAGTTTAGTAGTTAGCTGCATTTGATCAGTGTATACTAAGGCCCTGTCCACACGAACACGGGTATGTTCAAAACCGCAACTTTTTTCTACGCAGTTCGTCCACACGCAAACGCAGTAGCCCGTTACTGTAACCAGGTTGAAGATTTTTAGAAAGTCCGGTTGCAGCGTTGTCGTGTAGATGGTGAAACCGGAGCTTTCGGCTTAAGACGTCAGATTGTGCGCCGTTTTCTAGGTTATTAACATGAGTCGAGCATGCTCCCAACACTCCCACGACACAGATCTCGCCGCCCAGCCTCGTCTCGTCCAAAACCGAGACGAGGCTCCTGATTGGCCAACACGGCTTCACGGTTAGGGTTAGAATACCACCTGGTGGTTTGGCATCCTCTTGTCAGCGCTTCATATCGTGTTTCTACGTTTTCATGTGGACAGATTTTTCTCAAACCGTGCTTGTGTGGAAGAAATTAACGGAGGAGGTTATAAAAATACCCGTGTACGTGTGGACTTGGCCTAAGGCTCTGAATACATCTCACCTTCCCCTTCTGGACACATGCTACTGTAGAGCCCTCCACACACTGTGTGTGTGTGTGTGTGTGTGTGTGTGTGGTCTCTTTTGACATGACGTGTCTTCAAAGCCAGAGGAAGGAAGTCAGGTGTTTGGGGTGGCTGATCGGTCCCTGCACAGGGATCAGCAGATCAAAGTCCGTCCTGTCCGGTGGCCGCAGGCAGGAGGGGAGGGCGGACACTCGTGTCCTGGCGTCTGCTCTCATCAGGGGAACACAGCAGGACGACCTGGTTCAGAGGAAGCTGCACATCCTCACATCCATGCAGTTGGTCAGCGCTGTGGGTGGTCTTTGTATTCAGGCTCCCTGGTTCGATCACACAGCCTGCCCCTTGTGTTACAATGTGAGCAAGAAATGAAAAGTGATACAGCACGGCCTAATGTTCAGTTATTTGGCAGTTAGTTTAGAAGAAGAGACGGTTACTTTGCCATCTGCTAAAATGACACAAGGCTTTTTTGATGGACATCCAACTACAAATGTAACGACTGCCAGTTTCAAATGTGAAAACATTACGAAGAGTCAGGTTTTCTTACTTGGTTTTCTAAGCAGATGCTGGAAACATCCCACCAGTGACAAGTTATTTCAGTCTTTCCAGTTGTGAGCAGCACTTTTGTTGCACTTATGTTTTCTGTTTTTGCATTGTGGGAAGGTGTCCATATACCCCAATCAGAAATCGAACAATGTAAACTGCATTTGTAAGCATGTTTTTCCCATTTTGTTTCCAGTATGAATGCACTCCAAACTCAAAACACAGATTGAGTATTTAATGTTCAAAGGGACACCAGACAAGTACATTTGAAGCTAAACCAAGATTAAACGGAGTCTGTTTTCGTCAGGTAAAAATGTTTTAAAAAACAAACAAACGTGCTCTCTCTATTCACACCAGCTGTGAAATCCTACAGAATTCTGAAAAAAGTGACGGGTTTAACGTTAAACTCATAATACCACCTTTGATGGCGTTGTCTGTTTACCACTTTCATTCATGGCTCATCCACAATAAAAGATGTATCCCTTTTTTATAGACACCCCCCCCCCCACACACACACACACAAATTAAACTAACCCTATTCCACAGTTGATTACAAAGAAGGCTACTACACACAGACATTAGCAGCCATTTGGTATGTTCTCTGGTGATGCTCTGCTAGCATACCTTCTTGCATGTCTCAGGGACTCCCAGCAGTGACACACGTGAACATATGTATTGTGGTCAAGTGACTGACTTTTCTAGTTGATTACAAAATATGTATAGTTACATGAACAGATTTTGAGACAATCTGGCCCTAGACACCCCTTTAATACAGCAACATTTGAACACTTAACCGTTACTGCAAAGTGGCTGAACTTCATTTTGTTCGTGCTGGAGATTAAGAGCAATTGTCCAAATCCTTTCCACAGCTTCCTCCCACAACAGATTCCACACTGACACTCAAATATGACACTCATAATTCTACAGGGCGCTATTCATAATATTTCAGGAAACCATCAAAGGCAGGCTGTGATGATTTCAATTGCTAGTGATTTAGTAATTTTATCTTGTATGCACTGTACAGATATACTGCATGTGATAAAATAATCCAAACTATAAGAACACATTAATATCTGTTTGGAAACTGGGTGCTCAGATAATGTCATTGTAAGTGGTATAAATGTAGGCAGGTGACAATTCTTTTTAAACAGCTGTAACTTCACTGAAATTAAAGGAAATGAGCCACATCTTATCACTTATACGTCTTTTGTGGTGCTACAGTGATGATTATGAGCTGGTGTCAAATAGACGTTATGTTCCATATTAGGCGTGAAGGTCCCAAATTGGTCAGGTGGTGTGCCTGTCACGTACCAGAGTGGAGGGAATTAAATCTACAGTAACACAAGTACTGATAGCTTTAGCTGGGAAAGGGGATGTTTCATAATTGATAATGATGAAATGTGTAGCTTCAGCCCTGCAGTTATCAGACAAAGAGAGACAAAACAAAAAAATGTTAAACAAGGTAGATGGGGATCAAAACATAATTGGGACGTTCCTAAATGTCCCAGTTCCCAGACTTAGGGACCATCTGACCCTTTGGACCCCTGGGCCTGTTCCCTGTCAGCCCGTTTGCTGGTCAGTCTATGATTGTCCTGCAACTGGGGGACTACATTCAAAAGTCCTACAGCACCCTGTTCACCCCAAATGGGCAGAAACAGCCTAAAATGAAAACTGAGATCCAGCACTTCAACCCCTCGTCATCAGTGTGTCATATAAAGGTAATGGTCCATGGTGCTGGAGTATAGAGACAAAGAAATGTGACTTTAAACGTGAAACCACAGTATGTTAAAATATCAGGGCGTGTCCGTGAAACGTGCTGTGTTTCTGTGAGGTATGAGCGGCCTGCACACACGACCTGAGTGGAGCTCCTCGGACAAACCCACACTTGTGTACACACTCCCTACAGCTTCAATTTGTTCTTATTTGTGCTCGGAGATGAGAAGGCGGCCAGAGCGATACGGATGGATGGGCGGCGGCGTGGACCGAGCGCGAATGAAGGGAGCGAGGAAACGGGTTGATGGCTAAGTGTATACATTATTCATGCGGGAATAAATGCTTCGTTCGTAACCGCTGTGACATCACCATCCATCAGGCCGCCTGCCTTCCTCCACCCCTCGCTGGGTCCTGGCAAAGCTATGCATCAGTGTGTGCGTGTGAGCATCTGCGTTTGTTTTAATTTCCATTTTGCACCACTTGTCGTCTTTTATCTTTCAATCACTGTCTTGCCTTCGTCATGGTAACCATTCGTCCTTCCAGTTCTACGATGACCGCGACACCTCCTGTATCCATTTGTCTCTCCATCCAGCGCGCCATCACTCCACCCCTTGTACGTTTTCGAGGTTTTTCTTTGGACTTTTTAAATTTGGCAATCGCTCTGTTCCTTTCTTTTTTTTTTTCCATCATTTGTTGTTCCAGTTATTATACAGTGACCAAGTTACCAGCAACGCGCCCTTCATCATGCCGTCCGTCCGTCCCTCCATCAGGCCATCCGTTTTTCATATTCACATCTTTTTATTTTTTTATTTTTTTTATTAAACTGCTTTACTTTTTCTTTCTGCCAACCGCTAGTTTTCCGTTCTCATCTAGACATCGTTTCTGTTATCACTCCAACGGTCCATCCACGTCTCTTTGGACTGGCTTAGCGTTTCCATCTTTTGATCACCGGCTTCCGTTTTTCTCTCCATCTTGGTAAACACTCGTGGTTCCAGTTTTTCCTCCATCAGTCCATCCCTTTTTTAAATTTATTTGGTCTTATTTTGTTCCTTTTGGACCCACCTCCCTTCTTGCATCTGCCAAATCGCCCATGACACCCCGTCCATCGGTCTCTCGTCACTAACCCTCTACCACTTTTTGAATTTTTTATTTTTCTTATTCCTTTTGGAGAACTTTATTTTTCCATGTGCCAATGACTACTTTTGTTTCTCCTCTCCATCACGGCAGTACGGCGATGCCCGAGTCATTTGTAACACCCCTGCCTCTGTCTATCCATTCCTCCACGTACTGTAAGTCCATCTGTTCTCGGGCCGAGCCCTTCGCAATTCTGATCAAAGCTTCTCCATCTTGGTGCGCCTAATTTTGTTTTCTAGTCACACAGCCTCCTTCCTTCCATGTGGCGCTCTCTCCATCCGTTGCTCATTCCTCCATCCTCCCTGTTATCCATCCATCACTCCACCTCGTCCACACAACTCTTGATTATCTTGCTTTTTCTAACTGTCTAAATCTACTCCATCACGGCTCTCCCCATTGTAGGATTAATCATCCAATCGTCAACAACGCTCACAGTCTCCTTCCTTCCCTCTGACGCTCCCCCTTCCCCTGTATTGCTCCATTTAGGATGGATGGCCACAGCAATGACCCAGCATCCTCACCCTCTCGCTGTGAAAGAACCCGGCCTTTAATGAATGTTTCATGGCCGTGACATCGTCCAGCTCCACTTTATGGGTCTATTTTTTTCTCCTTGGGCTATATCACAGTGTAATGTTGCTCCAGCGTCGTATTGGCAGCAATATTTTCTCTGTATAGATCTTGCAGTTAGTGGTGCAGTATGTTGGAAGCATTGATTTTCCTTCCCTGAACCTTCCTACACATCTCTTTGTAGAAGATGTAACGTTGCCTCGGGTTGCGTGGTCGGCGATGGATCAGCTTTAAGAAGCCCCTGGCTCTATTTCTCTAAATATCTGTTCTCCTGGTGGATTATCCGTATCCCGCCCTGTAAGTACTACAGTTTGTAATGTGGTGGTAGAATAAATGTGCGCCTCAAACAGTAAACAGGAAAGCATTGATTGCAGAGGATGAGTCCTGGTGCAGGTATAGGAATGGTTCTTTCTTCCCTTAAAAACCTTACTTTCCTTTCAATTCCCAGTTCATGCAGCCGCACGTCCTGCACTCACACTAAATCCTTACTCCTTTACTGTAGCCATGAGTCAAGCGACAGATGCGAGGATGAAACCGTAACAAGGCCGGCTTCATCTCTGAGCTTCTGGCCTCGGCATGTACCAAGCCTTCGCAGAAGATCCTCAGAGGTGGTCTAGAGAGAGATCACTGCCGGTTGGTAGGTTTGACCTCAGGACCATGTCGCTGTGCTGTTGCTCAGCTACTCACCAGCTGTCCTCACACTGGTCTCCACTCTAACCCATCACCGGTCCGGTCCCGTCTTCACACCTGCTCCTCATCACTCATCAGCCCCAGTGTGTGTATATGTGTGTGTGTGTGTATGTATATATATGCCTTTGTTGTGTTTTTGTTCTGCCTGCTAGTCTCTGACCCGTCTCCTGGTCTTTGAGACCTACATGCGCTTTGTTCCTTCGGTTTTTCTCAGCCGTTTTCCCAAATCCTCACACTTAGTCTCAGCGTTAGGTGGAGGGCTGAAGAGAAAAACATGGGAAAATACGTAAATAACAACCTTGTGGTCCAGTCCCACACTTGCTGGTGAAATCTCATGCCACTGCTAAGCTCTCTGTGTCCTCCAACAAGCTGACCTTCATCCAAAAGTAGACTCTTTTCTCTCTCAGCTCTTATGAGGTAAAATGACCTTTCCGTCAGGGTAAGCTTGCAGTTATACCTCATCTTCCATCAGAGACTGAAAACTAATCTACTGAAGCAGGACCTTCACCCTGCTGAACCATATTACATCTCGCCTTTACTTTCTTTAATTGCTCTCTCCTCAGAAGAACCACTTCTCCCTCTTTCCTCGGCTGTATTTTATTTTTTTTCCTGACACTTTTCTCTTATATAACCACTCTATAATCGCGGGGACATCGTTAAGCCACTGTGGCTCTGACATTTTTACTCCTGAGTATGACTTACAGTATGCTCAGACTTCTACAAAGCCTACATGCATACATGCCTAATTTCCATCCCACTCACCTATTGTATAGTTGTCCACGAATAAGTAGATTACAAAGAATGTGCTGCACAGACTTAAATCTTCTTACACATGTAATATAAAGCGCCGAGGTATTCATGCTGGAAATCTCCCATCATGCATCTGTCCTGCACGTGCTTATGAGCATTTCTTCAAAATCTGATTTAAAATGTAATTCTGTTTTTAGCTGCAGTGGCAGCGTCTGCTACGCAGCAGGCCCCGCCTGATGAGCAGAAGAGAAAAGATTGATGTTTCCTGTGGAGAGCTGATTTAAATTAAACCGGCTCATATAAAAAACTAAACTAATAAAAAATGAAGACATGTTTTTTATTTTGGGGGGTGGGGCACACTTACAGATTGACATGAAGGCATTGTATTCACCCCGACAGGCGCTGTGTCACATTTACAGTGTAAATAACATTAAGCTTAAATACATTATGAATTAACATGATTACATTATTAATTTTGCAAGTTGCAATGCAATAATTAATAATAACCTTTTATCTACACATCACTTAAAGACCAGTTCACAAAGTGATAATAAATATTCATAAGATCATATTAAATGGGATAAATATATAGTTTAAGTATATTTATATAGCACATTTCATATAATACCCAATACCTCTTCTTGCAGTATTTGCGAGTATTTATGTTCCTACTTGTATTTACATATTTTGGTATATTTTGAATGGTGGAATACACGTGGCTATGAATACTGAGGCAGCATTAGGATAGGTGCACATCGAGCGCAGGTTTGGCATTTTCCACATGTGGTACTAGGACAGGAAAAAGATCCCGAATGCAGTCTAGAAAGTAAGTTGGGTAATGATCTTAAATGAATCTTACAAATAAGTAATAATAACAACTCAGTGCATCACATTCAACTTGAGAATCACTAAATGCCATAGAATCATACTGGCACCTCAGACCTGTAGTTCATTCAGCACCGGTACTTCCACATCTAGGAACAATCTTGAGAACTCATATGCTGCATGCCTTCAGAGAACATTACAGCCATACTTGCAGGACTCGTGTGTTTCCATCGTACGAGGAAGCAGACATTACAATAAAGCACAAATGTCACACGGGCAATGCAGACACAGGGACGGAGAGGACATTAAAGTGATGTTGAAGGAGCTTCGATGTCTCCACGCTGAGCAGAAGAGTGTCATTTATTCATCCAGAGCAGGCGGCGCACATAACGAACAAGCTGCGGCTCATTCTTACTGTACAGAATAGGTGTGTGTGGAGGGGGATGAAGGGCAGCCCTGTGGGACGCTTCTTAATGTTCAGCTTAACAAGGTGGCACTGGAGCCGAAAATTCTCATGCATCCTAAAAACCATTTTCCCCACGGTCGTTCAGAAGAGAAAGCAGTCCTCTGGAACTCTTCAGAAGGCTCTCACCAGGTTCAAAAATACCTTTTTATGCCAGCGATTTGCAATTTCTTTCCTTTTCACTTCTTTGAATGCATGTTTTACAATAACTTGTTAACTTGACCTATATGTTAGTACTACTTTCATTTCCAGTATGCGAGAGTACAGAGCTTCGACTTTATAAGGTACCACGTGGTCAACCTGTTTAATGTGTAGGTGCGGCCATCCCTACGTCACGTCACAGAAAGTCACATGACGTAACTGACAATATCCCGCCGCACCCCACAATGTGACGTTACATCACGTAATTCACATAACAAACATCACAGAACAAAGTTACGCTGCGTAACGTCTCATCTTGGAAAAGGAGCATTGCATATGTGTATGCCATGTATATAAATAACTGTATATTGTGGTGTTTTATTTTGTGTCACCCTATTCTAATATGAATTTATCTGTTATGCTCTATGTGTATAGCATGAAGGGACTAAAAACTTTAATTTATTTTTACAACCTTGTGTTGTAAAATGATAAATTACCTTGTACCTGTATAACACATCATAGAACATGACATAACTTCAAGTAACAAAGCAATGTCCCTTTACATCGCGTGACTAAATGTAACGTAATGTCACATAACAACAGTGTAACGTGACTTCACATAACGTTAATCTAAAGTTATGTCACGTGACCGAATGTACAGAAACATTATCAGTGTTGGGAAAGATACCTTTAAAATGTATTTAGTTACAGAATACATGCCCAAAAAGATATTTTGTAACGTATTCCGTTACGTTACTCAATCTAAGTAACGTATTCTGAATACTTGGATTAATTCCACGTTGAATTGCATTTTCTAAGTGTAGGAATCCGGCCATCTATTCCTGGTTACTAAGGGCGATTCTAACACACTTTTGAGATCCCCAGAGGTCAGTTTTATTAGTATTAATATAGTACTAGTAGTACTGTATAAATGTAGACCAAAAAAATGCAAATAAAGGTATGGCTTATTTCTTGCCTTAATTTATTTTGAAAGTGAATAAACTCGTGAAACAAAAGTACCGTCATGTAATCCACTGATTTCATCAAAGTAACTGTGTTCTAAATACCAACTATTTAAATACAGTTACTCATAATTTGTATTCTGAATATGTAACATGTACTCCATTTCCCCCCCCCCCCCCCAACACTGAACATAACATCACATGACTTAATGTACATCATGTGGCGATATGTGACACAACGTAGCTAATCAAAATGCATCGTAACGTCGCATTAGATAACGTCAAATCATATAAGTTGAAGTTTTTGATTCCATGGAGGGGAATGTAGGTGTCACAAAGCGAAACAGTGTGTAATGCAGTTGAATAGGACAGTTTAGAACAGATACTACTCAATATGAAAAATGAGGCTGAACATACCGTATACCCTATATGAAAGAAGCTGACCCAAGGATACACTGTTGCCAGGGAACAAAATCCAGCAGCCACTATGTCTCCAAAATGTGTTTTATACAAATGTGTTTATTTTGTAAAAGCTGTTGGTAAGGGACATAAGACAAAAACAGACATTGTTTTATCCCCCCCCCCCTTCATAAACCTGTGCAGAGAAACAGCAGATTCGGTTCAAGGTCGGAACCACCGTGATGAAGTTTAATTTGCAATAATTTGATAGTGTCCCTGTAAATTGCTCAAATGTCTTGTAAAACCTGCTCATATAATGAAATCCCGGATAATGTCCCTCAGCGGAAATATTCCATTAAGCACTGATTATGACTTGTGTTCCGCGTTTAATGTCCGCCATATATTTAAGTCATGATTTTTAAAACACTATTGACAGATTTTTAAACTCCAGTTCACTTTCATGCATGATTTAAATGATATCATCATTTGTTTAAAGAGAGTGGACAGAGAGGGAGAGACATGATTGATGTGAGGAGAATTAAAAATGGATGTACAGGAGATTAGAGAGAATTCGAGCTACGCAAAAAAGAGAAAAGGATGAAGGCAGGCAGGAAAAGGGGGGAGAGACATGGGAATATTTGGGATGGGGGGGGGGGAAGAGGAAGGGACGGAAGAAGACCGACAAATAGGAGGAAGGAGAGAGGCATACATGGAGAGAAAAGAGGGAGGAGGAGAAGAGAGCAAGAGAAAGTAGAGGGAGGCTGTTCTGACATGCATAACATTTTTTTTTCTTCTTCACTGGTTTCAAAAAGTTGTAGGTTGTGAGGAGAGGAAAGGTAGGGGGTGTGAAGTGGTGTGCGAGTGTATTGTTCTGAGTAGGACATTGCACGGAGGGGTAATGAGAGCCGACGAAGTGGATGTGTGTTTGTGTTGTTTTTTTTTGGAAGATGAGAGGATGTGGAGAGCAAGGAGGGCGTGTGAAGTTGTGTGTGTGTGTGTGTTTCGAGTGTATGAGGGGAAGATGAACGCGAGGATAAAACGGAGTGTGTGCGTGATGTGTTCTTGTTTGGCTGTGGTGGGCGACACACTAGGATTCGGATGGAGTGAGTCTGTTGTTTATATGTATGGAAATATGACCCCACTGTCATATACACTGTGTGTGTGTTTATGGGTGTGTAGGTTTGTGTTTACGTGTGACTCATCTTAGAATAACATAACTGCATTTTTTTTGCAGGTTTTTTCTCTTCAGCTACAAATATGTATACTTTGCATCTTTGTTGCATTGAAATATTTAATGTGTTAGTTTCGGAGGTTTGCAAGTTGCCAGGCAGCCAGTGGCATCCATTCTCTGCTGGGAGGTGTAAACATCAGTTAACAGACTCTTCAAACTTTCTTTGCTTGTGTAATTGTAAATGGACTGCACTTACATAATGCTATTCAACCTGGGTAGGACAAAGCACTTTAGTCCCTCATTCACTCATGCGCACACTCCAAATGTGGCAAGAACACCATGTTTTTTTGTCACATTGCTGCAGAAATACCTGCTGAAAGCGACAGAAAAAGAGAGCAGAGAGCACAAAACTACGAGAGAGAGGAGATGTCGAGTTAGTAACATGCGTTAGTGGGATATAAATGCATACAGAGGGAGAGAGGTGCACCATGGGAAGTCTCCCGGCAGTCTAGGCCTAGAGCAGCATAGCTAAGGGATGCTTCAGGACTGACTACCACCTTTATCAAAGAGGAGAGTCTTCAGCCTACTCTTAAATGTGGAGATGTTGTCTGCCTCCTGAACCCAAACTGGATCTGATTCCACAGGAGAGGAGCTTGATAGCTGAAGGCTCTGGCTCCATGGCCACATGCACACTTGGACACTGCTCAACATATTGCGATCGAAACGTAAATCGCTATTTTTATACAGTTTTCCTTACTTGTGGGCAAAAAGCTGATGGGCAAAACCATGTGAACACAATGACGTTGGCTACAAAGTTAGCAGAGGTCTACATCTGACTGTGACCGTAACATAGCAGCTGGTAAATCCACATCCAAACAACGGCATTGTTCCATATCTTGAGATACAGAAAGAGAAATATCAGTACGTGTTTCTGTTGTGCAAATGAAAAATGCAAGTTAATGTTCTTACGAACCGCCGAGAGTGTATATTGATAATTAGATGCAAAAGATTCAAGGCTCTCCGGCTATACTGACAGTGAGAGCAAGATAGGCTTGGGGGGGCCGGCCCCCAGTTTGAGAACCACTGTAATACACAGCTCAAGCAGGTTTTAATTAAGTGGATCCCAACCCTGGGCCACAGACCGGAACATTTGCTACCGGGCTGCAAGGAAGTGATATGATTAAAGCTACCCTGTGGAGTTTTCTTGTAAACAAAGTGTGTGTTACTCACATAAAATCACCCTTCCGCTTTAACAAACATGTCGAATGCATTTCCTTTGCAAAACTGATTTTATTGGACATTTAGAATTTCTGCATTGCTTACATCCATGTTTGCTTGCTAGCAGACCTCTTCCCTACCTATCATCCCCTCTCTCTCTCTGTCTCTCTCAGACACTACAGAGCCATATTCGCTTAGTTTCGCTTTTTTTTTTTTTTTTTTTTTTTTTTTTTTTTTTTTTAAATTTGAATTTTATGAAATGCCGTTTCAGCAAGGTTTTTTATTTTTTAATTTTATCATTGTTTTTAA